>CANTUQ010000208.1:6400000-6520000 GCA_947683425.1 Excoecaria cochinchinensis
CCTGTTTTATTTATTTTGAAGAAAGTGTTTTCTTCTGTCTTGCTTTGCATGATTTATATGTTTATGTAATGAATTTAAGTGTTACATGCTTTTAGTTGTTGAACAAGATTGTATATGAATTACATGCCTCTGAATTTGATGAATGCACTTGAATTTTAGTTGATGAGTTGATGTCTGTGTATAGTGTGTGAGTTGGTATTGAGCCTGATTACCATTATAGTGGATAGATAAGCATGCTTATAAAGGGATTACCGAGTGCAGCTGCCCATGTTCCGCCCCGTTTGGGCGAAGCGGGTCGACCTCTGAGAATGGTCATTAATAGAGATATATGAAAAAGTTTTGTGACTTCGGTCTACCGAAAATGTTTTTTTATATAGAGCGTCCCGTATCCACCATGAGAGGAACTCAGGCTTGTTTTGTTAAATGTTGTGCAGTGAACTTGAGATGATTATAGTGTTGCTTCGAATAAAGCTATAGTACATGAAAGTAATGTTTAAGTACATTACAGTTCTGTATACAAGTACATGATTACATGAGTGTATTGACATGAATGTGGTTACATGATAATGTATAATTGAATAAATGAAATGTACAAGATGTGGTGTACAGGAATTAGTGAAAGAGTAGATGTTACTCATATGTGAGTTCAGAGTATTTGATATTTAAGCATACAACCTATAGACGTATAAGAGTTATATGCATGAGATATATGATTGTGTGATTTATCTATGACTTCGTAAAGAAGTCCTTTGCATTATTTTATCCCCAGTAAGCGTTATCGCTTAGCACGGATGTTTATTTCCGTGTAGGTTACAGGTTCGGATCAGTGAGTGGACATCTGCAGGTCAAGGCCACTAGGAGTTTTATTTTGATCTCCTTTTTGTATAAGTTAGAGATAGAGTTTTTACATTTTGAGTAACATCATTATGTAATATAAGTAGAAAAATCACAAAGTAAAGGTACATGTAAATGTATATGTAAAGCTAAATGGAAACAGATGTAATATGAACATATAAATGTATATGTAGTTAATATGAAATGCAAGTGGGCCCTAGTGTAGTATTTAATTACTTTTATATGGATGTGTTTATGCTATCGCTTCTGCTAATGCATGTACATGTATACGTAAGTGTCCGCGTAGCGCCTCGATATTCCTTACCAGGGGTATGGGGGGTGTTACAGTCTTATGGTCAAATAATTAATAGTATAAATAAAGAAGGATTAGCTATATGTTCTGACATGAAACTTAAAGCAAAGCTAAAAAGAGAAAATATTAATAGTAGAAAAGAGCTAGGAGATTTTTGTCAACAATATGGTTACGAAAGAATCAGTGCACCCTCAGCTAGAATAAAAAGGAAAAATAAAATAAAACGAAAATATAACTCTAAGAGGAGAACCTTTAGGCCCAATTTAGTATTCGAAAAACCAGAAAGGCCCAGTAACAGAAAAACTTATTCTAGGAAAAAATCTTATAAAAATAAAAAGACCCATAAAAAGGATATAGTAATTTGTTATAAATGTGGTAGACCAGGACACTATTCAAAAAATTGTAAAATGAAGAGAAAAGTAAATAGTTTAGATGCTTCAGAAGAGTTAAAAGGAAAAATTATGAAGCTTGTAATAAATGATTCTTCAGATGATAGTTTATTAGAAGATTACTCTGAAAATGATTTAAAAAATATAAGTAAAAATGATTCAAGTAATAGTGATTCAGAATCTTGTGAATGTATAGGAACTTGTCAATGCAGTCTGATAAACATGATTAGTAATGAACAAGAATTTTTATTAGGTATTATAGATAAAATAGAAGATCCAGAAATAAAAAAGGATTATTTAATTAAACTTAAAGAGTTAATAGGACAAAGGGAGCAAAAGGATTATAAGCCTTACAATTTCTCGAAAATTTGTCAGAGATTTGAACAGGTTAATAAAAAATCTTCTATTCAAGACCTACAAGAAGAAGTCAAAAAGATTAAGCTCAACTAGTGGTTCAAAATTGCATATTAAGTATAAATTATCTAAAGTCAAAGTTTGTAACAAAGGATATTGTTATAAAACTCAATTGATATTAATTAAAAACTTAAATTCAGGAGTAATATTAGGAACCCCTTTTTTAACTATGCTATACCCTTTTCAAGTTAATAGTAATGGATTATCCACTATTGTTTTAGGAAAAGAAATTTTATTTGAATTTGCCTTTCCTATGACTATAAGAGATATTAATCAGTTAAAAGATAATATTCAAGAAATAAATCTTATTAAGAGAAATAAACTAAGTCATATAAAATATTTAATTCAAGAAATAGATGAAAAAAGAATAGAAAATCAGTTAGATAAAGAAGGAGTAAAAGAAAAGATTAAAGAGATAGAAAATACTTTTTTGAAAGATGTTTGTGCCCCTGTTCCTAATGCTTTTTGGAATAGGAAAAGTCATATAGTCAATCTACCTTATGAAAAAGATTTTGATGAAAAGAAGATTCCCACTAAATCCAAAGCCATACACATGTCAAAAGATCTAGAAAAACTTGGAAGAAAAGAAATTCAAGAATTGAAAAGTAAAGGATTAATTAGAGACTCAAAGTTCCCATGGTCTTGTTCAGCTTTTTATGTTATGAACGCAGCAGAATTAGAAAGAGGAGTCCCTAGATTAGTTATGAATTATAAGCCTTTGAATAAAGTTTTACAATGGATTAGATATCCAATTCCCAACAAAAGAGATCTTTTAAAAAGATTATATAATGCAAAGATATTTTCCAAATTCGATATGAAATCAGGCTTTTGGCAAATACAAATTTTAGAAAAAGATAGATATAAGACAGGATTCAATACTCCCTTTGGACATTACGAATGGAATGTAATGCCCTTTGGTTTAAAAAATGCCCCATCAGAATTTCAAAATATCATGAATGATATTATCAGACCTATTAATGAATTTTCTATAGTTTATATAGATGATGTTTTAATTTTTTCTGAAAATATTAATCAACATTTTAGTCATTTAAGAAAATTCTACAATATTATTCACAATAATGGATTAGTAATTTCTCCAACAAAAATAAAATTATTTCAAATAAAGGTAAGATTTTTAGGACATGATATTAATCAAGGAACTATTCGACCAATAAATAGAAGTTTAGAATTTACCGAAAAATTTCCAAATGAAATTAAAGATAAAAAATAGTTACAAAGATTTTTAGGATGTTTAAATTATGTTCATGATTTCTTTAAAGATTTAGGAATAATTTGAGAGCCCTTTTTTCAAAAGAAAAAATTAGAGAAAACAATAAGAAAAACTCCTTAATAATCTCAACCTCCCGTTGTAATAAATCCTTAGATCTCCAATTAGTATTTACAAAGAATTGCTCATGTATCCCTTCATCTTCTACTTGTAATATTTCATCAGAGAATAATACATCAGGTATATTTTAAAAATATGAGTTATTTTGTAAATCGTTTTATTGATTCTTTATCTTCTTTAGATTTTTCAGAAACACAAGAAAGGGCTTTACTCAGGCAAGAAATATTAAGCTTAAGAACAGTTTTAACTCATTTGCATAATGATTTACATTTAGATGGATTTTGTGATTGTCAAGATTATATTAATAAACTTAATTTAATCAACGTTCTTTCAGAATTTTTACAGCATATTTCTTAAATTATAATTTTTCACATGGAAAATCCCATAGAAAATATTGAAGATATTAATATGCTCTCAGATTCATCTTCTTCATCAGATTCTTCATCTTCATTTGCACCTATTCATGAGAGTTATATTGATGATTTCATTGAAAAATTTTAATTAGCATTAGTAACTATAGATAAAAAAGATGCTAGATTATATATGAAATCAGAATTAGAAAAACATTTAGATTTTATAGAAAAAGAAACTAAAGAATTACAAGAAATAAAATGTTGTAGTTGTAAAAGTTTTGATATTCAAAAAAGATTCGTAAAACATATTATTGAATTTTTAGATATCAATACATAATGGACTCTTTTGACTCTACTATTATAACTCCTAATTCTAGAATTGATAATTTAATTTCAAATTTATATTTAATAGATTTTTCTTCAGCTGATCAGAGAAATTATTTAAAAACTGAATTAAGAAATTTATTAGGTTGGTTAGATGACAGTTCTCATCTATGTCATAGAATGGGATATTGTACTTGTCAGTTTACTAAAGCTAAACGAAGATTTATATTAAATATGATTTCCTTTCTTGAATTAAATACTTTATAATATTATTTTATCTCTCTCTCCTTATCTATCTAAAAAATGTCTGATCCCGTCCGTTTTGGTATCAGAGCTGATGAGTTGTCCTGAAGATAAGAAGGGATTTGAATTATTGAAATGTTGTCTGCCACTGAATTCTGATAAGATGGAGTGGAATTCTGAGTCATTTGGAGTCTTCTGAATAATTATAGCTTTGGAGTCTGAAGATGCTGTCTGCTGATTATGCTTGAGTTGGAAAGTAAGATGCTGTCGGCCAATAATACTTTTTGAGCTGGAAAGCAAGATGCTGTCGGCCATTAGTACTTTTTGAGCTGGAAAGTAAGATAAGAATCTTTACTGTTGATTAAGTACCTGCAAAGGAAAACGTTAGAAAATTTTCTTTTTCTTTTTCTTTTTCATTTTTTTTTATAATTTCACATCGTCATAAGGATCTTGGGAATCCACAAAGTGTATAGATGCTGGGGCTACTTCTTCTGTGGAAGAGTTTCCTTTATCAGAGGTGGCTTGGCAGCGAATAGCCATTACCTCTTGTTCTGATGTTGCTGAAGATAAAAGATTGATAAGATGCTGTTTGTTAATAGTAAAATCTGGAGCAGGCTCTGATTGGATTTCTTTATGTAAAGGAGACTGATAAGAAAATTTTTCATAATCAAATTTTTGTCTTACGGCTTCTGAATTTGCTCTATCTTCTTGAAAAGAATCCCACCATTTTACTCGATACTCCCTATATAAGATAGGGATAACCGAATCTATTAAGACGTGGTAGTTCCACGTAATTATCTAAGGAATTTTGAACTCATTACAAAATTGAAGTAGAGAATCGTTCAATTTGGTCTGCAATTGTTCTTTATATTTTTCAAATCCTGATAATACTTGCTGAGGAAAAATGGCTTCTATTGGTCCCATATAGTCAAACCATCTGAGGAACCAATTTGGATAAAATCCTGAAAACATATTGGAAAAATAAAAGAACTATGAGTGATTAAAGTTCCTGAGATAAAATGTCTTGAACCAGGCTTCCTGATAATCATAGTAATTATACTGATTTCTTAGAGGATATCCTGTTAGGACTTTATTGGTGTGAGGCTTCATTCCCCATTCTGCTAGAGTCAGAATCTTGAAAATCTTTACTTTGCTGTAATTAATCTTGGTTGAATCCTGATTATAATTATGCTCGATAACCACTGAGTCCGTGTCAACAAGGATCATTTCATAGAATTCTCTGGTTTTATCTGAACACTCTCTGAAGAAATGAAAACCTTTTGGAAAGATAAATTCAATTAATTTATAGAAACTCTGATTTTCTATAAGATTTTGCTCTTCTGGTTCTAACACTTTAATGAACTTTCTTTTAGGGTTTAAAAGGTAAACTGATGAAGACCTTCTAGGAGATGTGGAAGATGATGCAAAGGTAGGAGTAGAAAGGACGGTAGAAAAGGTTGGAGGTGGTCTGAAGGTAGATGGAGGAACTAAAGGTGGAGTTCTAACTAAATTTGAAGAAACTGGTGGAAAAAATTGTGGAGAGATTGCTCTTGGTCTTGGTAACAAGGGAGAGAAACGGTTTGGGGAAATAGGAATCATCTGATTATTATTAACACTCTGATTATTATTCTGTTTTGAAATGCTTGCTTTACTCAAAATCTTCTTATTATTCATTTTCCCTGTAAAAACTCACGGGAAAGGAAATCAGGTAAACAATTGTTTTGACCTTTAATAAATTCTATTTCAAAATCAAAATTGCTAAGAAGGGCTTGCCATCTGGCAAAAATTTGCTTGGAAATTAAATTTTTTACATCCTTTTCTAAAATATGTTTTGCAGAAAGACAATCTATTCTGAGTAAAAACTTTTTCATGTATAAATCATCTTCAAACTTTATGGTGCATGAAACTATGCTGAAAATTTATTTTTTAATAGTAGAATAATTCTTTTGAGTGTCATTCCCACTTCCTGAATAATATCTAATTAATTCTTCTTTATTATATCTTTTCTGTTTTAGTATTCCACCAAATCCTAAATTACTAGCATCAGTTTCAACTATTAGAAAAGCTTCTGGGTGAGGAATGCTAAGACAAGGGAGACTTTTAACTTTTTATTATAGTTTTAGTTGCTTTTAAAATATATTCTTGTTCACTGTGAGTTAAATAATAATCCCACCAACCTTTCAGCTGTCCTGAAAAACCAGAGATTAAGGCTTGGGTAATAGCTTGTTCTCTATTTCCTACTGTTCTATAAGAACTGGCAGCCATAGTCATTTCTTCTAAAATTTTTAATATTCTATATTCTGATTGGCCATCTATATTCCATTCATAGACTGATTTTCCATCATAATTAGCTTGATACCATTTTTCTTCTAATTGAGTATCTGGTGGAGTAGGTCTTTTATAATAATTTCTAGTATGTGGTAGTGGAGCGTCTCTTCTTAACTTATTTATTTCTAAAGTATTTTCTGAAGATTGATTAAATTGAGATTCTATTTCAGCTATTGACTCTGTATCAGAATCTGAATCCTTTTCTTTATTTAACACAGCAACCTGTTTATCTTTCTGTTTATTATCTTTAACTGACTTTGAATTAATATTTATATTTCCCAGTCTTTCTTCTATCTTTCTTAATATAGATTCTTCTTTATTAAGGTTAACATGTGTACCAGTAAACATAAAGGGTTTAAAGAAAGGTTTTTCTTCTATAAATGGTTTTGGGGTGACTGCTTCTGTCGGTAATGGTTTCTGTACTACAGTCTCTATTCTATTTAACTGGTTTCCTATGGTTTCTAGGGTTTGATTTGTATAATTATTCTGAAAGCATAATATATTAAATTCTTTTATCTCTAGAGTCTTCTTCTTTTCTTTCTATAAAAGGTATTCCTATATAATCCTGATCATTTTGCCTAAATACTATGTTTTTTAATGGAGGATGAATAGAAATAATTCTTTCATCATTTGCTAAATTCCAGAGTTTTCCTACTTTATTTAACATTCTTAATTCCTTTTCGAACGGATAATTAATATTATTCTGATAACAATAATTTTCAAACCACAAAAATAAAGGAATATTAACCTTCTGATCTTCCATATCTTTATACCATATTTTCCTGAAATTTTCTAATTCCATTTGAGAAAAATTATTAAAATACCATTCCCTTTTTTCCTTATTATATTCTGCCTTTAAATCTGCTCTTAAATATTCTTTATTAATTTCAAAACTCATTTTTATAATTATTTAATTAAAAGTTTTCCATTTGAGATCTAGTAGGACTTACTGAAGACTCATTTTCTTCTGTGTATATAGGTTTAGGAATGTTTCCTCTGAAATCTATTCCTCTAATGTCTAAATTTCTAGCTGAGGTTGTACGCCTTAGAGTGCTGGCTGAAGTGGAAGGTCTATTATTAGAATATACTGAATGTCTACCTGATTGAGGAGTATTAGTACAATCTATTTCTACTGATCCATCTGTATGTTCTACTATTCTAGAAACTTGATCATCTATATTTATTAACCTAGGTTCACTTATTTCCTGAAGATTCCATCTGGTTGATATGGTAATTTCATCCCATTTTAATCTTTTAGGTACCTGAATATTAGAGTGTGCTCTATTACCTTTAAATATAATAGTTTCATCTCTAGTTAAAGTATTAACTGATTTAGGATTGATTGAAGTTGTCATACTTTATAATATATCCTATAAATTATTGCTACAGCTTTTACCTCTTCTTTGATATTTAAATTTTTTGTTTTTACTGTTAAAGTTAATGTATCCATTAAATGTCTGTCATATAAACTTAAAGTAAATCCTGGGTAACAATTAAAGTAAACTAGTCCATTAGCTAAATTAGTTTCTTCCATAGCAAGTAAAGAATTTGAAAAGTCTAAATGTCTAGCATCTCTTAAGCACATCAAAACAGGGACATCTAATCCTAATCTGAATAAAGGTTTGATAGCTATTTGTACTACTCCTATGTGCAAAAAAATATATTTATTTCTCCTATAATTATTAATTGCTTCTCCTGAAAATAATTGAATATTAGCATGTTCCTGATTTATAGGTAAAGTCTGTTCTGTTGTTTTAATAGAATAACTAGACATAAAATCAAAAGTTCCTATTGAATATATTGTCTTAATGTTCTGTTTTGGAATAGTCCAATTATGTAAATCCTATTTTACTTTATCTATATTTATTTCTAGAGAATTCATATCTAAAGAATTTCCTAAATCTTGGTTCGAATTAGAACTAGAACCTGATTGGTTTTCAGAGAGAATTCTAGATAATCTATTCATAGTAGCTTATCTTAATTAAATTTGTTTAGAAATAATCAACAGTAAAGATTGAACCTGAAAGTATTCACGGGACCAATCAGATGCGGGACCACCTTACGCCTCTCCTGGGCTAACGGCTGACCAACGCACGCCTTCAGGGCTGACCAACGTTTCCTACTTTCATGAACTATCTGTGCTGCAGCTATCTCTAGAACAAATTTAACTAAAATAGTCTTTCTGAATAGCTTAAATGCGTTGGTCAGCCGTTAGCCCAGGAGAGGCGTAAGGTGGTCCCGCAGCTGGGTGGTCCCGTGAATACTTTCAGGTTCAATCTTTACTGTTGATTATTTCTAAACAAATTTAATCAAGATAAGCTACTATGAATAGATTATCTAGAATTCTCTCTGAAAACCAATCAGGTTCTAGTTCTAATTCGAACCAAGATTTAGGAAATTCTTTAGATATGAATTCTCTAGAAATAAATATAGATAAAGTAGAACAGGATTTACATAATTGGACTATTCCAAAACAGAACATTAAGACAATATATTCAATAGGAACTTTTGATTTTATGTCTAGTTGTTCTATTAAAACAACAGAACAGACTTTACCTATAAATCAGGAACATGCTAATATTCAATTATTTTCAGGAGAAGCAATTAATAATCATAAGAGAAATAAATATAAGTTTTTGCACATAGGAGCAGTACAAATAGCTATCAAACCTTTATTCAGATTAGGATTAGATGTCCCTATTTTGATGTGCTTAAGAGATGCTAGACATTTAGACTTTTCAAATTCTTTACTTGCAATGGCAGAAACTAATTTAGCTAATGGACCAGTTTACTTTAATTGTTACCCAGGATTTACTTTAAGTTTATATAACAGACATTTAATGGGTACATTAACTTTAACAGTAAAAACAAAAAATTTAAATATCAAAGAAGAGGTAAAAGCTGTAGCAATAATTTATAGGATATATTATATAGTTATGACAACTTCAATCAATCCTAAATCAGTTAATACTTTAACTAGAGACGAAACTATTATATTTGAAGGTAATAGAGCACACTCTAATATTGAGGTACCTAAAAGATTAAAATGGGATGAAATTACCAGATCAACCAGATGGAATCTTCAGGAAATAAGTGAACCTAGGTTAATAAATATAGATGATCAAGTTTCTAGAATAGTTGAACATACAGATGGATCAGTAGAAATAGATTTTACTAATACTCCTCAATCAGGTAGACATTCAGTATATTCTAATAATAGACCTTCCACTTCAGCCAGCACTCTAAGGCGTACAACCTCAGCTAGAAATTTAGACATTAGAGGAATAAATTTCAGAGGAAACATTCCTAAACCTATATACACAGAAGAAAATGAGTCTTCAGTAAGTCCTACTAGATCTCAAATGGAAAACTTTTAATTAAATAATTATAAAAATGAGTTTTGAAATTAATAAAGAATATTTAAGAGCAGATTTAAAGGCAAAATATAATAAGGAAAAAAGGGAATGGTATTTTAATAATTTTTCTCAAATGGAATTAGAAAATTTCAGGAAAATATGGTATAAAGATATGGAAGATCAGAAGGTTAATATTCCTTTATTTTTGTGGTTTGAAAATTATTGTTATCAGAATAATATTAATTATCCATTCGAAAAGGAATTAAGAATGTTAAATAAAGTAGGAAAACTCTGGAATTTAGCAAATGATGAAAGAATTATTTCTATTCATCCTCTATTAGAAAACATAGTATTTAGGCAAAATGATCAGGATTATATAGGAATACCTTTTATAGAAAGAAAAGAAGAAGACTCTAGAGATAAAAGAATTCAATATATTATGCTTTAGAATAATTATACAAATCAAACCCTAGAAACCATAGGAAACCAGTTAAATAGAATAGAGACTGTAGTACAGAAACCATTACCGACAGAAGCAGTTACCCCAAAACCATTTATAGAAGAAAAACCTTTCTTTAAACCCTTTATGTTTACTGGTACACCTGTTAACCTTAATAAAGAAGAATCTATATTAAGAAAGATAGAAGAAAGACTGGGAAATATAAATATTAATTCAAAGTCAGTTAAAGATAATAAACAGAAAGATAAACAGGTTGCTGTGTTAAATAAAGAAAAGGATTCAGATTCTGATACAGAGTCAATAGCTGAAATAGAATCTCAATTTAATCAATCTTTAGAAAATACTTTAGAAATAAATAAGTTAAGAAGAGACGCTCCACTACCTACTACTAGAAATTATTATAAAAGACCTACTCCACCAGATACTCAATTAGAAGAAAAATGGTATCAAGCTAATTATGATGGAAAATCAGTCTATGAATGGAATATAGATGGCCAATCAGAATATAGAATATTAAAAATTTTAGAAGAAATGACTATGGCTGCCAGTTCTTATAGAAAAGTAGGAAATAGAGAACAAGCTATTACCCAAGCCTTAATCTCCGGTTTTTCAGGACAGCTGAAAGGTTGGTGGGATTATTATTTAACTCACCGTGAACAAGAATATATTTTAAAAGCAAATAAAACTATAATAAAAAGAGAAGGTTAAATGGAAACAGAAACTGTTATAGATGATAGTGTAAATACCTTAATATTTGCTATAATAAAATGTTTTATAGGAGACCCTAGTCAATATCAAGATAGAAATTCAGAGATATTACAAAATTTAACTTGTCCAAAATTACAAGACTTTCGATGGTATAAAGACGTATTTTTAACGAAAGTAATAACTAGAACTGACTGTAGTAATTCATATTGGAAAGAAAGATTTGTGGTAGGATTACCTAAATTATTTGCAGATAAAGTAAGAAATAGATTAAGAAACGAATATGATGATATTATTCCTTTTCAAGAATTGTCTTATGGTCAAATAATTAATAGTATAAACAAAGAAGGATTAGCTATATATTCTGACATGAAACTTAAAGCAAAGCTAAAAAGAGAAAATATTAATAGTAGAAAAGAGCTAGGAGATTTTTGTCAGCAATATGGTTAGGAAAGAATCAGTGCACCCTCAGCTAGAATAAAAAGGAAAAATAAAATAAAACGAAAATATAACTCTAAGAGGAGAACCTTTAGGCCCAATTTAGTATTCGAAAAACCAGAAAGGCCTAGTAATAGAAAAACTTATTCTAGGAAAAAATCTTATAAAAATAAAAAGCCCCATAAAAAGGATATAGTAATTTGTTATAAATGTGGTAGACCAGGACACTTTTCAAAAAATTGTAAAATGAAGGGAAAAGTAAATAGTTTAGATGCTTCAGAAGAGTTAAAAGGAAAAATTATGAAGCTTGTAATAAATGATTCTTCAGATGATAGTTTATCAGAATCTAAGTGAAAATGATTCAAGTAATAGTGATTCAGAATCTTGTGAATGTATAGGAACTTGTCAATGTAGTCAGATAAACATGATTAGCAATGAACAAGAATTTTTATTAGGTATTATAGATAAAATAGATGATCCAAAAATAAAAAAGGATTATTTAATTAAACTTAAAGAGTTAATAGGACAAAGGGAGCAAAAGGATTATAAGCCTTATAATTTCTCAGAAATTTGTCAGAGATTTAAATAGGTTAATAAAAAATCTTCTATTCAAGACCTACAAGAAGAAGTCAAAAACCTTAAGCAAGATGTAAATGTTTTAAAAAATAAGGTACAATATTTAGAAGAAGAAAATTTAAAAACAAGTCTCAGTAGCTTGTTTCATAATAAAAGCCAAGCATCTACTTCTTTAGTTATTAATGAATCAGAAAGCAAAAATGATTATATTAATAGCATATCTAGAATAAATTATCAAAAATGGTATGTAAAATTAGATATAGTCATAAATGATGATTTTCATCTTTCTACCTTAGCATTAATAGATAGTGGTGCAGATCAAAATTGTATTCAGGAAGGATTAGTTCCAACTAAATATCACGAGAAAACTTCAGAAAGATTAAGCTCAGCTAGTCGTTCAAAATTGCATATTAAGTATAAATTATCTAAAGTCAAAGTTTGTAATAAAGGATATTGTTATAAAACTCAATTGATATTAATTAAAAACTTAAATTCAGGAGTAATATAAGGAACCCCTTTTTTAACTATGCTATACCCTTTCCAAGTTAATAGTAATGGATTATCCACTATTGTTTTAGGAAAAGAAATTTTATTTGAATTTGCCTTTCCTATGACTATAAGAGATATTAATCAGTTAAAAGATAATATTCAAGAAATAAATCTTATTAAGAGAAATAAACTAAGTCATATAAAATATTTAATTTAAGAAATAGATGAAAAAAGAATAGAAAATCAGTTAAATAAAGAAGGAGTAAAAGAAAAGATTAAAGAGATAGAAAATACTTCTTTGAAAGATGTTTGTGCCCCTGTTCCTAATGCTTTTTGGAATAGGAAAAGTCATATAGTCAATCTACCTTATGAAAAAGATTTTGATGAAAAGAAGATTCCCACTAAATCCAAAGCCATACACATGTTAGAAGATCTAAAAAAACTTTGTAAAAAAGAAATTCAAGAATTAAAAAGTAAAGGATTAATTAGATACTCAAAGTCCCCATGGTCTTGTTCAGCTTTTTATGTTATGAGCGCAGCAGAATTAGAAAGAGGAGTCCCTAGATTAGTTATAAATTATAAGCCTTTGAATAAAGTTTTACAATGGATTAGACATCCAATTCCCAACAAAAGAGATCCTTTAAAAAGATTATATAATGCAAAGATATTTTCCAAATTCGATATGAAATCAGGCTTTTGGCAAATACAAATTTTAGAAAAGGATAGATATAAGACAGGATTCAATACTCCCTTTGGACATTACGAATGGAATGTAATGCCCTTTGGTTTAAAAAATGCCCCATCAGAATTTCAGAATATCATCATGATATTATCAGACCTATTAATGAATTTTCTATAGTTTATATAGATGATGTTTTAATTTTTTCTGAAAATATTAATCAACATTTTAGTCATTTAAGAAAATTCTACAATATTATTCACACTAATGGATTAGTAATTTCTCCAACAAAAATAAAATTATTTCAAATAAAGGTAAGATTTTTAGGACATGATATTAATCAAGGAACTATTAGACCAATAAATAGAAGTTTAGAATTTACCGAAAAATTTCCAAATGAAATTAAAGATAAAAAACAGTTACAAAGATTTTTAGGATGTTTAAATTATGTTCATGATTTCTTTAAAGATTTAGGAATAATTTGTCAGCCCCTTTACGATAGACTTAAGAAAAATCCTCCACCATGGACAGAAGAACATACCCAGATAGTAAAAACTATAAAATTAAAAGTTAAAAGTCTCCCTTGTCTTAGCATTCCTCACCCAGAAGCTTTTCTAATTGTTGAAACCGATGCTAGTAATTTAGGATTTGGAGGAATACTAAAACAGAAAAGATATAATAAAGAAGAATTAATTATATATTATTCAGGAAGTTGGAATGACACTCAAAAGAATTATTCTACAATTAAAAAAGAAATTTTAAGCATAGTTTCATGCATCATAAAGTTTAAAGATGATTTATACATGAAAATGTTTTTACTCAGAATAGATTGTCTTTCTGCAAAACATATTTTAGAAAAGGATGTAAAAAATTTAATTTCCAAGCAAATTTTTGCCAGATGGCAAGCCCTTCTTAGCAATTTTGATTTTGAAATAGAATTTATTAAAGGTCAAAATAATTGTTTACCTGATTTCCTTTCCCGTGAGTTTTTACAGGGAAAATGAATAATAAGAAGATTTTGAGTAAAGCAAGCATTTCAAAACAGAATAATAATCAGAGTGTTAATAATAATCAGATGATTCCTATTTCCCCAAACCATTTCTCTCCCTTGTTACCAAGACCAAGAGCAATCTCTCCACAATTTTTACCACTAGTTTCTTCAAATTTAGTTAGAACTCCACCTTTAGTTCCTCCATCTACGTTCAGACCACCTCCAACCTTTTCTACCGTCCTTTCTACTCCTACCTTTGCATCATCTTCCATATCTCCTAGAAGGTCTTCATTAGTTTACCTTTTAAACCCTAAAAGAAAGTTCATTAAAGTGTTAGAACCAGAAGAGCAAAATCTTATAGAAAATCAGAGTTTCTATAAATTAATTGAATTTATCTTTCCAAAAGGTTTTCATTTCTTCGAAGAGTGTTCAGATAAAACCAGAGAATTCTATGAAATGATCCTTGTTGACACGGACTCAGTGGTTATCGAGCATAATTATAATCAGGATTCAACCAAGATTAATTACAGCAAAGTAAAGATTTTCAAGATTCTGACTCTAGCAGAATGGGGAATGAAGCCTCACACCAACAAAGTCCTAACAGGATATCCTCTAAGAAATCAGTATAATTACTATAATTATCAGGAAGCCTGGTTCAAGACATTTTATCTCAGGAACTTTAGTCACTCATGGTTCTTTTATTTTTCCAATAAGTTTTCAGGATTTTATCCAAATTGGTTCCTCAGATGGTTTGACTATATGGGACCAATAGAAGCCATTTTTCCTCAGCAAGTATTATCAGGATTTGAAAAATATAAAGAATAATTGCAAACCAAATTGAACGATTCTCTACTTCAAGTTTGTAATGAGTTCAAATTTCCTTGGATAATTACGTGGAACTACCACGTCTCAACAGATTCGATTATCCCTATCTTATATAGGGAGTATCGAGTAAAATGGTGGGATTCTTTTCAGGAAGACAGAGCAAATTTAGAAGCCTTAAGACAAAAATTTGATTATGAAAACTTTTCTTATCAGTCTCCTTTACATAAAGAAATCCAATCAGAGCCTGCTCCAAATTTTACTATTAATAAGCAGCATCTTATCAATCTTTTATCTTCAACAACATCAGAACAAGAGGTAACGGCTATTCTCAGCCAAGCCACCTCTGAGAAAGGAAACTCTTCCACAGAAGAAGTAGCCCCAGCATCTAGACACTTTGTGGATTCCCAAGATCCTTATGACGATGTAAAATTAAAAAAAAATGAAAAAGAAAAAGAAAAAGAAAATTTTCTAACGTTTTCCTTTGCAGGTACTTAATCAACAGTAAAAATTCTTATCTTACTTTCCAGCTCAAAAAGTACTAATGGCCGACAGCATCTTGTTTTCCAGCTCAAAAGATATTATTGGCCGACAGCATCTTACTTTCCAACTCAAGCATAATCAGCAAACAGCATCTTCAGACTCCAAAGCTATAATTATTCAGAAGACTCCAAATGACTCAGCATTCCACTCCATCTTATCAGAATTCAGTGGCAAATAACATTTCAATAATTCAAATCCCTTCTTATCTTCAGGACAACTCATCAGCTCGAGAATGATCTTTTCTACTCTATATAATTCAACTTCTTCTTCAGCAGAAGGCAGAGACCTTTTTTCAAAAGAAAAAATTAGAGAAAACAATAAGAAAAACTCCTTAATAATCTCAACCTCCCGTTGTAATAAATCCTTAGATCTCCAATTAGTATTTACAAAGAATTGCTCATGTATCCCTTCATCTTCTACTTGTAATATTTCATCAGAGAATAATACATCAGGTATATTTTAAAAATATAAGTTATTTTGTAAATCGTTTTATTGATTCTTTATCTTCTTTAGATTTTTTAGAAACACAAGAAAGGGCTTTACCCAGGCAAGAATTATTAAGCTTAAGAACAGTTTTAACTCATTTGCATAATGATTTACATTTAGATGGATTTTGTGATTGTCAAGATTATATTAATAAACTTAATTTAATCAACGTTCTTTTAGAATTTTTACAGCATATTTCTTAAATTATAATTTTTCACATGGAAAATCCCATAGAAAATATTGAAGATATTAATATGCTTTCAGATTCATCTTCTTCATCTTCATTTGCACCTATTCATGAGAGTTATATTGATGATTTCATTGAAAAATTTCAATTAGCATTAGTAACTATAAATAAAAAAAGATGCTAGATTATATATGAAATCAGAATTAGAAAAACATTTAGATTTTATAGAAAAAGAAACTAAAGAATTACAAGAAATAAAATGTTGTAGTTGTAAAAGTTTTAATATTCAAAAAAGATTCGTAAAACATATTATTGAATTTTTAGATATCAATACATAATGGACTCTTTTGACTCTACTATTATAACTCCTAATTCTAGAATTGATAATTTAATTTCAAATTTATATTTAATAGATTTTTCTTCAGCTGATCAGAGAAATTATTTAAAAACTGAATTAAGAAATTTATTAGGTTGGTTAGATGACAGTTCTCATCTATGTCATAGAATGGGATATTGTACTTGTCAGTTTACTAAAGCTAAACGAAGATTTATATTACATATGATTTTCTTTCTTGAATTAAATACTTTATAATATTATTTTATCACTCTCTCCTTATCTATCTAAAAAATGTCCGATCCATACCAAAACGGATGGGATCGGACATTTTTTAGATAGATAAGGAGAGAGAGATAAAATAATATTATAAAGTATTTAATTCAAGAAAGGAAATCATATGTAATATAAATCTTCATTTAGCTTTAGTAAACTGACAAGTACAATATCCCATTCTATGACATAGATGAGAACTGTCATCTAACCAACCTAATAAATTTCTTAATTCAGTTTTTAAATAATTTCTCTAATTAGCTGAAGAAAACTCTATTAAATATAAATTTGAAATTAAATTATCAATTCTAGAATTAGGAGTTATAATAGTAGAGTCAAAAGAGTCCATTATGTATTGATATCTAAAAATTCAATAATATGTTTTACGAATCTTTTTTGAATATCAAAACTTTTACAACTACAACATTCTATTTCATGTAATTCTTTAGTTTCTTTTTCTATAAAATCTAAATGTTTTTCTAATTCTGATTTCATATATAATCTAGCATCTTTTTTATCTATAGTTACTAATGCTAATTGAAATTTTTCAATGAAATCATCAATATAACTCTCATGAATAGGTGCAAATGAAGATGAAGAATCTGATGAAGAAGATGAATCTGAAAGCATATTAATATCTTCAATATTTTGTATGGGATTTTCCATGTGAAAATTTATAATTTAAGAAATATGCTGTAAAAATTCTAAAAGAACGTTGATTAAATTAAGTTTATTAATATAATCTTGACAATCATAAAATCCATCTAAATGTAAATCATTATGCAAATGAGTTAAAACTGTTCTTAAGCTTAATATTTCTAGCCTGAGTAAAGCCCTTTCTATTGTTTCTGAAAAATCTAAAAAAGATAAAGAATCAATAAAACAATTTACAAAATAACTCATATTTTTAAAATATACCTGATGTATTATTCTCTGATGAAATATTACAAGTAGAAGATGAAGGGATACATGAGTAATTCTTTGTAAATACTAATTGGAGATCTAAGGATTTATTACAACGGGAGGTTGAGATTATTAAGGAGTTTTTCTTATTGTTTTCTCTAATTTTTTCTTTTGAAAAAAGGGCTCTGCCTTCTGCTGAAGAAGAAGTTGAATTATATAGAGTAGAAAAGATGCTTCTCGAGCTGATGAGTTGTCCTGAAGATAAGAAGGAATTTGAATTATTGAAATGTTGTCTGCCACTGAATTCTGATAAGATGGAGTGGAATGCTGAGTCATTTGGAGTCTTCTGAATAATTATAGCTTTGGAGTCTGAAGATGCTGTCTGCTGATTATGCTTGAGTTGGAAAGTAAGATGCTGCCGGCCAATAATACCTTTTGAGCTGGAAAGCAAGATGCTGTCGGCCATTAGTACCTTTTGAGCTGGAAAGTAAGATAAGAATCTTTACTGTTTATTAAGTACCTGCAAAGGAAAACGTTAGAAAATTTTCTTTTTCTTTTTCTTTTTCATTTTTTTTTAATTTTACATCGTCATAAGGATCTTGGGAATCCACAAAGTGTCTAGATGCTGGGGCTACTTCTTCTGTGGAAGAGTTTCCTTTCTCAGAGGTGGCTTGGCTGAGAATAGCCGTTACCTCTTGTTCTGATGTTGCTGAAGATAAAAGATTGATAAGATGCTATTTGATAATAGTAAAATCTGGAGCAGGCTCTGATTGGATTTATTTATGTAAAGGAGACTGATAAGAAAATTTTTCATAATCAAGTTTTTATCTTACGGCTTCTGAATTTGCTCTATCTTCCTGAAAAGAATCCCACCATTTTACTCGATACTCCCTATATAAGATAGGGATAACCGAATCTGTTGAGACGTGGTAGTTCCACGTAATTATCCAAGGAATTTTGAACTCATTACAAAATTGAAGTAGAGAATTGTTCAATTTGGTTTGCAATTGTTTATATTTTTCAAATCCTGATAATACTTACTGAGGAAAAATGGCTTCTATTGGTCCCATATAGTCAAACCATCTGAGGAACCAATTTGGATAAAATCCTGAAAACTTATTGGAAAAATAAAAGAACCATGAGTGATTAAAGTTCCTGAGATAAAATGTCTTGAACTAGGCTTCCTGATAATCATAGTAATTATACTGATTTCTTAGAGGATATCCTGTTAGGACTTTGTTGGTGTGAGGCTTCATTCCCCATTCTGCTAGAGTCAGAATCTTTAAAATCTTTACTTTGCTAGTATTAATCTTGGTTGAATCCTGATGATAATTATGCTCGATAACCACTGAGTCCGTGTCAACAAGGATCATTTCATAGAATGCTCTGGTTTTATCTGAACACTCTCCGAAGAAATGAAAACCTTTTGGAAAGAGAAATTTAATTAATTTATAGAAACTCTGATTTTCTATAAGATTTTGCTCTTTTGGTTCTAACACTTTAATGAACTTTCTTTTAGGGTTTAAAAGGTAAACTGATGAAGACCTTCTAGGAGATGTGGAAGATGATGCAAAGGTAGGAGTAGAAAGGATGGTAGAAAAGGTTGGAGGTGGTCTGAAGGTAGATGGAGGAACTAAAGGTGGAGTTCTAACTAAATTTGAAGAAACTAGTGGAAAAAATTATGGAGAGATTGCTCTTGGTCTTGGTAACAATGGAGAAAAACGGTTTGGGGAAATAGGAATCATCTGATTATTATTAACAGTCTGATTATTATTCTATTTTGAAATGCTTGCTTTACTCAAAATCTTCTTATTATTCATTTTCCCTGTAAAAACTCACGGGAAAGGAAATCAGGTAAACAATTATTTTGACCTTTAATAAATTCTATTTCAAAATCAAAATTGCTAAGAAGGGCTTGCCATTTGGCAAAAATTTGCTTGGAAATTAAATTCTTTA
Source organism: Excoecaria cochinchinensis (assembly GCA_947683425.1). Classification (NCBI taxonomy): domain Eukaryota; kingdom Viridiplantae; phylum Streptophyta; class Magnoliopsida; order Malpighiales; family Euphorbiaceae; genus Excoecaria; species Excoecaria cochinchinensis. The sequence continues at coordinate 6,419,745 of CANTUQ010000208.1, forward strand.
CATCCTTTTCTAAAATATGTTTTGCAGAAAGATAATCTATTCTGAGTAAAAACTTTTTCATGTATAAATCATCTTCAAACTTTATGATGCATGAAACTATGCTTAAAATTTCTTTTTTAATAGTAGAATAATTCTTTTGAGTGTCATTCCAACTTCCTGAATAATATCTAATTAATTCTTCTTTATTATATCTTTTCTGTTTTAGTATTCCTCCAAATCCTAAATTACTACCATCGGTTTCAACTATTAGAAAAGCTTCTGGGTGAGGAATGCTAAGACAAGGGAGGCTTTTAACTTTTGAATTTATAGTTTTTACTATCTGGGTATGTTCTTCTGTCCATGGTGGAGGATTTTTCTTAAGTCTATCGTAAAGGGGCTGACAATTATTCCTAAATTTTTAAAGAAATCATGAACATAATTTAAACATCCTAAAAATCTTTGTAACTGTTTTTTATCTTTAATTTCATTTGGAAATTTTTTGGTAAATTCTAAACTTCTATTTATTGGTCTAATAGTTCCTTGATTAATATCATGTCCTAAAAATCTTACCTTTATTTGAAATAATTTTATTTTTGTTGGAGAAATTACTAATCCATTATTGTGAATAATATTGTAGAATTTTCTTAAATGACTAAAATGTTGATTAATATTTTCAGAAAAAATATAAACATCATTTATATAAACTATAGAAAATTCATTAATAGGTCTGATAATATCATTCATGATATTCTGAAATTCTGATGGGGCATTTTTTTAAACCAAAGGGCATTACATTCCATTCGTAATGTCCAAAGGGAGTATTGAATCCTGTCTTATATCTATCTTTTTCTAAAATTTGTATTTGCCAAAAGCCTGATTTCATATCGAATTTGGAAAATATCTTTGCATTATATAATCTTTTTAAAAGATCTCTTTTGTTGGGAATTGGATATCTAATCCATTGTAAAACTTTATTCAAATGCTTATAATTTATAACTAATCTAGGGACTCCTCTTTCTAATTCTGCTGCGTTCATAACATAAAAAGCTGAACAATACCATGGGGACCTTGAGTCTCTAATTAATCCTTTACTTTTCAATTCTTGAATTTCTTTTCTACAAAGTTTTTCTAGATCTTCTGACATGTGTATGGCTTTGGATTTAGTGGGAATCTTCTTTTCATCAAAATCTTTTTCATAAAGTAGATTGACTATATGACTTTTCCTAATCCAAAAAGCATTAGGAACAGGGGCACAAACATCTTTCAAAAAAGTATTTTCTATCTCTTTAATCTTTTCTTTTACTCCTTCTTTATCTAACTGATTTTCTATTCTTTTTTCATCTATTTCTTGAATTAAATATTTTATATGACTTAGTTTATTTCTCTTAATAAGATTTATTTCTTGAATATTATCTTTTAACTGATTAATATCTCTTATAGTCATAGGAAAGGCAAATTCAAATAAAATTTCTTTTCCTAAAACAATAGTGGATAATCCATTACTATTAACTTGAAAAGGGTATAGCATAGTTAGAAAAGGGGTTCCTAATATTACTCCTGAATTTAAGTTTTTAATTAATATCAATTGAGTTTTATAACAATATCCTTTGTTACAAACTTTGACTTTAGATAATTTATACTTAATATGCAATTTTGAACCACTAGCTGAGCTTAATCTTTCTGAAGTTTTCTCGTAATATTTAATTGGAACTAATCCTTCCTGAATACAATTTTGATCTGCACCACTATCTATTAATGCTAAGGTAGAAAGATGAAAATCATCATTTATGACTATATCTAATTTTACATACCATTTTTGACAATTTATTCTAGATATGCTATTAATATAATCATTTTTGCTTTCTGATTCATTAATAACTAAAGAAGTAGATTCTTGGCTTTTATTATGAAAAAAGCTACTGAGACTTGTTTTTAAATTTTCTTCTTCTAAAAATTGTACCTTATTTTTTAAAGCATTTACATCTTGCTTAAGGTTTTTGACTTCTTCTTGTAGGTCTTGAATAGAAGATTTTTTATTAACCTGTTTAAATCTCTGACAAATTTTCGAGAAATTATAAGGCTTATAATCCTTTTGCTCCCTTTGTCCTATTAACTCTTTAAGTTTAATTAAATAATCCTTTTTTATTTCTGGATCATCTATTTTATCTATAATACCTAATAAAAATTCTTGTTCATTGCTAATCATGTTTATCTGACTACATTGACAAGTTCCTATACATTCACAAGATTCTGAATCACTATTACTTGAATCGTTTTCACTTATATTATTTAAATCATTTTCAGAGTAATCTTCTGATAAACTATCATCTGAAGAATCATTTATTACAAGCTTCATAATTTTTCCTTTTAACTCTTCTGAAGCATCTAAACTATTTACTTTTCCCTTCATTTTACAATTTTTTGAATAGTGTCCTGGTCTACCACATTTATAACAAATTACTATATCCTTTTTATGGGGCTTTTTATTTTTATAAGATTTTTTCCTAGAATAAGTTTTTCTGTTACAGGGCCTTTCTAGTTTTTCGAATACTAAATTGGGCCTAAAGGTTCTCTTCTTAGAGTTATATTTTCGTTTTATTTTATTTTTTCTTTTTATTCTAGCTGAGGGTGCACTAATTCTTTCGTAACCATATTGTTGACAAAAATCTCCTAGCTCTTTTCTACTATTAATATTTTCTCTTTTTAGCTTTGCTTTAAGTTTCATGTCAGAACATATAGCTAATCCTTCTCTATTTATACTATTAATTATTTGACCATAAGACAATTCTTGATAAGGAATAACATCATCATATTCGTTTCTTAATCTGTTTCTTACTTTATCTGCAAATAATTTAGGTAATCCTGCAACAAATCTTTCTTTCCAATATGAATTACTACAATCAGTTCTAGTCATTACTTTCGTTAAAAATACGTCTTTATACCATCGAAAGTCTTGTAATTTTGGACAAGTTAAATTTTGTAATATCTCTGAATTTCTATCTTGATATTGACTAGGGTCTCCTATAAAACATTTTGTTATAGCAAATATTAAGGTATTTACACTATCATCTATAATAGTTTATGTTTCCATTTCACCTTCTCTTTTTATTATAGTTTTAGTTGCTTTTAAAATATATTCTTGTTCACGGTGAGTTAAATAATAATCCCACCAACCTTTCAGCTGTCCTGAAAAACCGGAGATTAATGCTTGGGTAATAGCTTGTTCTCTATTTCCTACTGTTCTATAAGAACTGGCAGCCATAGTCATTTCTTCTAAAATATTTAATATTCTATATTCTGATTGGCCATCTATATTCCATTCGTAGACTGATTTTCCATCATAATTAGCTTGATACCATTTTTCTTCTAATTGAGTATCTGGTGGAGTAGGTCTTTTATAATAATTTCTAGTAGTAGGTAGTGGAGCGTCTCTTCTTAACTTATTTATTTCTAAAGTATTTTTTGAAGATTGATTAAATTGAGATTCTATTTCAGCTATTGACTCTGTATCAGAATCGGAATCCTTTTCTTTATTTAACATAGCAACCTATTTATCTTTTTGTTTATTATCTTTAACTGACTTTGAATTAATATTTATATTTCCCAGTCTTTCTTCTATCTTTCTTAATATAGATTCTTCTTTATTAAGGTTAACAGGTGTACCAGTAAACATAAAGGGTTTAAAGAAAGGTTTTTCTTCTATAAATGGTTTTGGAGTAACTGCTTCTGTCGGTAATGGTTTTTGTACTCCAGTCTCTATTATATTTAACTGGTTTCCTATGGTTTCTAGGGTTGGATTTGTATAATTATTCTGAAGCATAATATATTGAATTCTTTTATCTCTAGAGTCTTCTTCTTTTATTTCTATAAAAGGTATTCCTATATAATCCTGATCATTTTGCCTAAATACTATGTTTTCTAATGGAGGATGAATAGAAATAATTCTTTCATCATTTGCTAAATTCCAGAGTTTTCCTACTTTATTTAACATTCTTAATTCCTTTTCGAACGGATAATTAATATTATTCTGATAATAATAATTTTCAAACCACAAAAATAAAGGAATATTAACCTTCTGATCTTCCATATCTTTATACCATATTTTCCTGAAATTTTCTAATTCCATTTGAGAAAAATTATTAAAATACCATTCCCTTTTTTCCTTATTATATTCTGCCTTTAAATCTGCTCTTAAATATTCTTTATTAATTTCAAAACTCATTTTTATAATTATTTAATTAAAAGTTTTCCATTTGAGATCTAGTAGGACTTACTGAAGACTCATATTCTTCTGTGTATATAGGTTTAGGAATGTTTCCTCTGAAATCTATTCCTCTAATGTCTAAATTTCTAGCTGAGGTTGTACGCCTTAGAGTGCTGGCTGAAGTGGAAGTTCTATTATTAGAATATATTGAATGTCTACCTGATTGAGGAGTATTAGTAAATTCTATTTCTACTGATCCATCTGTATGTTCTACTATTCTAGAAACTTGATCATCTATATTTATTAACCTAGGTTCACTTATTTCCTAAAGATTCCATCTGGTTGATCTGGTAATTCCATCCCATTTTAATCTTTTAGGTATCTGAATATTAGAGTGTGCTCTATTACCTTTAAATATAATAGTTTCATCTCTAGTTAAAGTATTAACTGATTTAGGATTGATTGAAGTTATCATAACTTTATAATATATCCTATAAATTATTGCTACAGCTTTTACCTCTTCTTTGACATTGAAATTTTTTATTTTTACTGTTAAAGTTAACGTATTCATTAAATGTCTGTCATATAAACTTAAAGTAAATCCTGGGTAACAATTAAAGTAAACTGGTCCATTAGCTAAATTAGTTTCTGCCATAGCAAGTAAAGAATTTGAAAAGTCTAAATGTCTAGCATCGCTTAAGCACATCAAAACAGGGACATCTAATCTTAATCTGAATAAAGGTTTGATAGCTATTTATACTGCTCCTATGTGCAAAAACTTATATTTATTTCTCCTATGATTATTAATTGCTTCTCCTGAAAATAATTGAATATTATCATGTTCCTGATTTATAGGTAAAGTCTGTTCTGTTGTTTTAATAGAATAACTAGACATAAAATCAAAAGTTCCTATTGAATATATTGTCTTAATGTTCTGTTTTGGAATAGTCCAATTATGTAAATCCTGTTCTACTTTATCTATATTTATTTCTAGAGAATTCATGTCTAAAGAATTTCCTAAATCTTGGTTCGAATTAGAACTAGAACCTGATTGGTTTTCAGAGAGAATTCTAGATAATCTATTCATAGTAGCTTATCTTAATTAAATTTGTTTAGAAATAATCAACAGTAAAGATTGAACCTGAAAGTATTCACGGGACCACCCAGCTGCGGGACCACCTTACGCCTCTCCTGGGCTAACGGCTGACCATCGTACGCCTTCAGGGCTGACCAACGTTTCCTACTTTCATGAACTATCTGTGCTGCAGCTATTTCTAGAACAAATTTAACTAAAATAGTCTTTCTGAATAGCTTAAATAAAACTATCTCCTCTTATATATGTATAAAAATTCAAATTTCGTTCCTAAATTTCACTGTTAGCGAAAGAAATTAATTTCTATCGCTAAATTTAGCGACGGATTTTCCAAGCCATCTCAAATTAATTTCTGTCGCTAATTTTTTGATGCACATAATAGGCACCACATTTAGCGATAGTTTAAGATTTTCGTCGCTAAAATCCGTTGGTATAAACTGGCAGAAATATTTTTAGTGACGAAATTTTTTTTCGTCGATAAATCACGCTTTTCTTATAGTGGATCCACTTTATTCAAAAGGAAGATATATCAAATACCAACCTGTTGACGCACGAAAACCATGAATTAACACTTTAATTGGTTCTATTTTCCTTCTTTTTTGTGAAAATTATCGAACCTTAGGTGCTGCCCCAAGGACGAACATCCTCCACCAGTATTTGCACACAAACGATGATGAACAGAATGCAGGAATGCTAGCTCTTTTTAGCAGCTTTTCCTTTTATTTCTCTATTCTTTTTTTGTAAAAGTGGTAGATAATTATTTTTCTCTTTTCTGTATGTTTCTAAAACGATAGAAATTGAGATGTCAAATTAGCGTATCACTTAAATATATATATCTATGTGTATATATATATACAGCCACATTAACCCTAACGTGTGGGGAGATATTTTAGGGATATTTTATTCAAAATAAGAAATATTTATTTCTTATTCAAATAATAAGAAATAATATTTTTAAAAAGAAATATTTATTTCTTATTCAAAGAATAAGAAATATTTATTTCTTATTCAAAGAATAAGAAATAATATTTTATCTCTAAAATATTTTTATTTTTTATTCAAATAATAAGAAATATTATTTTATCTCTAAAATTATTTCGAATTTTACATTTGACATATTTAAAATTCAAAATTTCCAAATAAAACCTAGCCCATTCATCACATTTTTAGTGTGCAACTCAATAGGTTCATATTATGTTGGTAGTGGGTCCAATCCCATTATAAGCCCACAAGTCATAAGTGGCTTATAGCAAGACATTATGACTACCCAAATAATATGAATATTGATATGCCTATTTTAACTTAAGCAATAGTACATGTTATAATCCTTTTGTCACACATTTTCTTGTTTGAACATAAGTCCTGGTACTTGTCAAACTTATAATTTCTTGATCACTAAGTAGACTAATAAATTCAAATGACATTGATCACACTATCAATTCATTTGAACGCGGCCATGCATTTCTCAGTCCTACTTATCAAGGGAACTAATAGATATATCTCTCATAAAAGAGGGATAAATTCCATCTTAATTATTGACTTTCCTCTTTATAATTCCCATCATACCCAATCATAAATTTTTATAATTATCCGATTAAAGATCACGTTTGATTATGTCAAAATATGATGTTCCTTATGTAGGAAATTGCGACAATCTCAGGTCTAAGGATTTAATAACGTAACTATTATGAGATCATTTATGACACTAACCTATGTAGTGATCTCATAGCTGCTCTATCCAGTACCTTGTTCTCTAACAAGTACCTATAATTTTAATTTATATCACCATATACAATCATCGCATGATTATCAATCAAACTCATACTAGTCTTAATTTATCATTAAGCCCTTTAGTGATAAATGACCAGTAATAATTAGAATAACATTAAATAGTTATTCATAAATAATACAATAATGTAATATGCCAATAATATATTAATGTGAAGAAAACCCTTTTTTTAATAAATGAAAATGTGACATTACATTATGGTCTAAATATTTGGCCTAGGGCATAACTACTAACACTTTCATGTCCTAGCAAACTTTTTTTGGTTTGTATCTTTTCACTTGTAATATATAATTAGATAAATCGGTTAGAATAGAAAAAGAAGACCGTAAGCAAGGAGTAAGGAGTCAGTGGATCGGCAATGTTGTCATCTATTAGTACTCTGCATATCTTGACATCTCCTCTCTTAATGATTTCTCAAATGAGATAAAAATGCCTGATTATATGTTTGGATCTCTAATGGGATATGGGCTCTTTAGCTTGTGCAATAACACCATTATTGTCACAGTAAAGATCCACAGGGTTTGTGATACTATGAACTGCCCCCAGTTTAGTAATGAACTTCTTGATCTATACTGCTTCTTTAGCTGCATTTGATGCTGCTATATACACTTAGCTTTTATTATAGAATCAGTAACGGTGCTTTATTTAGAACTTTTCCAGTCCATTTAACATAAACATATATCATGACTGCAATCTATAGTCATCTTTATCTGATTGAAAGCTTGCATCAGTATAACCATTTACCGTTAGCTCATCTTCCAATCCTCCATACACTATGAATGCATCCTTAGTTCCTCTTAAGTACTTAAGGATATTCTTAACTGCTATTCAGTGACTCTCACCGGGATCTAACTAGTATATGCTCGTCATGGTCAATGTATATGAAATGTTTGGTCGAGTACATAACATAGCATATGTGATAAACCCTATAGTCGAAGCATAAGGAATCATACTCATGAGATCTCGCTCATCAGATGTCATAGGACATTGGGTCTTGCTAAGAGAAATGCCATAAGACATTGGCAAAAATCATCTTTTCAAATTTTGCAAATTGAACCTATTCAACACCTTATCTATATAAGTGTTTTGACTCAAACCAATTATCCTTTTAGATCTATCCCTATAGATCATAATTTCGATGATATAAGCAGCTTCACCCAAATATTTCATTGAGAAAGTAAGTGGAAAAGTTTATGTGTCAAATTTAGGAAGGTGATAGAGTTTCAAGGAGCCAAGGCTATGGACTGATGTTTAAGGTGTAGAAAATAAGAAAATAAGGTTAGTGGATATAATATCCTCCTTTTTCCATGTTAAAAGTATGATTTTTGGTTATGTTTAAACATAAAGTATGTGAAATATGTATGTTTAATTGAATCAAACAATATAGTCACGTTTAGGAAGGTAAAATATAAGATTTTAAATAATTAAAATGAAAAGATAAAACTTTGATGATGTAGGTGTAGTTGGACCGAATGGTATATCCATGGTTTTCTATGGCATATTATGATGTTTATGGCATTTTAATGGTGCATATGGGATGTTTGGCATGAGATCTAGTTAATTGAATGGATAAAGGAAAGAAAAATAAATATAATGGATGATGTATGCTTTGGCCGAATGGTATACATAGTGAAAAATATGATTTTGATGTGTTATGATGTCATTTAATGGTATAACTAGATTAGTTAACATGTAATCTAGCTAAAGGAATGATAATTGAGATAAAAATAATTTACGGTGAATGTATGTCATCATGGCCGATAGGTATGTATGTGAATATTAATGTGTACCATGATAAAATAATAAATTTAATGGCATAAAATGGTATAAGAATGAAAATGAAGTGTATAATGATTGATTTAATGTAAAAAGAATGGAATGGTATGGTTATGTTCCATTGGTAATGTATATTGTAACTTGATAATGGAAAAGTGGAAAGATTCATGCCCTTAATAGTGGTCTGGTGGTTAAATCTAGCTCAGGATATAGTGGCTAGCCATAGGGACACCAAACCGCGAGGTGAGCATAACATCTCATTTATTGTAGGCCAGTGATGGTCCTACTTAATGTATTGAATGTTGAAATGTCAAATGAAATGTAGGGGTGGTCCTCCGGGGTCTCTCTAAAATGTATTGAAATGGAATGTAGGGGTGGTCTTTTGAGGTCCCTTTAAAATATATTGAACCTATAGGGTTCACGTCTTGTGTATCTAATGCAGAGATTTCTGCCAGAATTATACTAGAGGCAATATGGTAAAAATGGAATTAAAATGATTAAATTGGAGTTAAATGGGAATTGAAGTAAAAAAGGACTTAAATGAAAGAAATAAAAAGTTTATGGATAAAATGGTAATTTGGTTCTTAAGTCATTTAATAAGAGTTAATAATGGAAATAATATGATTAAATGGTTAATTATGTAATTTAGTCAAGTTTTGAGGACTAAAGTGTAATTTGGTATAAAGAATAGTAATTTAAGGACCAAATGGTAATTTGCATGTTAAATAATGAAAAAAGGTTAATTAATGGCATTATTGTAAATAAATGAAAAGTGAAGGGCAAAACTATAACTAGTGAAAGTCTAGTGACCCAAATGTAATTTATCAATAGTAATGTAAAATATAGGATTAAAAGGTATATGACAAGTAATATGAATGCTGATTGTATAATTAGTTGGCAATAGAGGAAATAATGATGTTACACTAATAATAGAAAAAAGTTAATACTATTATTATTGTCTAAGATATTGATAAAGTAGTGTTAATGTAAATGTTAGTGTCACTGAAAATGGCCATAATATTAAATGTAAGTAAAATAAATGAGCAATGATAGTATCAGTAAATAAATGGAAAATGTCATAGTAGTGTTAAAGAATTATTGTCACGGATTGGGGAAAATACGGATATGGAATTAAATATGTTTAGTTAAGTAAAATGGAATGAATTGAATTTAGTTAAATAATGACAATGGTTAAAATAATATTGATAATGATAATGAAATTATTGGAATTCTTAAGGAAATGATATGTCATGGAAAGATGAACTGAACATTTAGGGTTATATAATTGAAGTACTAATTATAAAGATTAAGGAATATGTAAAAGAATGAAAGTTAGTAACATAAATGTTAATTATAATAAATAGACATAAGAAATATAAGTGATAATGTTAATGAATGATTGACCAAGTTATAGAATGTTAGAAGAGATAAGAAGAGATAAGATAAGAAGAGACAAGATAAGAAGAGATAAGATAAGATAAGATAAGGGTTAAAATGAAATTTGACTTGAAAATAGTATGGTAAGGACTAAATGGTAATTATGTAAAAGATTGAGATGACAAGGTAAAAATGGTTTTAAATGAATAAATATAAAGTAATAAGAAGAATGAAGTGAATAAGGACTAAATTGTAAGGAGTTAAAAGTAATAGGGTTAAAATGGTAATTATGCTTAATAGTAAGGAAAGATAGAATAATGGAAAATACAAAGCTAAATAATTAAATGAGTGGAAATATGAAAAAAAAAATTAAGGACTTAAATGTGAATTCATGCATAAAGTGTATGTAGGGACTAAACGGTAATTTTACATGATAAATAATGAATTAAGTATGATTTATGAATAAGTAGTGGCATAATTGTAATTATTGTGAAATTGAATGGCAAAACTGTAAATTAAGGAAAATTTAAGGATATAAAATGTAATTAACCATAATAAGATTAAATGAAGGATTTAAATGTAAATTGACAAGGTAATTGAATAGTATATGTAATTGTAAAGATAATAAGAGTTTATTGTATAATGTAATTAAGAAATAGTAATAGTAATATTAAGTATGGTATATAGATAATATTCGTGCTAATTAAAGTAATATGAATAATAATAGTATAAAGAATTAAAATTAATTATGTTAATACTTAAATTAGTGTGTATGCCATTGTAGTATAATAATAGCAAAAAAAATAATAAGAATTATATGGACATTAATAATAGAAATATATGTGTTATAATAACATTAATATTGGAAACATATATGGCGAAAAATGAATGTTAATTATGGTAATGTAAATTATGGAAATAATGGTAGTCTAAATAGTGAAAATAAATAAATCAATTTATATGACTATCAAGTGTTAATGTATGAAAGTGTATGCGTGGATAAAGATGAATATTATCTATAGAAATACTAGTTATGAAAATGATGATAGTTTAATTAAAGGGAATTAAATGAGTGAATGAAGTAATTGTTTGTAATGGTATAAATTTAAATTATACATGCATGTTTGATATAGTTGTGAAAAATTTAGGATATGTATCCACCACTGGTCATTTTTAATGCTCAGCACGTAGTGTGATTACTGCGTGCAGGTTATAGAAAGAAAAGAAGTGGTAGTGGCTGAAGTTTACTGATGATCGAAAGAATATTCGATAGCAAGGATAAAGGTATAGGCATGGCATGTATATGACTGCAATGGTTGAACTCAAGATTATACAGGATAGGTATATGTATTGTATGTCTATATGACTGTTATAGTTTTGCAATTGTATGATTGTTGTCGTTATAATAAAATAAAATAAAATAAAATTCCACTGAATCTGATAAGTGCATTACAGTATATTGTGTGACATCCGATATCCATACCATTTACGGGTATAGGGTGTTACATGACCGCCGTGTGACACAATATAGCTGCCTTGTTTTTCACTAAAACACAGTTATGTTTCCAAAAGCACGGCTGTGTTTTCTAAAGCACAAGTGTGTATCTCTAGAAATTCGACATGCTCTATTTTTCCGTTCATACATCCTCTAAACAACACCAACACCCATTTTTCAAACAAATCACACATTATACATCATTTCTCATACACAAACAACTTTTTTAAGCTTTCAATAACATTCATAAACCTAAACAAACACTTCATTAACTCAAAAGCTAGAATTAACCATGAGTTCAACACAAGGGATGAGGAATTCCCAAACCTCAAAAGTTACTCCTTTCCACTCTATCACTTCCTTCCTTCTTTCTTCTCTCTTTCCCTTGCAACTGCTTCTTCTTCAAGTTCAAACAATAAAAATCAAGTTAATCTCATAAACACATATACATATATACATCACAACTTACACCCTAACAAGCAAGAAGAAAAAGTTGATGGATAGTGAGTAACTCTTACCTTTCTAGCTTCAAACCGTTAAATGAATCTCTTACATATACTTAACCTTGGAAACACTTTGGTTTGACATTAGGGTGCAAGAATGGATGAAGAGGGAGGAAGAGGGGAAGGCTCTCGGCTGGGTTTTGCTAACCAACTGTTCTTCATAGCTTATAAAGCCATGAAGAATCCTCCCTAAGATTCTAAATTCAACATACGTGCCAACCTTATTTGTACATGTATTCTCCTCTTTTTCCATAAGGTCCCTCCTCTTTCTAATTTCAAGCATTTGCTTCTTAATTTATGTTAATCATATATTGGCATACTCAATTAACAAGCTTAGTGCAATTAAGTTCTCCTTTTTATTCAACTACGTCCTTCCATACATGTTGTGATGTGCGCCGAACCCCGGGGCACCCCGAACCGCCCGCTTTTAGGGCGATCGGGATCAGGTTCATAAGAACTTGTAAGAAATTACAAGTGCGTCCATTTTGGGCAACAAGGAGGTTTCATGGAGTCGCCACCCAATAGAACATTGGGAAAGGTCGTCTAGCCTCAGTGAGCCTAAGACAGTGCTGCTATGTCTATCATAGGCAAGCCTGGAGGGGTCTTGGAGGCTTCCACCCTAGTAATAGGACAGTCCTCTCACCTCGCGCTTGGGCAAACCAGAGGTGTCTTGGAGGCTTCCACCATAACTGAACATTAGGATGGCCCTCTCGCCTCATGGCGCCTAGGACTGTGCAAATTTAAGCCTTTTTACGGGACACAAGAGGTGTCTTGGAGGCTTCCACCCCAATAGAATGCTGAGATGACCCTCTCGCCTCGTTGAGCCCAAAGACCAGAGTAGGTTCGGGACTTCCCATTTATTCATACCTTGATTAAATTTATAATTGAGTTTTGAATTTAACGTTTCATCCCATTTCTCATTCAATTTAATGCAGTTAAATTAAAGCGCAAATGTCCATTCAGGTAAAGCGATAAGTAAGTAAAGTATAATTAAAATAAAGTGCATAAAATAAATTACAACAAAACTAGGGGCGAAATACAACCCCCATTATAAATTGCAAGTGATTCATACATAAATCGGGATATAAATTAAAAGTGAGGACATTGGTCCTCACATGCACATTTATTACAAAATGGTTTTGAGGCGTCGATTTTTATTTGTTAGAAAAAATAGGACATTGGTCCTCAATTTATAAGGAAAATCCCAATTTAATTAATAAAAAACATTTAACCATTTTTACATCAGCAGGAAAGAACATTATTGACAATAATAATATAATAAAAAAAAACATAAAGTCCAGAGAATGAACCCGGGAGAAGACATTTAAGTCTTTGCAGTAGCTTCCACACCAAATGGCTCCAAATCCACCCAACAATTCAAAATAATAACTCATAAAATAAAGAACATGTTAGTGTAAATTTAAAGAACCAAAATAAATATGAAATTAAATGATAAGGAGGAAAAATGGAAGAAATTGAATAAGAAAACTATTTCAAACAAAAGAAAAGAAGAAAAAGGAGTCAAATGGGAAAAGAGGCCCAGGGACGGCCCAAGACGTGTGACCGACGGGCATCCCTGCGAGCGACGAACGGGCGTAAGGGCGACCCTCGACGTCCCGTCGCTAACTTGAGCAACGGGTGTCGGTGGTCCTTATACCCGTCGATTGCCTCTGTTTCCGAATAGTAACCCAAAATTAAATTTTCTTTTTTGTTTTAATTTGAATAAAAGGGATTTTTATGCAAGAAATTACCAAAAATAATTGAATTCAAAGTAATAAGTCCAGAATGTTTACCCTCGGATATTTACCTCATGAAGGTGAAAGTTGCAAGATTTTGACTCCTCGAGTTCTACAAGGATCGGATTATGATCACGCGATCGGGAGAGATTTTCGGTTGCAAAAATCTCACTTTGAAAAATAAACCAAGAGAAGGAAATTATTTTCTCTTTCTTGGAATTTGGACAGCAATAAATATCTAAATTAGCTAGATGGATGAAAACAAATGGATCTCACTTCCTCGAATTAGCGTAACTCGAGAACAATATAAAATAAAAGAATAAGAAATTTTGAAAGAAAAATTCTTCTTAGTAGAAATTAAAAATGAAATCCTCTGTGGAAAATTGCTAAGCTTTAGTTTTCTAATAAAAAGTTTTTCTAATCAATAGTTTTTCAGCAAACTTTCCAACCCTGAAAACTGAATCCCTTTCCCCTATTTATAGATTTAGGAAGAAATTTCAAATAAATTTAAATTTTAAATTTAGATTTGAAGAGGATTTTTCGAAATCAAATCAAAACCGAAAGATATTCAGAATATTTCAAAATCAAATCCAATCTTTTAAAAATATTTAAAAAGATTTTGGATATTTTTTTAAATCCTTTCAAATCTCACCCAAAATCCAGCGGTTAAGGCTGCAAAATTAACGACCGATGGGCGTCTGTGGATGACCGATGGCCGTCGGCGGAAAGGGCAACAGCAGCCATTTAACTGGCGTCCTTACACGTGGCGCAACAGCCACTCGCGAGGCACCGCTCGATCGAGCGACGGGCACCGCTCGGGTCGAGCGATGGGCATCACTCAAGCGAGCGACGGGTACCGCTCGGATCGAGCGAAGGGCACTCTGCCGAACAATGGGCCCATTGCGCGAGCGACGGGCTATAGACAGGACAAAAATTCCAATTTTCAAGGTTTTAACTCTCTGAAATCTCCCGTTCACCCAGAAAACTTTCGATCCTCACAAAACTGGAGAATGAGCACCCACAACTTTCTTCACTTGTGCGAAACCAACATTAGCTTCTTCATCGGGTAACTCTGATCTGGACTGCCTCAGGACTACAGTTGCCCCCAATTTTGGTAAAACTAGTACACTAGTGTCTAGATGAGCCAAAATTTAGAGGAGAAAAGGAAGAAATGCGTAACTGAGGCAGTCCTTACCTTCTTGAAGTTGTGTGGAAGTGAGTGGTCTCTCGTCTTCTTCCAGTGGGCCCCATCTCGGTCTTCCCGCTAATTAAGAGTCATGGGAGGCAGTATTATCCAACTGCAACCCGTTTGCAATTTGGTCTATTGCAAGTATACCGCTAGCCTTATCTCTGCTTGCACAGTGTGAGGTGCAGTGTTATCCAACTGCAACCCCATTGCGATTTGTCCCGCTGGCCTCATCTCGACTTGCATGGTGTGAGGTGCAGTGTTATCCAATGCAACCCCAGTTGCGATTTATTTTATCGCGTGTGCCCCACTGGTCTCATCTCGGCTTGCACGGTGTCTATGGGATACGGTATTCTCTAACCACAGTCATGTTGCTATCTGTTCTATCGCGTTTGCCCCACTAACCTCATCTCGGTCTGCGTGGTGGCTATTCTGTCCCGCTGGCCTCATCTCAGCTTACGCGGTGTGAGGTGAAGTGTTGTCTAACTGCATCCTCTGTTGCGATATATTCTATCGCATGTCCTCCGCTGGCCTCATCTCGGCTTGTACAGTGTGAGATGTCATGGGTGGTAATGCCCTCTGGCTACAACCCACTTGCAACCTGTTCTGTTGCTGGTGTCCCGCAGACCTCATCTCAGCTTGCGCGAAATCTTTACAAGTACGTAAAACTATAACTCTGATTACTTCTGATTTTTCTAGAGGTAAATTGGGTGCTGCTTCCTTGATCATAGCAACAATAACATCACCAATATGAGCATATCGGCGGTTACTAGTCCCTATGATTCGAATACACATCAATTTTCGGGCTCCGCTGTTATCTGCTACATTCAAATGGGTCTGAGATTGGATCATATCATTTTTTTTAATCTGTTATTTAAATGCAAAGGAAAAAAAAAAAGATATATTGTTTGTCCAAAACAAAAAAAAAAAAAGAAAAAGAAACTTGTGATTTTTTTTTTTATTTTATATTTTAGTATCCAAAAGGTCTTTTTCCTTTGGTTCTATATTTCTATCCCGAAATAATGAATTGAGTTCGTATAGGCATTTTGGATGCTACTATTGAAATAGCCCTTCTCGTTATATTTTCTGCTACTCCGCTCATTTCATAAAGTATTCTACCTGGTTTAACGACAACTACCCAATATTCCGAAGATCCTTTCCCCGAACCCATACGTGTTTCCGTAGGTCTTAAAGTAACGGGTTTGTCGGGAAATATACGTACCCATATTTTTCCACGGCGGTGTGCATTTCGTGTCATTGCTCGTCGTCCTGCTTCTATTTGTCTAGATGTAATCCAAGCGGGTTCAAGTGCCTGAAGAGCCTATCTTCCAAAACAAATACGATTACCTCGAAAAGCTATTCCTTTGATTCTTCCTCTATGTTGTTTACGGAATCGGGTTCTTTTGGGGTTATAGTTGATGGTTCTTTCTCAATTCCATCTCTACTACAGAACTGGACATGAGAGTTTCTTCTCATCCGGCTCCTCGCGAATGAAATGATTAAAAAATATACATGTCTTTGACGAATAAAATAATATACTAAATCATAGGATTCTTTGAGATTTTACTTAATTTATTTTAATTTAATTTATTTTAATCTATTTATTAGTTATTAAGTTATTAGCTTAGTTATTAGATATTAGATCTATTTATTTATTAGTATTAGTAATTTATTTATTAGTATTAGAATAGAAATTTGTATAGAGTATATATATATTTTTATTTTAACTATAACTATGTGTTTTTTTATTTTTCTATTCTAGTTATAGATAATCTTTTATATTTTATTTTAGATAATCTTTAAATAATCTTTTTTTTGTTGTTTTGTTATAAGGTTATAACAATTTTTTTTTATTTTTATAAAATAATTAGGATATCAGATTGCTAAAATTTAGCAATCAAAAATAATATAAAAAGTTTCGCGGGCGAATATTTTCTCTTTTATATATTTATTTTATTTGTAGAGGTAACCCATGATCTCTCAGAATAAATGTATTATTTTCTGGTTCCTTTCGCTATCCTCCCAATAAATCATTAAGATTTATTTTCAATAAAATCTTATGTATTTACAGGTTTCGTCGTTCCCATCTCTTCTCCATTAATGGTTAGGTCTTAATTTTTTTTACAATGGAGCCTCTAATGAAATTTGTTCTTGAGTCAATCTTCTCAGTCTGTATTGACTCGAGGCTCTTGATTTTTTGTTTTATGAACGAATTAGTTTAATTATAGATCAATTAGTATTGATGCTTTACTACATTAGCTTTTGACTCATAGACCTTACATATTGGAATCAGATAGCATTGATATTCTTTTTCTCTCTTTCTTTCACCTTTCCACTTATCTGCATAATTTTCTATTTTGATTTACAACTCATAATCAGATTGGTTTTTCTTTTGTTTGTGCAAAAAGGATTTTAATTGCTACAATGATATGACCAATATATCATATCTTGACTGTTTATTTGGATCCAGATAATGCAAAGCAATGAGTTAGTTATTAGTTGTCTATTTATATTTATTAGTTCATGCTGTGGGTCAGTCCTTTTTTTTTAATACTGACCCTAAAAAACCAACGAGTCACACACTAAGCATAGCAATTATATCAATCAATTTTTTTTTATCCAACCCTATATAAAAATAAAATAAATAGAATTAATACATTTATAATTACTTCTTTCTGTAATGAACCAGAATAGAAGAGCTTGCCCCACCCATGAGTAAATATTTCGTAGTAGCCTCATTAGACCGAACATCTTTCTTGGTATATCCAGATAATAGGTAGTAGCATAAACTGAAACATTCTGGAGCTACAAAGATAGTTATTAAATCGTTAGCACTGCATAAAAACATTCCCCTAGAGTAGCTGTTAATACGAATAAGAGAAACTCTGTTATAGCCATTTCTGTACATTCAATGTACTCTACGGATAGAGGAATACATATAGTTGAACATAGTAAAATAAGAATTAAAGGAATAGCTTTTTGAGGTAATCGTATTTGTTTTGGAAGATATGCTCTTCAGGCACTTGAACCCGCTTGGATTACATCTAGACAAATAGAAGCAGGACGACGAGCAATAACACGAAATGCACGCCGCGGTAGAAAAATATGGGTATGTATATTTCCCGACAAACCCGTTACTTTAAGACCTACGGAAACACGTATGGATTCGGGGAAAGGATCTCCCGAATATTGGGTAGCTGTCGTTAAACCAGGTAGAATACTTTATGAAATGAGCGGAGTAGTAGAAAATATAGCGAGAAGGGCTATTTCAATAGCAGCATCCAAAATGCCTATACGAACTCAATTCATTATTTCGGGATAGAAATATAGAACCAAAGGAAAAAGACTTTTTGGATACTAAAATATAAAATAAAAAAAAATCACAAGTTTCTTTTTTTTTTGTTTTGGACAAACAATATATCTTTTTTTTCCTTTGCATTTAAATAACAGATTAAAAAAAATGATATGATCCAATCTCAAACCCATTTGAATGTAGCAGATAACAGCGGAGCCCGAAAATTGATGTGTATTCGAATCATAGGGACTAGTAATCGCCAATATGCTCATATTGGTGACGTTATTGTTGCTGTGATCAAGGAAGCAGCACCTAATTCACCTCTAGAAAAATCAGAAGTAATCAGAGCTGTAGTTCTACGTACTTGTAAAGAACTTAAACGTGATAATGGTATGATTATACGATATGATGACAATGCTGCAGTTGTCATTGATCAAGAAGGAAATCCCAAGGGAACTCAAATTTTTGGTGCAATTGCTCGGGAATTGAGACAGTTAAATTTTACTAAAATAGTTTCATTAGCGCCTGAAGTATTATAAGAGAAAAAATTAGAAGATATAAGATGAGATATAACATTTCAGATTAAGCTGAGACCATAATATAGTTATAGTATTTGAATAAAAATGAAATAGAATTAAAATAAATTACTAAATTAAAAATAAATTAATTAGTAAATTGTGGTTCATGCATATACCTTTAATAAATAAAATAAATAATAAAATTTTAATTTAATATTAATAAAATAATTAATTCATAAAAAAAATAATAATAATATGTTGATTATATCCAAACTAGAAAGAAATAATAATTTTAGTTTATCATGGGTAGGGATCCTTTTGCTGACATAATAACCTCTATACGAAATGCGGACATGAATAGAAAAGGAAACGTTCGAATAGCAGCTACTAACATCACCGAAAACATTATTAAAATACTTTTACAAGAAGGTTTTATTGAAAATGTCAAGAAACATCAGGAAGGCAACAAAAAATCGGGTAACTCTGATCTGGACTGCCTCAGGACCCGGTGTCTACAGTTGCCCCCAATTTTGGGGAAACTAGTACACTAGTGTCTAGATGAGCCAAAATTCAGAGGAGAAAAGGAAAAAATGCATACCTGAGGCAGTCCTTACCTTCTTGAAGTTGTGTGGAAGTGAGTGGTCTCTCGTCTTCTTCCAGTGGGCCCCATCTTGGTCTTCCCGGTAACTGAGAGTCCCAGGAGGCAGTGTTATCCAACTGTAACCCGTTTGCAATTTGTTCTATTGCAAGTATACCGCTAGCCTTATCTCTGCTTGCACAGTGTGAGGTGCAGTGTTATCCAACTGCAACCCCATTGCGATTTATCCCGTTGGCCTCATCTCGGCTTGCATGGTGTGAGGTGCAGTGTTATCCAACTGCAATCCCAGTTGCGATTTGTTCTATCGTGTGTGCCCCGCTGGTCTCATCTCGGCTTGCACGGTGTCTGTGGGATACGGTATTCTCTAACCACAGTCATGTTGCTATCTGTTCTATCGCGTTTGCCCCACTAACCTCATCTCGGTCTGCGTGGTGGCTATTCTGTCCCGCTGGCCTCATCTCGGCTTACGCGGTGTGAGGTGAAGTGTTGTCTAACTGCATCCTCTGTTGCGATATATTCTATCGCATGTCCTCCGCTGGCCTCATCTCGGCTTGTACGGTGTGAGATGTCATGGGTGGTAATGCCCTCTGACTACAACCCACTTGCAACCTGTTCTGTTGCTGGTGTCCCGCTGACCTCATCTCAGCTTGCGCGAAATTTGAATTGCTTCACCGTTGACCATCTTCAGGTTAGTGTGAACTCACGTTCCTGTGTTACAAAAGATTTGATCAGTTCGTTGCGAGCTAATTTGTTCGTTATCTTTTGAACAATTTTCGCGTTATTATTATCTTGTTTTTTCCTTTTTCATTCACCTTGTTATCAAATGCTTGGAAAGTGTAGGTAAGATGTTAATCATGGCATAATATACAGCATGAAATATAGATTTAACAGAATATAAACATAAGTTATTCAAATTGTAAACATAGATGTTCCACTAAATGACAACATATTTTGTACAAAAAATATACAAGTAATACAAAATGCAATGAGAATGGGCTCCCTGAACAGTCTAAAGAGGGTGGTAGTCCGAGGGCTCATCCGGGTCCTCCTCATCATTCGACACATGCACTGGCTGGCTTTGTGATGTGGACGCCGATGGTCGGGCCCTGGACATGGAGGGTTGGCTAGGCAGTGCTAGCGCTGGGGGTCTGAATGCAGCCTGGACGCGAGGAGGGGCTGCGACTAGTGCAACCGCAGGCTGTGCTCTCGTAGGGTCCTCCTGCTGGAGCTATACCTATTCATAGCCATCCAGAAAAGGCTGGGCACACACTCCCATGAACTCCAAGGTGTCTCTGACTACCCATCCCCACTCCTGGAATCTGGTAGACAGCGTCAAGGTCTGATCTCGAGTTGCACTCCTGATGCCCCCAAGTGTAGACTCTGTCTGCTCTCTGAATTCCCTGATAGACTGGGCGATAGGTGGGATGGCACCCTCCAACACTCCTACTCTGAATTCAAGGGAACTAACGGACACATCCACCATCTGGACAGCCGTATCCACCCTGTCGGCTGCAGCACTATGGGAAGCCGTCAAATCCCTTCGTAACTCCTCAATGAGCCTAGCCTGGCCCTGGATGACCCTCTCCTACCGGGCCAACCTCTCTAATATAGCCCGATCACGCTCTTCGTACTACCCAATCCGCTCAAGGAGGACCTTGTCACTCTCCTCCTTCCGTCCAATTCGCTCAAGGAGGACCCTGTCTCTCTCCTCTGCCTGCGCTCCATGGCAGCAAGAATAGACGTCATGGCTGCCAATAGGTCAGGCTAGGCTGGCTGTGGTGCTGGTGCTGGTGCTAACTCCGCCGGATAGTTTGGAGGTGGAGCGGTGGAGGTAGATGCCTCCAGGTGCCCTGCTCGGCTGTAAGGGTGAAATCTAGCTGTATCCCGAGGAGTCGACCTCTGTACTCATGCTAGAGATGGAGGAGGGCTCTGCACCCTCTGTGTTAGGGGAGTGGTGAATAACTCATCCATGGTGAACTCGATCCCCATGTCGACAGGAGTCTACGGCTGTCCCTCCTCTAATGGCGGCTGCTGTGGAGGCGGTCCCCCCTGAAACCCAGGCTACTGGGCAGGCTGGCCCTCCTGAAACTCTACCTACTGAGGTGGCTGCTCCTCCATCTGGGGCTCCCCTGCCGGCTAAAGAGAAGGGACGCCTAGAGCACATCTAGTCTCATGGATCGTGCGCAGTCTATACTCCTCGGCCTGGCCCGGTAGCTGAACTGCCATCCCTATGGTGAAAGCTGATGATGCATCTACATATATACTTTCCTGCAGTGCGGGTCCGAGACGGTCTGGACGAGCTCCTAGCTCTAGCAATAATCTAGTAATTACTCCTCCCATATATACTATAGGGGCTGCCCCCCTAGACACTCTGACCAAATTAGCTACAATCTCAGGGCTAGTGTTGAGCCGACACCCTGCAACCATAGCCCACAGACTCTAGATCTCTGCGACATTAAGTGAGCTCGGGTTACCAACCCGTCCCAGGTAGGAGCTGGAGATAACCCTATGAGTGTATCGGAGGGCCTGTGACGAGAGCACCGTACTCTTTGCCATATCATGGTCATATGGCACTCCCGGCAAAGCTATGACCTCCCAATGTTGGCACCTAACAGCTCTCTGAGGCACTATGACATCATCTCCGAACGGTAATCCCATAGCCTCAGCGAATCACTGGCGGGTGATGCTGTAGTGATATCCGTCGACCCAGAACTGAATGACCCCCTCCTCTGTGTCTGATCTCTGCAACCCCCCGTAATGTAAAGTAGCGAGAAATTCTCGGACAACTCCCGGGTGGGTGTTGAAGGCAGGCCACAGAAACTCTATCCATCCTATGGCCGCTACTAATGCGTCTACCTCCTCCAACATACCCATGGCCTGTAGGAAGGGTCCGGAGATATGTCTCGAAACTGAACTCAAGCTAGCAACCTGAACCTCTTCCTCGCCTCATTGCTCATCCAAAAAGGGGGCTCGGGATTTGGCTGACCATGCAGAACCTGACGTCTAGGAGGCATCCTGAAAAGAAAAAGTATGAAATTAGTTTGGCATCATCGCAGTAAATAACAGCTAAGCAAAAGATTATGACTTTGTAAATTTCGGTGGCATCCCGGGCCAAATGCAATAATTTCAGCAGCGTTCTCATAGGGGTATATTTTTATAAAATATAAAAAAATTTGGGCGGCATCCCGGCATGGGTGTGCCCCATTAAAAAAATTTAGGCAGCATCCCGGCAAGGATGTGCCCAACCAGAAAAATTTGCAAAAATTTGGGCAGCATCTAGGCAAGGATGTGCCCAACTTCCTACACAAAAAAACAAAAAAAGGGCAGGCCTCAGGCCCCAAGCAACATTTCAATTTATTCATGTCTTGTCGAGTTTGGGATGGTCCTAGAGCTAAGTCCAAGTTTCCTATGAATAATTTTCTTGTCATTTTGTTCTTTTCATTTTCATTTTTTTGATTTTTTTATTGTCCTTTTGTGCATGTTCACATCATGTCCCACATATAGTTCAAAGAAATTGAGTTGGAAAAAGGCAGCAATTAACATTATATTTTTGCCAAATTATGCCAACATGCATTTCTCATGAAAAATATTAAAATTAAATAGAAAGAAGAATAGAAAAATGAATAACTGACCTGTATGTCAACAAGACTGTGCTGAAAATAAACTCAACTAAAGTGTGTAAAAAGTGTGTCTAAATGTTCGGGACAGTGCGGGGGCCGTTTTGGCGCAAACGGCGCGTGAAACGGGTGAAAAATGAGTAAGATATGGACAAAAAACGACTTTAGGGCGTTGGTTGGTGATGGAGAGTGAAAAGGAAGAAGAAAAGAACTGATGGGCATCGGTCACTTGCGCCTTATATAGGCTTTAGTGACCGACGGGCAGCCCGTCTAAAGAGCGAGCGACGGGCAGCCCATCTGTCGCTCTGGATTTCGAATTTTAATGCTAACTTAACTCCCTAATTAATGCTAATTAATCTAATTAATTACTCCATTAAATTTTATTTTATTTTATTTTTTTCGACTTTCGTGCCTGGACTTGCCTGCAAAATTTCAAAGATAATACAAAAATTATCATATGCGCGTGTTATGCATGCAGCATGCAAGAAATAGATCTGCCCGTTGGTCAACCAAGTTGACCGACGGGCTAGTCGTTGGTTGGGTGACAGACGGGAACCCCGTCGGTCATCCGTTCCTCTTAAATTGGCCATTTTCTTCCTTCGGTTTCGTGTCCTTTCATCTTTTGGGCCGAAATCCAAGCCTTTTCTCATATTTTCTCTCTTTTTTCCTTGCTTATTTCCTTAGCCCATCTTAAATTTTCAACCATAGGGCTTGAGAAATGTCTTCTGTCACTGTTGCCAGGATGTACCGAATTCTAGATAATCAACAAACTTGGAAAAAATTCTACCTTGGCTCTACTTTCCTGTCTAAAATTTCTGAGAAGGATTAAGACAGATTGCAATCTTCTTTTGGCTGTGATTCATTTCTGGGACCCGCGATTCCATGTCTTCAGGTTCACCTACCAGGAACTATGCCCCCTACCTACAGAGCTTGCCGCTATTGTCTGGACCTGGTATCTACCCAACACCCTGCCTTGCATTCCCTGCTGTGGTTTGGTTCAGACTAGAGATGTAACATTGGCCTTAAGCATTGCCCCTTCTGACGCTGCCCATCTAGTCCCTCAGGGCCCCACATTTGCCTTAGAATCACTGATTGAGGCACTGGATGAGTTCCCCGATGCTCCACCATACCGCGTGGGTGTAATCTTTCTTTTCTGCCTGATGAAGTATCTGATTGTGAGCTTAGAGGATCTGATCGGCGACTCTCGTCTGTTTGGGATTCTGGATGATTTCCAATGCAGATTGACCCCCTTTCCATTGATCCTCGCTGAGACCATCATAGGTCTTGATTATGTCCGTGCTGGGTCCTCTACTACTTTCTCTAGGAGACCCTTATTACTCCAGGTAAGTCATTGTTTTCAAAGGTAGTGCATTCCTTGTGAATTTTCACACTAGCTTTTCTTAACGGGAAGTGCGTCCTTTTTGGATTTTCACACAACCTTATGCCTTACTTTTGCCTGAAGTGAACCCAATCCACTCTAGCGGCTTTTTATTTTTCTTTGTCTTTTTATTTTATTTTCTTTGGCTTTTATTTTCTTCTTGTTTCCCTTTTTAGATATGACTGCAAGAGAAGTTGAAGCTGCTATCAGAACCACCTCCCAGGGTCATTAGTCAATATTCTCCAAGGTATTTTCTTCCTCGCCAGCGACTGTACTCATTTGCGACCCCTGATGAAGGCATCACCAGGTTTAGCGAGGTGACAGACGAGGACATTAACTTCATGAGCGCTTGGCTTCCCCTACCTGTTGCGATAGTTAATGGCTCCTCAGGATGTGTTCCCTTATGTGGGCTACGTGAGGCTACCTTTTACATCACGGCCCGATGCGCTCGACAGCTCGGGGTGACTCAAGACGTGGTGAGAGTCCAGGTGGAGTCTTGTCTGCAACTTTTACCTCCCGCTATCATGAATCTGGGCTGGACTACAAGTGAAGACTGTCATTCCCTCTTTTGGTCACCAATCTGTTGTTTCCACTAGCGCATACAAGAGATGGGTGCTCAGCCCTACCGTTGACAACAGGACTCGACGACTTAGACATTTGGTCAGCGAGAGTAGTAGTAGGGTTTAGTTCAGATTTGTATGCATTTTGAGCAATATGTTACTTTTTAGAACAGAACTTAGAAAATAATATGAATGAATAAATTCAGTTTTATTTCATTTCACAAAATTGTTTACATCTAAGTATGATTTCAATATACATGATCATCGTTCAACATTGATTCAAATATGCAAAACTACATTTATTCAAGGAGCCAAATCTTGATAGCATCAACTCCTGTTACCAATCAACCCTCGCCAGTTTTCTTGATTGGACATTTTCTCTCAAGCCTCTAATTTTTGACTAGGATGCCTTTTTTCGGTTTTCACCCTGACGAGGCGCCCAATTTTAGCAAGGCTGCCTTTTTTCTGGTTTTTGACCTGCGGGGCTATTATTCTCTTCTTTTGATTTTTATTGCCTTTAACCATGGAACCTCTTGAGTCTATCAATGTTGACTGGCTCCTTAAACTCATTGACATCGCTATCTGACAAAATTGCCGCTCCCTTTGATAACAGCTTCTTGAGGATGAACGACCTTCCCACGGAGGCCTGAACTTCCCCTTATGTCTGGCGCGCCTGGTCTCATCTGCTTGAATACCAAGTCTCCCTCTTTCAACGGGTGCCTCTTGACTTTCTTTTCGAATGATCTGGCGAGTCTCTTCTGATAGATCTGATTATGGTAGTAGGCTCTCAACCTGCTCTCATCCAACATGTTCAAGTGTTGCATCCGCTGCTGTGCCCAGTCAGCTTCCGGAATCTCAGCTTCCATAACCACCCTCAGTGACTTGAGTTCGACCTCGACTGGCAATATTGCTTCCGTTCCATAGACTAAGGAATACGGTGTGGCTCCTGTTGAAGTTCTGATAGTCGTTCTGTAGCCCTAGAGTGCAAAAGGTAACTTGTCTGCCCAATCTTTGTAACTATGAACCATTTTGGCCAGGATTCTCTTGATATTCTTATTAGCGGCTTCTACTACTCTATTAGCTTGTGGATGATAAGGAGAGGACTTGTGATGTTCAATGCCATATTTCTGAAGTAACTTCTTCATTTCGGCCATGAACTGGACCCCATTTTCAGAGACCACATGGTGTGGGAGGCCATATCTACATATCAAGTTCTTTTCGATGAATTTGGCCATATCTCGGGCATCGACCTTTTTAAAAGACTCAGCCTCTACCCACTTGGTAAAGTAGTCGATGGCAACTATGATAAACCTATGTCCATTAGATGCCATGGGACGTATTTCCCCGAGGTTGTCTATCCCCCAAGCTGCGAACGGCCAAGGCGACATGAAACTATGCAATTTTGAAATGGGCAAGTGCCTCAAGTCCGCATACTGTTGGCACAACCGACACGATTTTACATATTTTGAGCAGTCTGTATCCATGGTGAGCCAATAAAACCCTTACCTCATAATCTTTTTGGCCAACGTCAAACCATTCATGTGGGCTCCGCACACGCCAGCGTGAGTTTCTTCCATCACCCTTTTGGCTTCTTTCTCGTCTAGACACCTCAATGGATACCATCAACCTAATGCTTGTATAACATCCCATCTATACAGATAAACTGGGCAAATAACTTGCGGATCATCCTCTGATCTTTCTCGGTAGCCTCTTCTGGAAATTTTGCATTTTCTAGATAATTCATGATAACATAATATCACGGCTTCCCACCTGCTACTTCTATTTCCATCACTGGCTTGGACTCAAAGCTAGGCCTCTCAGAACTAAAAATCAAGATCAGCTTCATGACTACCACTTCTAGATTGTCCCACATCGATACCAAAGTTGCAAGCGCATCGGCTAATTTATTCTCATCCCTCGAAACAAAGTGGAATGTGCATACTTCGAATTGACCGCTCAACTCCCTCCGGTGTTTGACATATGGCATCAACCTCTCTTCTTTAACGGCCCATTCGCCCTAAATCTGATTGATCACTAAGGACGAATCTCCGAATACTTCCACGTTCTTTGCCCCCAAAGCTATCAGTGCTTCTAACCCGAAGGCGCATGCTTCATATTCGGCTTCATTGCTGGTGGTTTTGTGCCTTAACTTCTTGGCCAATGGGAGTTTTTTGTCATCCGGGGTTGTCAGAATAATTCCTACTCCTGCTCCCTTCTGTTTACAGTCCTGTCAAAGTGCAATTGCCAACCTTGAACCGAAATAGCTACTACGTCTTCGTCAGGGAAATTGAACTCATACGAGTCTCCTTGGATTGGGTGCTTTGTCAGAAACTCAGCCACTGCACGACCCTTAATGGTCTTTCGAGTAACGTACTCTACATCAAATTCCTGTAATAGCAATAACTACCTACCCATTTTTCCAAGTAAAGATGGAGCTTCCTACAAATATCTAAGGGGATTCTGCTTTGCTACTGCCTGTACCTTGTAAGAATGGAAATAGTGTCTCAACTTCCTAGAGGCCCAAATTACTGCCAAGCAAATCTTTTCTACTTCTGCATACTTGATCTCATAAGCTAAGAACTTCTTGCTAAGGTAGTAAACAGCAAACTCCACTCCAAACTCATCTTCTTGAGCCATAATGGCGCCTACAGAACTATCCTCTATGGCCAAATACAGGATAAGCGGCTTGACTGGCTGCGGCGGTCTCAAAACCGGTGGATTTAGCAAATACTCTCTGATAGTATCGAAAGCTTTCTGACAATCTTCGTTCCATACTACTGGTTGGTCTTTTCTGAGTAGTTTGAAAATCAGTTCACAGATCGAAGTAAGCTTAGAGATAAACCTGCTGACATATTGCAACCTACGTAAAAAGCTTCTCACATCCTTTTCGTTCTGCGGTACCGGCATTTCTCTAATTGCCTTAACCTTGTCCGGGTCAATCTTGATACCCCTCTGGTTAACTACATGTCCTAGGAGCTTCCCTGAGGTGACACCAAAGATACATTTCTTAGGGTTTACTTGCAAGTTGTACTTTTCGATCCTCTGAAAGAACTTTTCTAGGGCTTCAAAGTGGCCTTCTCTAGTGGCCGACTTGATCATCATATCATCCACATATACTTCTACTTCCTTGTGAATCAAGTCATCTAGAATCTTTGTGGCGATCCTTTGATAGGTTGCGCCTGCGTTTTTTAAGTCAAAGGGCATTACCCTGTAAGCGAATATCCCCCACTCTGTGATGAAAGCTGTCTTAATCTGGTCGATTATTTTATTGAGTATCTGGTTGTAGCCTGCGTAACCATCCACGAAACTGTACATCATGCAGGCAGCTGCGCTGTGGCGCTGTCCACCTGTAACACCCCTTACCCGTACTTAAGCGATCCCATCCGATAAGGAGTGAGATGCCGTAAGAGTAAAGGTGCCACCACACAGATACAGAATATACATACATTCATACATAACAAAAATATGAAAAATACCGAGGAAATTAAAACTTTAAAGAAAAAAAAGCTGAACATACATTAACTCACAGACATGCATATAATCACTCAGCGGAAGCATAAGGCGAAAGATAAAACTGAGGAAAACTGAAAACTTAATTACAATAATATCCTTTACATAACCAAATACATAAGAAAAAGGCTACAAAATTTACAGAATCTGAAATACAGAAGCTTAACAAAATAACAAAATGCTTCTAACTTCTATGTGGCCGACCTTGCAGAAGCACGACTCGAACCGAACCAAACCTGCCACCTGCACGGGAAAAGAGCCCGTGCTAAGCGATAAACGCTTAGTGGGGAGAACACACAAGCAATATGGACGGCCATTCACAATGGTCGCCAAACAAGTCACATACACGAATGGCATATGCAAATAATCACAACGGACGGATATACATACCTGCATAAGAGAGCCATGCATTCAAAAGTTCATAATCATATACATATTCCCATTACCTAAGTGTTCATCTCATTATCATTCATCCGATTACCACCCTCATATGACATGCTAAACAGTACCCCAAGCAAACAAAGAACCACCCTTGATACAGTTATTCATGTAGGAAAAACATACAAATTCTCATGCATATAAACACACACTAGCGAAAACCCAAGGGACAACATCCAAAGCACCACACTTCAGCTGCGCAACTCTGATACATAAAATATCATGCCAGATACCCTCCAATAGAAGAGATTGAAGACATAATCACATTCATACGTCACCATGCGGAAAGTACAGTTGAATCTTACATACTTACCATCACAACTGATCCGATTCACTTGCTTATATACAATAAATCCATGCATGAGTCACATACGTAAATACATTAGTCGAATTACATTCAAAGCATTCTGAAACTTATAACACATCACATAACAAGTGCAGATAATAGTGTCAGATATAAAAATTCATACTTACATAATACAGACATACATTCCAAAGCCCAGAGTCACGTTCATATACATAGAAACTGATTCCTCAAATCATTATTATGCCCATTCGGAGGTCACATTCTTATAGTTATTCAGAGCAAAACAACACAATAAAGCACCTGCTGACTCAAGTTAGTGGATAACGAGTGAACGGAAAGTACTTTACGGGTACCAACCGATTACGGAAAGTACCTTACGGGTACAAATCGAAAACCATTTCAATTTTCATTCACAAACATTTTTCGGAAGCACCTTAAACAAGATCCAAACACAATAAAGGGGTTCGCGAGGAACCAAACGGGGACCTGATCGGGGTCCAAACGATAACAGAAGCTGCAGTAGGAAGACTCTTTTAGGCATGCCTAACTATCCACTAGACTGACTCTCGCAAGTCATGCATAATACAAATCATATTTCAAATCACATAATTTATATCATTATGCATAATCAGCAATAGGTGAGACATATGAATAAGTTCATAAAGTCAATCATGCATCATACAATTTACACTTTAAGCATAACATATTAATCTCAGAGAGAGATCATAAGTATAGATATGCATAATACATCCAATTATATTAAAATACTTCATAAAATAGTCCAATTATAAACCTAAAGGTACTACAAATTCGGAATTCAAACATTGGAATCAACAAAGGAAACTCATTCAGTACAACACATCTGTCGCGCTCGCGATGCCTGTCGTGCTCGCGACAGAGACCATAGTCTCTTCGCTGCGCGCGACGAACTTCGCGATCGCGAGAAGGAGAGAAGGGCCCGGCTCTGTCACGCTCGTGATGTTGTCGCGATCGCGATAGAGGGCAAGCATTGCTATCGCGGGGTCGCGACAAGTCGCGTGCTCACGATAGTACAGGCCAACGATGTGCTTTGTCGCGCTCGCGACGGTTGTCGCACTCGCGACAGAGATCACACAAGCTTTTGCTATCGTGGGCTCGCGACAGCATCGCATGATCGTGATGGCACAACATTAGAATCACCGGTCTCTATCGCGCTCGCGACAGAGTTATGATTCCGAAAATCTGCAGAATTCTGCTGGATCTTTCCTTCCTCAAACTCACCCACAAACACACGAAACATATCCAAAAGTCTCTTACCTCATCTCCAGCAAGCCACACATCATTGACAACATAAACACAACATTCGTATCAAGAATTTCAATAAAACATGCCACTAACAATATCCATTTACACAATCTATAATAACAACATTATTCATCATTCATCTCAAACGCACCCATGTTAAATGCATTCAAACATATGATACGTCATGCTTAGGTTGCTCATGAGTTCAACACATATTAATCCTCATCCTTCACAAAGTTATATCTATTATTATTTACTAGCTAAATCACCAATCTTAATCATACTCCTAAGTTTTTCCCAAAGACAACTACTTATATAGCCATTTAATTACCCTAAAGATGCATAATAAGCTGAGGGGAAGGTACGGGATTGATCCAGGTCAACTGAGGGCTCAAAAATGAAGAAATAAAGGCTAATATAGGTTTTTCTGTCGCGAGGTCGCGACCCTTGTCGCGCTCGCGACAGAGGCTCATCTCTGCTACCTAAAAAGACTGCTTTATGCCCCAGACTTGTGTTGCCCAAACCGACCTCTAAACCTCTTTTTTATCCAAAACGTCCTTCTTAACGAATATTCCAACAAATATTCCCTAGGATGTTAAAGTTCAAATACAACAAATTTCAGATCAAAATAACATCTAGAACTCCAGATATGATCTCCACAACCCAGACTGTTCAAATAACCCGACCCAAACAGAAACACTACGAGTTTGGTCAATTTTTTGGGTCTTAGAGCAAGAATTTGCCCAAGGCTATTTCTGAGACATTTAAATGCATGGAAATCATGGTTCTAATGGCTTAAGAATAACACGATTTAGAGCTCTATAAATACAGCTATGATAAAAACAATGCACGGAGGTCAAAAGAGAACTGAACAGGATTACTAAAATCACCATAAAACATCAAAATCAAAGAAATCCCCAAACTCATGCATTTCAATACCAACCCACATATACATTTATCTCAATCAAATAAATGGATTACTAACATATTTACCCAAATTAGTTTATGCATAAACTCATATCAAACACTCAAATTTCCGAAAAGCAAACAACAATACAAACTCATGATCCAAGGAGAATAGGCAAACACAACTCAAAACTCAAATGTAAAATCAAAGCTCCCAAACCTCAAATTGCCGATGCAATCTTCAACCTTCAAGAGCCCACTTTCTCTTTTCCTTTAAGCTTGCTCTTGAAACCCAAAGCTTGCACAAACCCAACCAAGAACACATAAATCAAACCAAGCTCAAACATCCAAAACCAGAATTCTAAGAGCAAAAGAAGATGGAGAAACTCAAGTTCAAACACAAGCACTTACCTCAAAATCCTTCAAAACTCAACCCTAGCTCACAGATGGAATAAACCCACAAGCAAAACTTGAGAGAGCAGAAAATGAAGGTGAGAAAGAGAGAGACAGGGCGTGAGAAAAGAGAGGGCAAAACCAAAATGGCTTCTATGGGAAGCTACAATTCCCTTCCCTCTCTCTTCTTCTTTCAATTCCTCATTCAATGCTCCCACCAACCATTGCCACATGGCAAGCTCCTAATGGACCACAATTCCCACTCACTTGACTTTCCACTCTAAGCACCATACACAAACCACACACAACCATGTCTTGAATAAATATCTTCAAGGCACCAAACACCACTCACACCATATCATTCCTTAAAACCCACTTACATCCATGGCACCATACGTACAAACCACATTATAAAACCTCTTAATCCACTTATACCCTACTTCCATACACCACAAGCACACCAAAAATTCCTCCACTAAACTTATTTAATTATTTTCTATGCAATTTAGTCCTTATTATCCAAACTT
The DNA here is from genome assembly GCA_947683425.1 of Excoecaria cochinchinensis. NCBI lineage: Eukaryota > Viridiplantae > Streptophyta > Magnoliopsida > Malpighiales > Euphorbiaceae > Excoecaria > Excoecaria cochinchinensis. The sequence goes on from CANTUQ010000208.1 coordinate 6,452,214, forward strand.
TCTCATGTACTAATTACTGAAATACCCTTCAGTTCCCGACTTCGCATGCAAATTCCGACCAGGGCCATTTTAGGTTGTTACAAATCTCTTCCCCTTAAGAAATTTTGTCCCCGAAATTTCCCCGCTAAACACTTGCATCCAGACAACCCAAACAAACAAAACCGACTTAAATAAAAACTTACAACACCTACTTACCGAAAGGCTCTGCAGACTCAGTCACTTCTATGCGGTTAGAGACAGATACTCTGGCTGAATCCTCGAAAGCGTCTAACTTTACAGCTGATTCTAATGATGCTTGCGTAGCTTGAAGCAACTCCTCCACATCTTTTCTAGCCTGATAAGCTAGATTCTCACTCATCTTCGTAGGACAATCGACTATCTGATGTTCTAAGCTGCCACACCTGAAACAAGCACCCAAAAGCTTCCGACATGGGCCCCGATGTGGCTTCTGACAGTGCTGACATATAGGCGGTATCCACTTCTTCTTACACTTTTCCCCAGGTTGCTTCTGATATTGTTGACATGCCGCTGCTTCTCGAATCCTTTTCCCCGCAGGCACTTCTCTACCCGAAACTTTTCTCTTCTAAGGTACCTTCCAAATCAAATCTTGAGAAACCTGAGGAGCGGTCAACCGATCCAAAATCCGAATCAACCCTTGCACTAAAGCCCTATCCTCAGAAACAGGACCAGAATCTTCTGGAGGACGCTCGGAAACACTCTGATCAGCTCTAACTGGGTTCACACTTTCCGTTGTCTCGCCCAAATTCTCACTCGGATCAGACTCCATCTAGACACGACACAAGACAAGACACATCTGCATTAGGCCACGACATGAAATCGACTCTCATGCATAGACTCAACACATAACAAACAAGACAACCAGAACCGCCAAACCTGCACTCTGATACCACAACTTGTAACACCCCTTACCCGTACTTAGGCGATCCCATCCGATAAGAAGTGAGATGCCGTAAGACTAAAGGTGCCACCACACAGATACAGAATATACATACATTCATACATAACAAAAATACGAAAAATACCGAGGAAATTAAAACTTTAAAGAAACAAAAGCTGAACATACATTAACTCACATACATGCATATAATCACTCAGCTGAAGCATAAGGCGAAAGATAAAACTGAGGAAAACTGAAAACTTAATTACAATAATATCCTTTACATAACCAAATACATAAGAAAAAGGCTACAAAATTTACAGAATCTGAAATACAGAAGCTTAACAAAATAACAAAATGCTTCTAACTTCTATGTGGCCGACCTTGCAGAAGCACGACTCGAACCGAACCAAACCTGCCACCTGCACGGGAAAAGAGCCCGTGCTAAGCGATAAATGCTTAGTGGGGAGAACACACAAGCAATATGGACGGTCATTCACAATGGTCGCCAAACAAGTCACATACACGAATGGCATATGCTAATAATCACAACAGACGGATATACATACCTGCATAAGAGAGCCATGCATTCAAAAGTTCATAATCATATACATATTCCCATTACCTAAGTGTTCATCTCATTATCATTCATCCGATTACCACCCTCATATGACATGCTTAACAGTACTCCAAGCAAACAAAGAACCACCCTTGATACAGTTATTCATGTAGGAAAAACATACAAATTCTCATGCATATAAACACACACTAGCGAAAACCCAAGGGACAACATCCAAAGCACCACACTTCAGCTGCGCAACTCTGATACATAAAATATCATGCCAGATACCCTCCAATAGAAGAGATTGAAGACATAATCACATTCATACGTCACCATGCGAAAAGTACAGTTGAATCTTACATACTTACCATCACAACTGATCCGATTCACTTGCTTATATACAATAAATCCATGCATGAGTCACATACGTAAATACATTAGTCGAATTACATTCAAAGCATTTTGAAACTTATAACACATCACATAACAAGTGCAGATAATAGTGTCAAATATAAAAATCATACTTACATAATACAGACATACATTCCAAAGCCCAGAGTCACGTTCATATACATAGAAACTGATTCCTCAAATCATTATTATGCCCATTCGGAGGTCACATTCTTATAGTTATTCAGAGCAAAACAACACAATAAACCACCTGCTGACTCAAGTTAGTGGATAACGAGTGAACGGAAAGTACTTTACGAGTACCAACCGATTACGAAAAGTACCTTATGGGTACAAATCGAAAACCATTTCAATTTTCATTCACAAACATTTTTCGGAAGGACCTTAAACAAGATCCAAACACAATAAAGGGGTTCGCGAGGAACCAAACGGGGACCTGATCGGGGTCCAAACGATAACGGAAGCTGCAGTAGGAAGACTCTTTTAGACATGCCTAACTATCCACTAGACTGACTCTCGCAGGTCATGCATAATACAAATCATATTTCAAATCACATAATTTATATTATTATGCATAATCAGCAATAGGTGAGACATATGAATAAGTTCATAAAGTCAATCATGCATCATACAATTTACACTTTAAGCATAACATATTAATTTCAGAGAGAGATCATAAGTATAGATATGCATAATACATCCAATTATATTAACATACTTCATAAAATAGTCCAATTATAAACCTAAAGGTACTACAAATTCGGAATTCAAACATTGGAATCACCAAAGGAAACTCATTCAGTACAACACATCTGTCGCGCTCGCGATGCCTGTCGCGCTCGCGACAGAGACCATAGTCTCTTCGCTGCGCGTCCGCGATGGACTTCGCGATCGCGAGAAGGAGAGAAGGGCCCGGCTCTGTCGTGCTCGCGATGTCGTCACGATCGCGATAGAGGGCAAGCATTGCTATCGCGGGGTCGCGATAAGTCGCGTGCTCGCAATAGTATAGGCCAACGATGTGCTCTGTCGCGCTCGCGATGGTTGTCGCGCTCGCGACATAGAGCACACAAGCTATTGCTATCGTGGGCTCGCGACAGCGTCGCGTGCTCGCGATGGCACAGCATCAGAATCACCAGTCTCTGTCGCGCTCACGACAGTGTCGCGATCGCGACAGTGTCATGATTCTGAAAATCTGCAGAATTCTGCCGGATCTTTCCTTCCTCAAACTCACCCACAAACACACGAAACATATCCAAAAGTCTCTTACCTCATCTCCAGCAAGCCACACATCATTGACAATATAAACACAACATTCGTATCAATAATTTCAATAAAACATGCCACTAACAATATCCATTTACACAATCTATAATAACAACATTATTCATCATTCATCTCAAACGCACCCATGTTAAATGCATTCAAACATATGATACGTCATGCTTAGGTTACTCATGAGTTCAACACATATTAATCCTCATCCTTCACAAAGTTATATCTATTATTATTTTCTAGCTAAATCACCAATCTTAATCATACTCCTAAGTTTTTCCCAAAGACAACTACTTATATAGCCATTTAATTACCCTAAAGATGCATAATAAGCTGAGGGGAAGGTACGGGATTGATCCGGGTCAACCGAGGGCTCAAAAATGAAGAAATAAAGGCTAATATAGGTTTTTCTATCGCGAGGTCGCGACCCTTGTCGCACTCGCGATAGAGGCTCATCTCTGCTACCTAAAAAGACTGCTTTACGCCCTAGACTTGTGTTGCCTAAACCGACCTCTAAACCTCATTTTTAGCCAAAACGTCCTCTTAACAAATATTCCCTAGGATGTTAACGTTCAAATGCAATAAATTTCAGATCAAAATAACATCTAGAACTCCAGATATGATCTCCACAACCCAAACTGTTCAAATAACCTGACCCAAACAGAAACACTACGAGTTTGGTCAATTTTTTGGGTCTTAGAGCAAGAATTTTCCCAAGGCTATTTCGAGACATTTAAAGGCATGGAAATCATGGTTCTAATCGCTTAAGAATCACACGATTTAGAGCTCTATAAATATAGCTATGATAAAAACAATGCACGGAGGTCAAAAGAGAACTGAACAGGATTACTAAAATCACCATAAAACATCAAAATCAAAGAAATCCCCAAACTCATGCATTTCAATACCAACCCACATATACATTTATCTCAATTAAATACATGTATTACTAACACATTTACCCAAATTATTTTATGCATAAACTCATATCAAACACTCAAATTTCTGAAAAGCAAACAACAAGGTTAGATGAGTCAGAAAAAGCAGAGTACTGGATTGAGAAGGTGGAGAGGATTCTTAAGTAGATACGGTGTCCTCTTGACCAGTGGGTTGAATGTGTGGAGTCACTACTCCAAGGCCCTGCATATGATTGGTGGAAGCTAGTCCTGCAAAATCCGATGCTTCCTGAACCATTAGACTGGGAGTTCTTTGAAAGGGAATTCAAGAACAAGTATATCACTAAAGCACATCGAGAGGCAAACTGGAAGAAGTTTCTGAGTTTAAGGCAGAGAACCATGTCGGTGGCGGAGTATGAAATGGAATTTTGTTGTCTAAGCAAGTACGCGCCAAAAGGTGTTTTAACCGATGTGTTGCGGTGTCAACAGTTTGAGGAAGGATTGATTGAGGAAATTAAAGCATTGCTGATTTCTCTAACAACAGAACAGAATATAAGTTATTATCGAATTGTACAAGCAGCTTTGAGAGCTGAAAGGACGTTGGTAGCTCAAAGATAATGGAGACAAAGGAAGAATGCAGGTAGAGATGGTTCCCAGACGGGGAAAAGATCAAACGATTCTCATGTGGCACCACCTGCGGAATCTGGGTTCAGTTCTGCAACAAGAGGTAAGAAGCGTGGCGCTCCCTCAGCATCTGGTTCGGGAAGAGGAACATCTGGTAACAGAAGTGAGGTTCAGGAGTGTCCTCATTGTGGTAAGAGGCATAGAGGAGAACGCTGGAGAGTGACGGGTGCTTGTTTTAGATGTGGAAGCACTGAGCATTTCCTTGCTAATTGCCCGAATGCTTATGAGATGTTAGGAAATCAACAAGAGCAGAGTACGGGTGGTTCAAATTTGCCTTCTACTAATAGAGGAAGAGGAAGAGGACGTGGCAGAGGTAGCCAGTCCAGGGGTGCAGTTGATTCTGAAATTGTGGATAGGCCTGATGCGGCACCAGTGCGGACTTATACTATGAGGGCACGAGAGGATCAGGATGCGCCAGAGGTGATAGCAGGTACTATTCTACTCTGTGGTGTGGAAATGTTTGCACTTATTGATCCTGGCTCAACTCATTCATATGTGTGTGATAAAAAGATATGTGAAAAGATGCCTAAAGTTGAATGTTTAAAATATGATATATGTGTGTCTAGCCCTTTGGGTGGTAACATTAATGTGAACAGAGTGTATAGAAACTGTGCATTAGAAGTTCAAGGTAGTGTGTTTCCAGCGGATTTGATTGAACTACCGTTTGATGAGTTTGATTTGATTTTGGGTATGGATTGGTTAACCAAATATGATGCGGATGTTAAGTGTAAGAGGAAGACGGTTGTACTCTATGATGGTAAGGGGAACAGAGCGACAGTGAGGGGAGTGTGCACTAATCCTCTTGTGAATGTGATATCTGCTATGCAAGTCTGTCGGAGTATGAGAAAAGGATGTGAAGCTTATCTAGCTTTGGTAATAGACAGTAAGAGAGAACATGTGAAAATACAAGAGATACCGATAATCAGAGAGTTTCCTGACGTATTTCCTGAAGAATTGAGCGGTGTACCACCGATAAGAAAGGTTGAGCTATCGATTGATGTGGCACCAGGAACAGTCCCGATATCTAAGGCACCGTACAGAATGGCTCCAACTGAGTTGAAGGAATTGAAAGAACAACTGCAAGAATTGCTAAATAGGGGTTTTATTAGACCTAGTGTTTCACCTTGGGGAGCACCAGTGCTATTTGTCAAGAAGAAAGATGGTACAATGAGAATGTGCATCGATTATCGACAGTTGAATAAAGTGACAGTAAAGAATCGGTACCCTTTACCTCGGATTGAAGATTTGTTTGATCAGTTAAGAGGCGCCGGTGCATTTTCAAAAATTGATTTGCGTTCAGGGTATTATCAGTTGCAAGTGAAGAAAGAAGACATACCTAAGACTGCATTTAGAACTCGATATGGACACTATGAGTTTCTGGTGATGCCTTTTGGGTTGACTAATGCGCCAGCTGCATTTATGGATTTGATGAATCGGGTATTCAGACCGTATCTGGATCAATTTGTGGTAGTATTCATAAATGATATTCTGGTTTATTCAAGGGATGAGAAGGAGCACGAGCAGCATTTGAGAATTGTGCTCCAGACACTGCGGGAGCATCAGTTGTATGCCAAACTAAGTAAGTGTGAGTTCTGGCTCAAAGAGGTGTCATTTCTGGGTCATGTGATCTCATCTGAGGGGATTAAAGTAGACCCAACTAAGATAGAAGCAATTGTGAATTGGAAACCGCCTAAGAATGTGCTGGAGGTTCGCAGTTTCTTAGGGTTGGCTGGATACTACAGAAGGTTTGTGAAAGGATTTTCAGTGATAGCTTCACCATTGACAAGATTATTACGAAAAGGAGTGAAGTATGAGTGGTCTGAAAGATGTCAAGCGAGTTTCAATCAGTTGAGGAAGATGTTAGTAGAAGCACCGATTCTTACACAGCCTATGACTGGCAAAGAGTATGTGTTGTATACCGATGCTTCAGGTGTCGGGTTGGGTTGTGTATTGATGCAAGAGGGGAAGGTGATAGCATATGCGTCAAGACAACTGAAGCCGCACGAACAAAATTATCCGACTCATGATTTGGAATTGGCAGCAGTAGTGTTTGCTTTAAAGATTTGGCGACATTACTTGTATGGTGAGAAGTGTAGAATTTACACCGATCACAAGAGTTTAAAATATCTGCTTACACAGAAGGAATTGAATCTGAGACAGCAGAGATGGCTCGAGTTGTTTAAGGATTATAATTGTATTGTGGATTATCACCCAGGAAAAGCTGATGTAGTGGCGGATGCTTTGAGCAGGAAATCCATTTCAGCATTACAGTTAAAGCGAATCGAGTGGAGGTTTTCTGTATACGGAGCTTTACTGGCACAGTTGAAAGCAAGACCGGTCCTGAAAGACGAGTTAATGGTTGCTCAGAGAAATGATGTGAGGTTGCAACAAGTTTTGCAGTCAGTCAGTGATATGGATAAGACTGACTATTCAGTGAATGAAGACGGGGTACTGCTGTATAAGAATAGAATGTGTGTGGCAAGTGATAAAGAGTTAAAGAAGAGATTGATGCATGAGGCTCATAATACGATTTTCACTATGCATCCAGGTGGAAACAAGATGTATCAAGATATGAAACAGTTGTATTGGTGGCCTGGGATGAAGAAAGATGTAGTGGAATATGTGTCTAAGTGCCTTGTCTGTCAACAAGTTAAAGCGGTGCATCAAGTGCCTCAGGGGATGTTGCATCCACTCCCTATCCCACAATGGAAATGGGATAATATTACGATGGATTTTGTATCTGGATTGCCTCTGACCTCAAGCCAACAGGATGCAGTATGGGTTATTGTGGACAGGTTTACGAAATCGGCTCACTTTATACCAGTCCGAATGGATTATTCTATGGAAAAGTTGGCTGAATTGTATGTAAGAGAAATTGTCCGATTGCATGGGATACCCTTGTCTATTATTTCTGATAGAGATCCCAGATTCACTTCTACGTTTTGGAAGAGCTTACAAGCGGCTCTGGGTATGAAATTGAACTTCAGTACTGCTTTCCATCCGCAAACTGATGGACAATCGGAAAGAATTATTCAGGTATTGGAAGATTTGATGCGAGCATGTGTTTTGGATTTCTCTAAGAGTTGGGATAGGTATCTTCCACTTATGGAATTTGCTTATAACAACAGTTATCAGACCAGTATTGGTATGGCACCGTATGAAGTCTTGTACGGAAGGAAATGTCGTTCACCGGTTTGCTGGACAGAATTGAATGAGAGCAGAATCATTGGACCTGATCTAGTTAGGGATACAGAAGAGAAAGCTAAGATCATGCAGTAAAGGTTGAAAGCAGCAAGTGACAGACAGAAATTGTATGCTGATTTAAAGAGAAGGGACATTGAATTCAGTGTGGGCGATAAAGTATTTCTGAAAGTGTCTCCTTGGAGGAAGGTGCTAAGATTCGGTAAGAAAGGAAAATTGAGTCCGAGGTTTATCAGGCCATACGAAGTGCTTGAAAGAGTAGGTTCAGTAGCTTATCGGTTGGCTTTGCCCCCGGCTTTGGCTAAATTGCATGATGTATTCCATGTATCCATGTTAAGAAGATATAGGTCGGATGATTCCCATGTGCTACCTGTACAAGAAGTGAAAGTGCAATCAGATTTTACTTATGATGAGAAGCCGAAAGTGATTTTAGCAAGAGAAGTGAGACAACTTCAGAACAAGCAGATACCACTTGTAAAGGTACTATGGCAGCATCATGGTGTAGAAGAAGCAACTTGGGAACCAGAAGTGGCTATGCGAGAGCAGCATCCACAACTGTTCCACTCAGGTATGAATTTGGAGGACGAAATTCCTTAAGGAGGGGAGAGTTGTCATGGCCGGACTTGTACCCTAGTTGCAATTAGTTTAATTTGGGGTCTAAGTGAAATTAAGTGTGTAGGATTGGACTTAATTGAAAGGCTAAGGAAATTTAAGAGGTTAAAAAGGGAATTGTGCAAGATTAGTAAGAGTGGATTAACTAAGTTAAGTAAGTGTGGATTAGAGAATAAAATAACTTGATTAAATGAATAGTGGAGGCAGAATTGAGAGTGGAATCCGTGTGGCATCATGAGAGTAAGCCACCTCCTTCTTTGCATGCATTTGCGTAGAGAAGTGAGAGGTGAGTGTGTGTTGGCCTCATTCTTCATTTTTCTGCATTTGACTTTGTCTTTCTTCTTGCTTCCGTGAGTGAGGATGAGAGTGGTTTAAGTGGATGTATGCATATAGCTAATTGGAGCAAGAATTAAGTGTTAAGACCTAAGGGTAAGTGATTATGTGTGCTTATTCTCATCTTCTACTCTTCTTCTTGGTTTTGATTTGGTATTGGTATAAGAATTAATGGAATGTGTTCTATCCTGGTATTTGAATTGGTTTTGCTAGCTGAAGAAGTGAAGAGAGATAAGGGAAAGGCTGTAATCAGAGAGCCGAGCGTCCGTCGAGATTAGGAGCTAAGGCGACGAGGTTTGGGAACAAACCTTAATTGTGTGGTTGTATGATTTGTGTTGGTTGAACAGAGATTTGAATTGAATTGTATGTGTATGCGGAATTGAAGTTGAGCATGAATTATGTGATGCTAGATTATGTGATTGTAATAGTAATATGCTTGGTGATATAATGCTTGAGAATGATTATGATTTGTGCTATTATTGAATGCCAAAACAAGAAGGGAAAACAGGTATGTGCTAATTGACTATGTGGTTGATGTTTATGGGTTGATTGCCAAAAGTGAGAGTGAGATTTGAAGCTCTAATGAGTAGGAAGAAATGGACTGAAAAACACAACTATGTTATGGTGTTTTTGCATAGGTCACGGTGACAATCAAATTGATTGTGACCGTGAGATATGCTTGAGTTCAATTCTGTCTACTTGATTTTTGTATGTCACGGTGACAATAGGATTCATTGTGACCGTGAGGTACTTAAGAGAGCATTCTGTTTTGCAAGGTAAGAATATGTCACGGTGACAATGAAGTTCATTGTGACCGTGACATACCCTCAAGGTGCATTCTGCCGAGACTTGGGAACATGTCACGGTGACGATGAAATTGATTGTGACCGTGACCTGTCTCCAGTTTGCATTCTGTTTTGAACTTCAACATGTCACGGTGACAATGAAATTCATTGTGACCGTGACCTACCCTATTTTGGCAATATAATCCTAATGTGTTCAGACTTTCTAACGGTAAGTCTTCAAGTGAAATGAAGGACATTATGAGTAAGTGTTAAGCGTGTACACTTGCATACTATGTGATAAATCTTGAATGCAATCAAATATGTATTTATGAACTGTGAAGAATGAATTTAGAAGCATATTGAATATGCCAGTGAATGTGATATGAGCTATCTCTGTATGTGATGAGAAAAGCGATCAATGTGAACTGAATAATTTGTTTAACAATTTAAGCCTGCGAGTCAAGTAGTGGATAGTTAGGCATGCCTATAGGGTCAAGTGCTGCAGCCCCATGCGTATAATGTGTCTGATTCCATGGGAATCACAATGCGAAAATAATGTGAATAATCCTTGCTGGATTATATTATAAGTGAAATGATATTTTGGTACCTAAAGGTACCCATGCGTAAGTGTAATCTCGATGAGATTCTAGTACCTGAGTGGTACCAATGCGACACCCGTTATCCGCGTCATTAAATTGCAGGCTAACTGATTAATCAACTAATACAGGGAAGTGACTGTAATATAATAAAGCATGTGATGTGGTATGTGAATAAGTGATTGATGCTTTATGATTGAATATAGTAATGGACAATACTATGCTTGAAATGATACTTGCTTTGATAATGATTGCTTTGGCATGTCTACTAGCATGTAATGTATGATGTCTCTGATGTGTGATAAATTATGTACTATATATGAGTTCCCCACTAAGCGTTATCGCTTAGCATGGATTTACTCTAATCCGTGCAGGTACGGACGAGAGGTGACTGAAGGACGCCCCCGCATTTTGTACGGTCAACAGTAGGAAATAGAAAGTGTAGGTTCTGGGTTTAATATTTTGGGATTTCTGTATAAGCTTTTGTACCATCGTATGTATAGTGGGTATGTAAAGGCATGTAATAATCTGATAACTATGAATGTTAACCTAAATATGTATGTGCAATGCGTGTGGCTATGGAAATGCACTATAAGTAGTTGGCATGTGATGTGTGAGTTAAGATCGTATATGATGAAATTTTATTATTCAGGCTAAGCATGTGTTCTGTTGTGTGTGTGCGGTCTTCTCTAACTAAGATTAGCTGAGCTAGTCTGTCGTTAGGGAATGGGCGTCACAGGTAGGGTATTGTACCTCAATTACGAACTTGGCTTCGATCTGCTTGTGAATTTCCTCCTTCACCTTGTCTGCCCATTCTGGCTTGAGTCTCCTCAACTTCTGCTTGACAAGCTTATAGTCTAGGTACGTTGGGATGGCATGTTTCGCGATTTCTCGGTCCACTCCCGGCATATCTTCATAGGTCTAGGCAAAGACTTTTTCATGTTTTCTTAATATTCTCTCAAACTTTTCTCGCTCTTCAGGAGTTATGTTAGATGCTATCAAGATTTCTTTCGAGTTTTCCGAGGTTCCAAGATTAAATGGAGTAGCATCAGTTGAATCAATATCAAATATAGATGGATTATGATCATGATCATACATAATAAAATCATTAGAAACATCGCACAAGTAAGCAAATTCATTAACTTTATTGATAAAACTAGAATTTTCATTAACATTATTAAAAAGTTTTGGAGTAAAAAGAAAATCTAAACTATTTTCTTCCTCCTCCTCCGCCGGTGCATCTGTTGCAGCTGACGGTCCTGCATCATTCTGGCATTTCGAGGGCTCTTCAGCGACCCCTTGTATGGCCTCCTCAATCTTTGTTTTCCTGTTCAGCTGGGTGGCCACCATCTTCTCAGTTATAACCTCCTCGGGCTCCTCGCGGTCCCAAATTGTCTTGCTAGTCATGATTTCTTCGTCCCAAAAGCCCTCTGCTGGCTTGATCAATCCAATGTCCTAGTCAAAGACATCATTAAAAACCTCAAAACCCGGTACAATTCTCCTGTCAACCCACTGAGGCTCAGCTTCCTCGGTGTAGGCACATGCTGCAGCTGCTGGCACAAAGCTATTTCGGATATGGGGAATCTCCTTTGCTGACCCCTTGGCCCTCTTCACCACACCTTTATAACCTAGGCCCTTTCTATCCTTCTGGCCTCTGGTGGCTATGGCTTCTGGCAACCCCTGATAGTTCTTACCTAATCCCGCTCCGGGGAGGAATGACATCCTCTTCATCATGTTCAACACCTAGGGGCTTCCTTCTATCTGTTCTTCCCCATCTATTACAGCCACATGGAACCCACTGAAAGGCTGCCTCGCAATCTCTAGTATGGAAACCCGATTTTCCCTTGCGGCCTTTATGGTCACCACCTGCCCTTCGTGAGGAATCTTGACCATCTGATGTAGCGTAGAGGAGACACCTCCCAGCTTATGGAACCAAGGCCTTCCCAAAAGAGCTAAAAAATTGGTCGGGATAGGCATGACTACGAACTCCACCTCTGTCACCACAGGCCCCGTCTTAACCATCGTCTTAAATGTCCTAGAGGCATGCCTTCTCGAGTTATCATAAGCTGTGATCGTCAGATCGGACTTAGCTAGCATATCTTTCGTCACCCCAAAAGCTGGCATGGCCACCTATGGGCATACATTGATTGATAAACCGTCGTCCGCCATCACACAGGCCATGTGCTTCTGACTAATTTGTGCCCGTATGTATAAAGGGCAGTTGTGGTTGCGGCCTTCTATTGGCAAGTCAGCATTTGTAAACACCACATTCTCTCCAGTTCCCCCTTTCACCACGTCCAGCAGTTCCGTAGGCAATATAGTTGTGGCCACTGTGGTTTCGCATAAAGCCTCCACTAACTTTTGCCTATGTGATGGAGACTGCCTCAGGAGGTCCCATATTGAAATCTGAGCTGGCATCTTTTTCATTTGCTTGATTATCGAATCATCCTCTGGTTCCTTTTCCTTTTGGCCCATTACCAGCTCCTGAGGCCTCTCAACTTCTAGAGCTACCCTTCCACTCCGGGTCACCGCTCCCACTTTTTTTTCTTTTCCTTCTTCTCTTCCTCTTCCTCCTCCGAACCCCATGGGTCAGAAAATATATTAGGATTATCATTTTCACTTCCACTCTCATCAGTGGACCAGCAATCGATCACTGCAACGGGAAGCCCTTCTTCACTCACCTCATGGAGGCTCATGACAGCAGTGTTGGCATCATTGCCGTATAGTTCTCTCAGAATAAACTCTTCGGGCAGACTGGACCCGATCATGAATACCGGCGAGGGCACATTTTTATACCCAGACTTCTTCTGACCTCCTCTCCTCTCCGGGTCTATTATTTGCTTCAAATCAATTAGGTCTTGGATTGCATGCCTCAAAGCTTTGCACTCATCAGTTGTATGCCCAGTATGTTGATGATACTCACAGTGTTCATTATCCTTATGGCCCAGCATACCTTAAGTCCTGGCAGGTCGAGGTGGCAAAGGCTGCAACTTACCCTCCTTCATCAATCTCCGAAGCACCCATGACAGTGATCTTCCCAAGTTAGAGAAATGTCTCGGGGTTGTATTAGTGGTGGATACTTCGGTTGTCTTCCTTATGCTACTACTGGAGCCTGGTGACCTACTTAAGCCCTAAATGCTGCTGCCCTTCTTGGCATAGTTCTCGTTACTTGCCCTCCTAGAAAGGTATTCTCCTTCAGCCTCAATGGCGATGTCTTTCAGGGACTCCCAGTCTCTTAATCCCTTTATCTTTAATCCCTCTGTCAGATACGGGCTCACATTTTTAATGAACAGCCGTATCTAGAGTATCTGGTTTTCTTTTCATTTCCATCACCTGATTCCTCCATCGGGTCAGATACTCATAAAAAGACTCACCTCCCTTCTGTTGTAACAGCTCCAGATCCTTCAAAGTCACCTCCATCCTCGTACTGCAGTCATACTGCCTCAAAAACTCTTCCGTCAGTAAATCCCAGTCCTCTTTAGTTCTGTGGTTAAACCTGTGGTACCAATCGACCGCTGGGCCAGTTAAGCTCAGGCAAAAGTACTCAATCTTCTGCCTTTTCATCAAAGTATTACCGTTCATCACTAACGAGTACTGTTTTATGTGTGCGGTGGGATCGGAAGTGCCATCAAACTTTGGAACATCCGGCATCTTAAAGTTCATCGGGACTAAGTCCTCCCCTTCTAACTCCTTATCTTCAGGGTTCATTCGTCACCCCTTTATCAGCATCCTTGCCATGACTTTAAATTTCTCCTCCATCTTCTTCCAGATGGCTTCTTCGTTCTAAGGTGCCTTCCCCCTTTCTGACACTATTTCTTCATACTCATCGTCTTCCCAGTCATATTCTACCCTCTGGGCTGGCCTTCTTCTCTGTGCCCCTGATGTGGTAGCTCTCAACTCTACAGGTGGTGGGCAGATCTCTTCTTACAACTCTTCTCTGACCTCCTCCCTTTCATTGTTTCTCATAGGAGGAGGTGGTGGGTTCTGTGGAGCAGGTGGCTGAGCCATGTTGGCCATCATAGCCATTATCTTATTCTCAAATTCTTTGAACCTTCTGCCTACTTCCTCAGTTATCAAGGCCCTGGTGGAATCTGCCCCTCTTGGTGAGGTTGCCATTTCTTCGTGTAGAGAAAACTGAGCTGAAGTAGCATAGCTAGTTTCTGAAGGAGTGTTTGGATACTCCACCCTTTCTGGTAGCTCAAATAATGGATTTCTACGTAGTCGCCCCTGAGAACCTCTTGACCACTTAGGCAAATCTATGATGGCTGCAAAACATATCCATTAGGATGATGCGTGAATGACATATAATGCATGATCGTGCTTATGCATCATCCATAAATCACATGCAAGCACATAGGTCCTTCCAACCTTATTACTTCCGCACACGAGGTTATAGTTTCTTTCCTAGGTGGGATTGGCCCATGGGTCAACAGGGGCCCGATGGACACGTATGGTGCATGGTGGGAAACCGGCAGCATAACCTCTCCTAACTAATGCACAAGCGCATGGGTTATGATCATTACATATTTAGGCAGTCCGCATAAATTAACATGGGCCTATCGGGGCATAAAAGCCTTTGATTAGGTGACCAATCAAATTATTCGGGTTTGTCCAATACCTAATGATCCATACAGTAAGCATAGTATTAAGGTTCATACCACTTAGGAGAAGTAACTATTTCCATTACATGAGCTTAAGTCAAAGGTGATGATACTTTAGGGCTACCCAAGCATGGTCCCTGCCAACGAGTCTAGCTCATCACGAGCGTAACGATCGGTCGGGTCTCCATTTAATATACCATGATGGTATGAGACTTGGGCTGATGATTATCCTTAACACTTCCCTACATTAAGTGAACGTAGAGTCGTGCTTCGGGAACGCACCGGGGTTAAAAGAGGGACCAAACTCGCATAGATCTAAGGCTCTAATGAGATACAATGCAGTTTCAAAAAAGGATGAAATTTTTAAATTAAAACTCAATTTTAAATTTTAACCAAGGTACTTTTGAATCGAAGTCTCGACTAGTTTCCCCAGCGGAGTCAACACTGTGACGCGCATCGAACCCCGGGGCGCCCCAAACCGCCTGCTTTTAAGGCAATCGAGATGAGGTTCATAAGAACTTGTAAGAAACTACAAGTGCATCCATTTTGGACAATAAGGATGTTTAATGGAGTTGCCACCCAATAGAACATTGGGAAAGGTCGTCTAGCCTCAGTGAGCCTAAGACAGCGCTGCTATGTCCATCATAGGCAAGCCTGGAGGTGTCTTGGAGGCTTCCACCCTAATAATAGGATGGTCCTCTCACCTCGCGCTTGGGCAAACCAAAGGTTTCTTGGAGGCTTCCACCCTAATAGAACATTAGGACGGCCCTCTCGCCTCGTTGAGCCCAAAGACCAGAATAGGTTTGGGACTTCCCATTTATTCATACCTTGATTAAGTTTATAATTGAGTTTTGAATTTAACGTTTCATCCCATTTCTCATTCAAATTAATGCAGCTAAATTAAAGCACAAATGTCCATTTAGGGAAAGCAATAAGTAAGCAAATTATAATTAAAATAAAGTGCATAAAATAAATTACAACAAAACTAGGGGCAGAATACAACCCCCATTATAAATTGCAAGCGATTCATACATAAATCGGGATATAAATTAAAAGTGAGGACATTGGTCCTCGCATGCACATTTATTATAAAATGGTTTTGAGGCGTCGATTTTTATTTGTTAGAAAAAATAGGACATTGGTCCTCAATTTATAAGGAAAATCCCAATTTAATTAATAAAAAACATTTAACCATTTTTACATCAGTGGGAAAGAACATTATTCACAATAACAATATAATAAAAAAAATAAAGTCCAGAGAATGAACCCGGGAGAAGACCCTTAAGTCTTTGCAGTAGCTTCCACACCAAATGGCTCCAAATCCACCCAACAATTCAAAATAATAACTCACAAAATAAAGAACACGTTAGTGTAAATTTAAAGAACTAAAATAAATATGAAATTAAATGATAAGGAGGAAAAACGAAAGAAATTGAATAAGAAAACTATTTAAAACAAAAGAAAAGAAGAAAAAGGAGTCAAATGGGAAAACAGGCCCAGGGACAGCCCAAGACGTGTGACCGACGGGAGTCCCTGGGAGCGACAGACGGGCATAAGGGCGACCCTTGATGTCCCATCGCTCGCTTGAGCGACAGCCGTCGGTGGTCCTTATGCCCGTCGGTCGCCTCTGTTTCCAAATAGTAACACAAAATTAAATTTTCTTTTTTATTTTAATTTAAATAAAATGGATTTTTATGCAAGAAATTACCAAAAATAATTGAATTCAAAGTAATAGATCCAGAATGTTTACCCTCGGATTTTTACCTCATGAAGGTGAACATTGCAGGATTTTGACTCCTCGAGTTCTATAAGGATCTGATTGTGATCACGCAATCGGGAGAGATTTTCGGTTGCAAAAATCTCACTTTGAAAAATAAACCAAGAGAAGAAAATTATTTTCTCTTTCTTGGAATTTGGTCAACAATAAATATCTGAATTAGCTAGATGGATGAAAACGAATGGATCTCGCTTCCTCGGATTAGTGTAATTTAAGAATAAAATAAAATAAAAGAATAAGAAATTTTGAAAGAAAAATTCTTCTTGGTAGAAATTAAAAATGAAATCCTCTGTGGAAAATTGCTAAGCTTTAGTTTTCTAATAAAAAGTTTTTCTAATAAATAGTTTTTCAGCAAAATTTCCAACGCAGAAAACTGAATCCCTTTCCCCTATTTATAAATTTAGGAAGAAATTTCGAATAAATTTAAATTTTAAATTTAGATTTGAAGAGAATTTTCTAAAATCAAATCAAAACCAAAAGATATTCAGAATATTTCAAAATCAAATCCAATCTTTTAAAAATATTTGAAAAGATTTTGGATATTTTTTTAAATCCTTTCAAATCTCACCCAAAATCCGGCAGCTAAGGCTGCAAAATCAATGATCGACGGGCGTCTGTGGATGACCGACGACCGTCGGCAGAAAGGGCAACAGCAGTCATTTGATCGGCGTCCTTACATGTGGCGCAACAGCCACTCGTGGGGCGTTGTTCGATCGAGCGATGGGCACCGCTCGGGTGGAGCGACGAGCACCGCTCAAGTCGAGCGACGGGCATCACGCAAGAGAGCGATGGGTACCACTCGAATTGAGTGACGAACACCACTTAAGCAAGCGACGGGCACTCTGCCGAGCGATAGCCAGTGCTTGACAACGAGCGACGGGCCCATTGCGCGAGCGACGGGTTATACCACTGCCCGTCTGTGGACCAAAATTCCAATTTTCAAGGTTTTGACTTTTTGAAATCTCCCATTCACCCAAAAAACTTTCTATCCTCACAAAACTTGAGAATGAGACCCACAACTTTCATCACTTGTGCAAAACCAACATTAGCTTCTTCGTCGGGTAACTCTAATCTGGACTGCCTCAGGACCCGGTGTCTACACATGTATTACCAAATTATCTTCTATAATTAGTTTAATTCCACCTAGGTCCTTAACTTATCAACGCAATCATTCTCTTTTACTTACAACTATACATCAAATTATACTCAAAACTACCAAGGCACAAATTGGAAAATTACATGTTTGACTCATCATAGATCAAATCATATCTAATAAAGTTTGATTCCTCCTTTCAGATACACCATTCCATTATGGCATTCCCGGTGGAGTTAATTGTGAAACAATTCCACAATCTCTAAGATAATCATTAAACTCTTGGCTCAATATTCACCACCTTGATCAGATCAAAGTGCTTTAATTATTTTACCAAGCTGATTTTGTATTTCATTTTGAAAAGTTCTGAACATTTCAAATGATTCATGTTTATGTTTCATTAGATAAACATAGCCATATCTACTGGAATTATCAGTGAATGTAATAAAGTATTGAAATCCTCTCCTGGCATTTATGCTTAATGGGCCATATACATCAGTATGTACAAGGCCTAATAAGTCAATAGCCCTTTCACTACGTCTAGTGAAAAGATCCTTTGTCATCTTGCCTAACAAATAAGACTCGTAATTTTCAAATGATTTAAAATTGAATGATTTCAAAAGTCCATCTTGATGGAGTTTAGATATGCATTTTTCATTTATATGACCAATGCGACAATGCCACAAATATGTTGTATTCAAATCATTAGGTTTGAATTTCTTTATAGTTATGTTATAGATATCCTGATTGTTGGATCTTTCTCGATTTAGGACGTAAAGGTCATTATATGAATCTGCAATACCATAAAGTATATCATCATAATAAATAGTACATTTATTATTATTAGTAAGAAAAGAAAAACCTTCATCATCCAAATATAAAACTGAAATAATATTCCTTCTCAAAGCAGGAACATAGTAGCAATTATTCAAAACTAACAAAAGCCCATTGGGCAAAATCAATTAATAAGTTCCTACTGCCAAGGCAGTAACCCTTACTCCATTCCCCACTCTTAAGGCCACTTCGCCCTTTTTCAGTTCTCTAATCCCTTTGAGTCCCTTCACATATGTATAAATGTGAGATCCATATCCAGTATCTAATACCCAAGAAGTAGAAGTAGATAAATTAATTTCTATAATATAAAGACCTAAAGATGTAGTCTCACTACTCTTCTTCTTCTTCAATTCTTCCAAATAGAGCTTGCATTTCCTCTTCTAATGACCAGGCTCACTGTAGTGCAAGCAAACTCGCTCCTTTGGAGCCTTTGTCTTAGGTTTGGCCCTAGCTTATGCCTTAGGCTTATCGATAACTTTTGCCTTATCTTTGCCCTTATTTTTTATCCCTTTTCCCTTATTAACCATTAGTATATGACTAGGCTTTTTCTTAATGTTTTGCTCAGCTGTTTTAATCATCGCATGTAGCTTAGCAATAGATTTCTCCATATTGTTCATATTATAGTTCATGACAAATTGGTCATAACTATCAGGTAATGAATTAAAGATTAAATCCGTAGCCAGTTCTAAACTAAGGGGAAATCCAAGCCTCTCAAGGTGATCAATATAGCCTTTCATTTTCAAAACATGAGCACTTACTAATGCACCTTTAGCCATTCTATAAGAACGTAATGCTTTGGTAGTCTCATACCTTTCTTGCCTTGCATATTGCTGAAAAATCTCTTTGAGATGCATACTCAACTCATAAGCCTACATGTGTTCTAGATCCTTTTAAAGTTCTGGACACATAGTGGTTAACATGAGACACCCAACTTCCACAAAATCATCAACATGTTTCTTGTGTTTATCTATGATTACCCTTGAGGCATCAGCAGGCGGGTCATCATGAATAGGGTCATCCAGCACATATAGTTTCCTTGCTTAAGAATAATTCTCAAGTTCCTAAACCAGTCAAGGAAGTTTGTGCCATTTTCTTTCAGTTTATCCTTCTCAAGGATAAACTACAGTGATAATGTGGAAGTATTGTTTGTTGCCATTGATCTACAACTATGCAAAATAATTATTATTAGCACCAATTTCATTTTAAGTTTTCTCATAAAACTCCCACTAAAATAACCCTCAATATTAATTACAACAATTACAATAATTTAGTGGGCTAAGATCCATATTTCACTTAACTCTAAGTTAGCTTTGGCATGATGCTTAAAGTTAAGTTATTCAGGTACATAACTTCTTTACCAATTACATATCATGTAACTCTTAGATTCTTTATGGGATTTTAACATCAAATGTCCTGGCATGTTATAATCCCACTTAATGCCCTTAAGCCCAAAACCATTTTGATAGCCTAATTAAGTCTAACCATTTTAAACGTATGGGTAGTACCATTATCCATCCTGCCTTACTAGGATAACCTAATGCACCTCATTTCGGCAGAGCCCATATTTTTGTGATCTTAGTCTTGACAAGTATTTTAATCATAGGTGGCATAAAACTTAAAATTATGGTGAGGGATTTTAATCTTAAGTTATGATGTCAATTTATTTGTATATCATGCATCATTCCATACATAGCATCTCATACAGATATATCATCATTCATCACTTCTCATACTAATATAATATGCATAATATATAAAACCGTGTCATAACATGGCCTATAATGGCCCGAATTATACCCTAGTAGCAAATTGGGCTAATTAGGGTAATTAAGTAAGTTTAACTTTGAGTTTGTTAATATTGGATCAAAGAGTAATTTAAAGGAGGACCTAATTGAGAAATTAAATAAGTTTAATTGACTAATTAGTAGATGTTCATGATTAGGATTAATTGGGGTTAATTAACACTAATGAAATCTGATATTGGTTATTTGGGAATAAGAAAACCTAAGTGGATTCCGAGTGGCAAGCTATGGCTTTGACAACCCACTCAATTCATGGGTTTCGGCTGAACTTCTTCTTCCTCTCTTCATGTTCTTTTCTTCATCTTAAAGGTTCATCTCATTAAAATTCAGTTGGTTATTTAGTGGTTAAGATGGTTGATTGAATTCTGAGTATTGTGTTCTTGTTGAAGGTAAGTGATTTAGTAATTGGTTCTTCATCTTCTTCTACCCTTTTCTTAATTCTGAAATTGAGATTGTATTAGCTTTAATCCCTTGTTTTAAATTTTGGAATTTGGATGTTGGTTGTAGAGGTTAAAATAAGGAAAGAAAAGGGCAAAGGAAAGGTGGGTGAGCCTAACCCTAAGTGACCAAAACAGGAGCTAAGGAGAAGAGGTTTGGGAACTAATTGACTTGTGTATGATAAATGATTGGGTAAATGTGTTTAGATTGTGTAAACTATGTTATGAGATGTGTTGAATGGAAGAAATGAACATATTGAGTTATTGTGTTTGCTAAAACCCTAATTTCGGATGATGTGTGAAATTGCTATGTTTTATGAACAAATGAATTATTTGAGAATTTGCTAGTGGTACATTATGCATGTTCTAGTAACAATGTATATTGCGAATGAATGATTACTAATTAGAAGATGGCAAGTGCTATATAATAGTTTTAGATTGCGTTAGAAAGGTTGAATTGAGCATAATGCTAATTAGTTAGTTAGTGGAAGCATGATGGGTTTAAGTGTAAAATTGATTAAGGTATTCCTTAATATATTGAATGGTTATACCATTAAAGGGAGTTTCATAATATAAGAAGGGATGCGATTATGCTAGTTTAAATGGCATTTTGTTGTGTGCTCAATTCATGTATTTGCAAGTGGGAAAAAAGGGGGTTTTGGATTTGTCAGTTGAAGGCTTGTGTTTAGCATTCTGTGTCAAGTTTGGCATATGTCATGGTGATAATGAATTGGTTACCACCGTGAGATATGCCCAAATTGCATTCTGTCGGGTTGAATTTGCATGTCACGGTCATAACCAATTGGTTGCCACCGTGAAATGCACCTGGTTTTCATTCTGTTTTAAGGAAGTTAGGTATGTCACGGTCATAACTAATTGGTTGTCAACATGAGGTACCTCTAAAATGCATTCTGTTTTGAGTTGAGCATATGTCACGGTCACAACCAATTGGTTGTCACAGTGAGGTACCTCTGAAATGCATTATGTTTTGAGTTGAGCTTATATCACAGTCACAACCAATTGGTTGTCACTGTGAGGTACCTCTATTTTGCTAAATGAGCTATAGAACTTCATCAAATATTTTATACATGTAAGAGCAATAATTTGATCAAGTTTAACATCATTTAATGAGGATTGTTATGTGTTAAATGCAATGATTAAACATGATGAATGTATGTGACTAATGAATATGGGCTTCTTGATAAGCCATGTGTATGTGTAAGCTACATGTTGTGCTATACTATTTCTTGTGCTATGTTATAAGTGATATAAAGCACGAATGGTTGAACATTAACTGGATTTAATATTTTAACCTGTGAGTCAAGTAGTGGATAGATAGACATGCCTATAGGGTCTAAGAATTACGACCGATAGCATCTAGTTCCTTTGGGAATCTTTAATTCAATTGAACCATTATCGGGTTCATTTATATATTAATATTATACTAATTATCTTTGTACCTACGGGTACTGATTGTGAGTGTGTATATTTGGATACGAAGTGATTGTGGAACTTTCGAGTACTGATGTGGTACCCATTATCTGCGTCATTGAATTGCAAGCAAGACTAATATTAATATTATGAATGTGAATATGTTATATATATACTGTATTCTGTATGTTGTTCCCCACTAAGCATTATTGCTTAGCATGGGCTTTCTACTCCGTGTAGGTTCCAAAGTGAAGTGAACGTAAAGGTAGGTATCGCATTCCAAACAGTCAACACACTAGGATTTTGATTAGTGTAGGTTTTTGGTATTTTGTATACTTAAATATGTTTATGTACTTAGTCATTTTGGATATGTAACAGTATGCTATGTAATAATTAATCAAGCATGTAATCTAAAGTAGGGGTTTTATATAAGAGCGTGAGATTGAATGTGTGTTGTGCCGCGGATGTGAACGAAGTTTGTGAACTCAGTTTTTGCATGTGTATAGTTACATGATGGGCATGTATAATGTGTGGCATGATGACCGTTCTCGACTGCCACAGCTAAGCTATGTGAGTGGATAAGAATGGGCATTACAGGTAGTGGTATCAGAGCCTAGGTTTAGTCATTTCTGGCCTTAGTGCAAAATAGGATGCATATAGTTGTGTTAACCTGATGCGGATGTCCTTGTTTATGTATCAGAACGATGGATCCTTCTCAAGATGCTAGAGAAGAGACTGCCGAAAGTGTGAATCCCTGAGATCCGAAAGTGTCTAAATCTGGTCAGTCTGTGCAAGTAAGGGAGGGACGTGATGTTCTAATAGTTCCTATGGAAGCCTTGCTCAAGATGTCACAAGACATGGCGAGGGTGCTTGATCGAATGACAGCACCAAAGGCTCCGTTAGAATCATTAAGGAAGCATAGTGCGGAGGAATTTTATGGCACTAGTTTGGATGAGTCGATCAAGGAGGAGTATTGGATTGAGAAGGTTCAGAGGGTATTGGATGAAATAAGATGCCCTCCAGAAAAGAAGGTGAAGTGTGTGGTCTCACTGCTTCAAGGATCTGCCTACGGCTGGTGGAAATTGGTCTTAAGGCATCCAATGCTTTCGAATTCGGTTACATGGGAATTCTTTGTACAGGAGTTTCATAACAAGTATATCACTAAGGCATATCGGGATTCTAACTAGAAACAATTTCTGAGTCTAAGGCAGAGAGCATTGTTAGTAGCTGAGTATGAAAAGGAATTCTATAGGCTCAGTAAGTATGCACTTGAGGGAGTGCTTACTGATGAATTTTGTTGCCAGTAGTTTGAGGAAGGTTTGAATGAGCTAATTAAGGCATTGCTGATCTCTTTGACCACTTCTCAAACTGTGAGTTACTACCAAATAGTACAGGCAACCATGAGGGTAGAAAGATCACTTGAGATTCAGAGAGAGAAGATGCAAAGAAGAAATCCTAATAGAGGTGGGGCACATTTAGGGAAAAGAGAGAGAGATACTCAGGCAGCACCTCCAGCCGAATCAGCTAGTAACCCAGCTACTAGAGGCAGGAAGCAAGGATCCTCTTATGCATCAAGTACTAAAAGGGGTGCATCTAGTAATACGAGTGATGTGCCTGAGTGTCCTCGTTTCAGATGTGGGAGTACATAACAATTTTTGGCTAATTGTCCTAAGGCTTATAAGGTGACAGGGAATCAACAGGATGTGAGTAGAGGTGGATCCAATTTGCCTCCAGTTAATAGAGAAAGTGGTAGAGGACGTGGCAAGGGTAGCCAGTCCAGAGGTGGTGCAGTGTTAGAGTCTGATGACCGACCGACTACAGCACCAGCACGGGCATATGCAATGAAGGCTCATGAGGAGCAGGATGCGCCAGAGGTCATAGCTAGTACATTTTTACTCTTTAATATAGAAATGTTTGCATTGATTGACCCTGGATCTACACATTCATATGTATGCTCTAAGAAGTTATGTGATAAGATGTCTACTGCTGATTATTTAGATTATGATATATGTGTAATAAGTCCTTTGGGAAATAGTGTGAATGTGAACAAAGTATATAGAAATTGCCCATTAATGGTTCAAGGTCAAGTATTTCCTATAGATTTGATTGAGTTACCTTTTGATGAGTTTGATTTAATATTAGGCATGGATTGGTTAAGTAAACATCGAGCTGTAGTTAACTGTAGGAAGAAAACAGTTGTGGTTCTGGATAGTCTAAGGTGACTGTGAGAGGTGTATGCTCTAACCCGTTCGTAAATGTGATTTATGCTATGCAAGCATATAGATGCTTGAGGAAAGGATGTGAGGCCTTCTTAGCCCTAGTGTTGGATTCGAAAAGAGAACAAGTTAGAATTCAAGATATACTAGTAGTGATGGAATTTCCTAATGTATTTCTAGAAGAATTGGCTAGTGTACCACCTGTTAGAGAAGTGGAGTTGTCAATTGATATTGTGCCTGGTACAACACTTGTGTCTAAAGCACTTTATAGAATGGCTCTGACTAAGTTGAAGGAATTGAAGACTCAGTTGCAAGAGTTATTAGATAGGGGTTTTATAAGACCAAGTGTGTCTCCTTAGGGAGCACCAGTGTTGTTTGTACAGAAGAAGGATGGGAGTATGAGAATGTGTATTGATTACATGCAGCTTAATAAAGTGACAGTGAAGAATGGATATCCTTTGCCAAGGATAGAAGATCTGTTTGACCAGTTGAAGGGAGCTGGTGTGTTCTCTAAGATTGATCTGAGATCTAGGTATTATTAGTTGCAAGTGAAAAAGGAGGATATACCAAATACTGCATTCAGAACTTGATATGGACGTTATGAATTTTTAGTAATGCCATTTAGGTTGACTAATGCACCTGGTGCATTCATGGACTTGCACCTGCTTCATTCACTGACTACTCAGTGAATGAAGAGGGTGTACTGTATTATCGAGATCGACTATGTGTTGCAAGTGATAAGGAGTTGAGAAATAAACTTCTGCATGAAGCGCATAATACAGTTTTTACTATATATCCAGGCAGCAATAAGTTGTATCAGGATTTGAAGTAGTTTTACTAGTGGCCTGGTATGAAAAGGGATGTAGTGGAATATGTTTCTAAGTGTTTGACCTGTTAACAAGTAAAAACGAAACATCAGGTCCTGTCGGGTCTGTTAAATCCTTTTCTGATTTTGTAGTGGAAATGGGACAACATTACTATGGACTTCATCACTAGTTTGCCAATGACATCAAAGCAGCACGATTCTGTATTTGTAATAGTTGATCAATTTTCAAAGTTAGCTCACTTTATACCAATTCGACTTGATTACTCTATGGATCAGTTGGCAGAACTGTATGTGAATGAGATTGTAAGACTACATGGTATGCTGTTGTCTATTGTATCTGATAGAGATCCGAGGTTCACTTCTAAATTCTATAAAGGGTTACAAACTGCATTTGGTTCAAGATTGAACTTCAGCACAGCTTTTCATCCGCAGACGGATGGACAGTCAGAAAGGGTAATTCAGGTGTTGGAGGATTTGCTTCAATCATGTGTATTAGATTTCTCTAAGAGTTGGGATAGGTATATTCCATTGATGGAATTTTCTTATAACAACAGTTATCAGGTGAGTATTGTCATGGCACCGTATGAAGTTCTGTATGGAAGAAAGTGTCGGACTTCAGTATGTTGGACTGAATTGAGTGAGCATAAGGTTGTCAGACCTAATTTGGTAAGAGATACAGAAGAGAAAGCAAAGATTATCCAGCTAGGCAGAAGTCTTATGTGGTCTGAAGAGAAAGGACATTGAGTTTGCAATGGATGATAAAGTGTTTCTGAAATTGTCTCCTTGGAGGAAAGTGCTACGATTTGGGAAGAAGGGTAAACTGAGTCTGAGGTTCATTAGGCTATTTGAGATGTTAGAAAGAGTTAAGACAGTGGCTTATCGGTTAGCTTTTGCCTCTGGCATTGGCTAAGCTTCACAATGTTTTTCATGTGTCCATGCTTAGGAGATATCGTTCAGATGAGTCACATGTTCTGACTGTGCAAGACGTGCAAGTGCAACCGGACTTTTCTTATGATGAGAAGCCAAAAGCAATTTTTGCCAGAGAAGTGAAGTAGCTTCGAAGTAAACAAGTTCCATTGGTGAAAGTGCTTTGGCAGCACCATGGAATTAAAGAGGTGAATGGGATCCGAAACCAGCAATGAGAGATCAGTATCCCCAGCTGTTTAATTCAAGTATGAATTTTACGGACAAAATTCTTTTTAGGAGGGGAGAGTTGTATTGGCTCGAATTATACCCTCATAGCAAATTGGCCTAATTAGGGTAATTGAGTAAGTTTAACTTTGAGTTTGTTAATATTGGATCAAAGAGTAATTGAAAGGAGGACCTAATTGAGAAATTAAATAAGTTTAAGTGACTAATTTGTAGATGTGCATGATTAGGATTAATTGGGGTTGATTAACACTAATGAAATCTGATGTTGGCTATTTGGGATTAAGGAAACCTAAGTGGATTCCGAGTGGCAAGCTATGGCTTTACCAACCCACTCAATTCATACAATAAAAGGATTGAGGAAAGAGAAAATCCTCACTTGATGCATGTGGGTTTTGGCTGAACTTCTTCTTCCTCTCTTCATGTTCTTTTCTTCATCTTAAAGGTTCATCTCATCAAAATTTAGTTGGTTATTTAGTGGTTCAATTGGTTGATTGAATTCTGAGTATTGTGTTCTTATTGAAGGTACGTGATTTAGTAATTGGTTCTTCATATTCTTCTACTCCTTTCTTGATTCTGAAATTGAGATTGTATTGGCTTTAATCCCTTGTTTCAAATTTTGGAATTTGGATGTTGGTTATAGAGGTTGAAACAAGGAAAGATAAAGGCAAAGGAAAGGCGGGTGAGCCAGCCCTAAGTGACCAAAAAAGAAGCTAAGGAGAAGAGTTTGGGAACTAATTGACTTGTGTATGATAAATGATTGTGCATGTGTGTTTAGATTGTGTAAACTATGTTATGAGATGTGTTGAATAGAAGAAATGAACATATTGAGTTATTGTGTTTGCTAAAACCCTAATTTCGGATGATGTGTGGAATTGCTATATTTTATCAATAACTGAATTATTTGAGAATTTGCTAGTGGTACAATGTGCATGTTGTAGTAAAAATGTATATTGTGAATGAATGATTACTAATGAGAAGATGGCAAGTGCTATAATAGTTTTGGATTGCGTTAGAAAGGTTAAATTAAGCATGATGCTAATTAGTTAGTTAGTGGAAGCATGATGGGTTTAAGTGTAAAATTGATTGAGGTGTTCCTTAATCTATTGAATGGTTATGTCATTAAAGGGAGTTTCATAATTTAAGAAGGGATGCGATTATGTTTGTTTAAATGGCATTTTGTTGTGTTCTTAATTCATGTATTTATAAGTGGGAAAAAGGGGGTTTCGAATTTGTAGGTTGAAGGCTTGTGTTTAGCATTCTGCATCAAGTTTGGCATATGTCACGGTGACAATGAATTGGTTGCCACCGTGAGGTATGCCCAAATTGCATTCTGCCGAGTTGAATTTGCATGTCAAGGTCACAACCAAATGGTTGCCACCGTGAGATGCACCTGTTTTGCATTCTATTTTGGGGAAGTTGGGTATGTCACAGTCATAACCAATTGGTTGTCATCGTGAGGTACCTCTAAAATGCATTCTGTTTTTAGTTAAGCTTATGTTACGGTCACAACCAATTGGTTGTCACCGTGAAGTACCTCTATTTTGCTAAATTAACTATAGAATTTTATCAAATGTTCTAAACATGTAAGAGCAATAATTCAATCAAGTTTAACATCATTTAATAAGGATTGTTATGTGTTAAATGCAATGATTAAACATGATGAATGTAGGTGACTAATAAATGTGGGCTTACTTGATAAGCCATGTGTATCTGTAAGCTACATGTTGTGTTATACTATTTCTTGTGCTATGCTATGAGTGATATAAAGCACGAATGATTGAACATTAACTGGATTTAATATTTTAGCCTGCGAGTCAAGTAGTGGATAGATAGGCATGCTTATAGGGTCTAAGAATTGCGACCGATAGCATCTGGTTCCTTTGGGAATCTTTAATTCAATTCAACCATTATCGGGTTCATTTATATATTAATATTATACTGATTATCTTTGTACCTATGGGGTACTGATTGCGAGTGTGTATGTAACAACCTGATTGGACTCTAGTAGGATTTGCAGTGTTTTCGTTGAGTAATTAGGAGTGAATGAGTAAAAGAGGATATAATTGAAAAAGTGTATAAGTTGCAAAGTGTATAAGTTGCTAATTGAAAGAAATTAATAGAGGGACTAAAGTGGATTTTGGCCTAAGGAATTAGTGGATGTGAGCAGAAATCGGGTTTTATCGCGAGCGCGACAATGGTCGCGAGTGCGACAGAACACTACATGGGAAATTCAACAAAAGCTGGATATGTGGCAGAATGGGGGAGTGACACCTAGCTTGGGACGTGCTATAAATAGAGAGAGTAAATGAAATTTGGTGGCCTTTAATGGGTTTGGTGGCCGGTTTTCTTCCCCTCTTTCTTCTATTTGACTTTTCATTTCTGCACTTTGTTCTTCTTCTATTCCCTCTTTGCTCTTTCTTTTGTGCTTCTTATTCTTGTTTCTTCTCCGTTTGATCACCCAAAGTTAAGCTTTAGCTTGGATTGGTTTGAAAATGTAGTGAGAGTTTGAAGTGAGCTTTAAAAAGGTAAATGTGATGGATTTCCGAATTTCATTTAGTCTCCTTTTTCTTCTCATTTCTGTTTTTGATTTAAAGTAATTTGAGTTTGGATTAAGTGTTTGTTTGGGTGATTTTGTGCATAGAAGCAATTGACAAGATGAAAGACAAGGGCAAGGAAAAGATTTAAGCTGAAGAAGATGCAGTGGTCAAGCTGATTTTGAGGTTGGGATTATATGTGATTTTGTTTGATGCCTGTTATTGAGCTATTATTATACTTGATTGGCTTCTAGATGCATGATAAATGTTTAGGAATTTGAGAGCATTGATATAGTTCAACAGCTCTGTTAGTTATTAAATCGAATATGATTTGCTATTGATAAGTAATTGGAAGTGATCATGTGATTTGATGGTTATATGCATGTTAATATGCACGTGAATAAGGTATTGTATGTGTAAAGTTGGCTTGTGTAGACTTAAGTTGATCGGCATTTATTTGGGAAGATCGGTTCTATCACAAACGTGACCTTTGTCATGAGCGCGACAGAGCTCGGTCATTCGAGCTTTCGTAGAGGCATTCTCTGTCGCGAGTGTGATAGAGAGTTTGGTAGCTGAGCTACAGCCAGGCTGATTTCCTATCACGGGCTCCTTTGCATGCTCGAGTGCGACCGAGGCCCTTCTGGCCCCTGTCGCGAGTGTGACCTCGAGCATGGGTGCGACAGAAGCAAACCAGCTCCCTGTCGCGGGCGCGATGAGCTGTCGTGAGCGTGACCCTTCTTGGTACTTTGAATAGTCTTTGTTTATAATTTAAACATGAATTTTCATTTATACTTTGCATGGTTTGCTCATTAATACTATAATTGAGTTGATGCATAGTGATTTAATAGATATTTGAATACATATAGAGCATTTGGTATATTGCATAGAGTTTATATGTATAAGCATGAATGATCATGGTAGTGGATAGATAAGCATGCTTATAAAGGGTTAGAGTGCAGCTGCTAAAGTGGCACCGTGTGTGCCTAAATGTTGAATACCTAGTGTATTCGGTTAATTAAGTTAGGTCTCCATATGTTTTGATACTGTTAAATAGTATCCAGCGTACCTGTATCCACTATTGATGTGAATTCAGGCTATTAAATGTCCAGTATTGTACATGAGATGAGATTGAGGCTTTTCTATATCTATGCCTTTATATGATAGCTATAACATGTTATATGTACACGCTTATGAATATAGGTAAGAGGTAGTGAAATGTTACCGCATATCGTACAAGATGACTGGATGATTATTGATATACTATGTGTGTTATTTGGTGACTTCGGTAGAAGTCCTTTGTTCTATTTTATCCCCACTAAGCGTTATCGCTTAGCACGGGTGTTTTCCCGTGTAGGTTATAGGTTCGATTTAGAGTTTTACACATCTGCAGGCCACTAGGAGGTGGAGCTTTTCTAGAGTTCTTTTCGGTATTTGATAGAGTTTCTTTTGTAATGCCATTTATGTAAAGAGAATTATAGTACATAAGATGTAAAATTTTAACTGTAATTATATGACCATGTAATTTGGATAACAATATTTTGTAACAGATAAGCAAATATGTTTTTATTTAATGATATTCTTTTTCCTTCCGCAATATGTATGATAGTATGTGTGCGTATACATATGTGAGTGCATAGCGCCTCGGCATCCTCCTAGGGGGTATTGGGGTGTTACAGTGTATCTTTGGATACAAAGTGATTGTGGTACTTTCGAGTACTGATGTGATACTTGTTATTCGCATCATTGAATTACAGGCAAGACTAATATTAATATTATGAATGTGAATATGTTATATGTATATTGTATTCTGTATGTTGTTCCCCACTAAGCGTTATCACTTAGCACGGGTTTTCTAATCCATGTAAGTTCCGAAGTGAAGTGAACATGAAGATAGGTCTCGCATTCCAAACAGTCAACACACTAGGATTTTGATTAGTGTAGGTTTTTGGTATTTTGTATATTTAAATATGTTTATGTACTTAGTCATTTTGGATATGTAACAGTATGCTATGTAATAATTAATCAAGCATGTAATCTAAAGTAAGGGTTTTGTATAAGAGCGTGAGATTGAATGTGTGTTCCGTTGCGGATGTGAACGAAGTTTGTTAACTCAGGATTTGCATGTGTATAGCTACGTGATGTGCATGTATAATGTGAGGCGTGACGACCATCCTTGACTGTCATAGCTAAGCTGTGTGAGTGGACGAGAATGGGCGTTACATGGCCAAAATCTATTTTGATATCATAAGCCAATATGAAGATCAATAGGTCAATCCTAGGTGTTATTACATGGAATTGTCATGATCAACAGCTTCCATCTTGTACCTCCATCATCATGGAATCAGATTGATCTCCTTCGTTATCTCCATTGAACTTCCTTGTCTTCATTATAATAATGAAATAAACTATTCTACTACAACTATTGAGTAAAATAAAAATTACAACAAAAGAAACAACACGCATGTCATATTTAAAAATTACAAACCCATAAAATTGATAAAATAAATCTCGTCCACATGAGGTTCAATTGGCCATGCTATGCACCATACAAAGACATCATACATACATCAAATAAAATGTGTTATCTCATATCATGCATAATATATTTTATTAAAATTACCGAATAATAATAATTTTAACGACATGTAAGGCCCTATGATTAGAAAACACGCAGCCCCTCGAAGCTTTGAGGCATTATTAATCTCATTAACCATTTCCTGCCCCAAAACCCTATTCTGTATCTTTGAATAACAATTCTGCTAATCATATCAATAGTAGTTTAATCACATTAAACATTCATTTAACTAATACAGAATACCACTAGAACCACTTAAACACATGTTAATCACATTAACATTTACAGATAATTCATTAATCATATTATAACAGAATTATCACAACACATATTAACCATATTAACATTAATTAATTCCGTAGCCTTTATACATAACGTTAAAATTGTCAATCAGTTTATTTCATTCATATCTCATACAAACAGATCGTTTTAACAATTAAAACAAAAATCAATTCTTTATGTATCATCATACATTATGTCTATAAACATGCCATCAATTTTACATTCATCACATACACATAAAACACAATATTCTAATCAATTGAATTAGCAAGTGGCTCTAATACCACTATTGTGTTTTGTGCAAAAATAATTCAAAATCACTCAATAAAATTAAAAAAAAAATTGACGGGATCCATGTAATCCAATTGATTCAAAAGGAAGATATATTGAATACCAACATGTTGACGCACAGAAATTATGAATTAACACTTTAATTCATTTTGTTTTAAGTCCTTTTTGCAAAAATTATCGAATCCTAAGTGCCACTCCAATAATGAACACCTCCACCGGTATCCGCACGTGAATGATGATGAATGGAGTGCACAAATGCTAGCTCTTTTTGGAGGCTAGGGTTTTTCCTTTTATTTCTCTATTGCCTTTCTGTAAAAGTGGTAAAGAACTATTTTCCTCTTTTCTATATGTTTCTAAAATGGCATAAATTGAGATGTCAAATTAGGGCATCACTTAAATATATATATATAGCCACGTTAACCCTAACATGTAGAGAGATATTTTAGGGATATTTTATTCAAAATAAGAAATATTTATTTCTTATTCAAATAATAAGAAATAATATTTTATCTTTAAAATATTTTTATTTCTTATTCAAATAATAAGAAATATTACTTTATCTCTAAAATTATTTCGAATTTTACATTTAAAATATTTAAAATTCGAAATGTCCAAATAAATCCTAGCTTGTTCATCATGTTCTTAGTGTGCAACCCAATAGGTTCATATTATGTTGGCAGTGGGGTCAATGCCATTATAAGCCCACAAGTCATAAGTGGCCTCTAGCAAGACATTATGACTGTCCAAAAAATATGAATATCGATAGTCCGATTTTAACCTAACCAATAATACATGTTATAATCTTTTTGTCACATGATATCTTGTTTGAACATAAGTCATGGTACATGTCATACTTATATTGTTCAAACATATAATTTCTCGATCACTAAGTAGACTGATAAATTCAAATGACATTGATCACAATATCAATTCATCTGAGCACGGCCATGCATTTCTCAGTCCAACTTATCGAAGGACCTAATAGATATCTCTCTCATGAAAGAGGGACAAATTCTATCTTGATTATTCATTTTCCTCTGCATAATTCTCATCATACCCAATCATAACCTTTTATAATTATTCGATTAAAGATAGCATTGGATTGTGTCAAAGTATGATGTTCCTTATGTAGGAAACTGTGATAATCTGAGGTCTAAGAATATAATAACATAACTATTATGAGATCACTTATGACATTAACCCATGTAGTGATCTCATAGAAGGTCTATCCAGTACCTTGTTCTCTAACAAATGCCTATAAGATTGATTTATATCACCATATATAATCATCTCATGATTATCAATCAAACTCATACTAGTATTAATTTATCATTATGCCCTTTAGTGATAAATGACTAGTGATAATTAGAATTACATTTAATAGTTATTCATAAACATTATAATAGTGTAACATGCCAATAATATATTAATATGAAGAAAACTCTTTTTTTTATAAATGAAAATGTGACATTATATTAAGGTCCAAACATTTGGCCTAGGGCATAACCGCTAATACTTTCATGTCCCAGCAAACTTCTTTTGGTTTGTATATTTTCACTTGTAATATGTAATTAGATAAATAGGTTAGAATAGAAAAAGAATACCATAAGCAAGGATTAAGATGAGCCGAATAGAGATCCATGGAGAAGAAGATATTGTATTATTTTCTTTTTATGTAAATCATACATGCTACATAGATTTGACCTTTTTATCTCCTTTTTGGCTCAAGGAGGTCAATGTAGTAAAGTCCATAACTATGCCATATCTGTATGCTTTATATTTATACGATAGATATAGGAAGCATACTAATGTATGCCAACCATGTATGATGAGACCAAATTAACAAAACCCTTCAAAACAATACTAAGGTATATAAGCATTCCATTAATTGGAATAAAACCAAAGTTCTTTATAGTGTGGGTTGTTGACCAAAGTCAAGCCCACATTATATCGAATATGTTCAAATATAATTAATGGGCCATCTTAGCTAGCCCATTAGCTTGTTGACCAAAGTCAATGCTAATAGATCTAAAGGCAAGATTGGGAGTGCATATATGATATGCATATATCAAGAGTTGATAACCCAATTATCCAATAGTTATTTAGAGACAGAATTGGTATAGAGATACCTACCTTTCAAGTATATAGGATTTGACTTGTTGACCAAAGTAAAGGTCAAATTCCATATCAAGGATTGGATATTGGCCCACTAGAAAAACCATCGGGTTTTCTCGAATTTAATAATGAGGGCTATTGATTCGCAATTAAATAGTAAGAGTTAAATGGATTAATTAAAGACCTAATTAATGCGTACATATACATGATCATACTCTAATATACTTCCTTTCTTCACATTTAGGATTTCACCCTAAGCACTTCTCATATAAACTTGCATGCTATTTTGGACAACAAGCTGGTTGGCAGCAACTATTCAAATTGGATTAAGCAAGTGAGAATTGTTCTCAGGGCTGAGAATGTAATGGCCCAAATACAGGTCTGGAAGTGTCAGTGAATAATTTCAATGATACCATGACGATCGCAGTGTCGAACAGTATAGGGAGTGAGTTTGTCAATGTAAAAATTTACTGATAAGGGTGTTAAAATAAAGTGATTCTGGGACGGGTCATACTAAGATAGCTATACAGCGAACCTGACTGTCCGGCGCCCGAAAAATTATGATTTTGCGAAAATGATCTGTGGGTCGTAAGAAGTCAAGTGGTGAAATCAGAACTGAAAACAGAACTAAAACGACCTCCGAAAGTCAGTTTGAAGAAAGCCTCCGGTTCGATTCAAATAGTAACAGGTTTGACTGAAATTTGACCGAGACTCTAAATATAGTAAACGATCTCTGAAAAATTATCATAAGGTATAGTTGGACTCAGAATAGTGTGTAAAACAGTTTGGTGGTGAAAAAGAATTTTTGTGGGGACACTGAGAAATTATTGAACCGAACCGAATAGTGACCCTAATTGAGATGGAACCAAGGTCTAATGGGTTTATAGGAGTGAAATTGATACTAAGGGTGAAAAGTGAACCGAACCAGTTCAACCAGCGGACCGGACCGGACCAGTTGACTTTTGGTTGACTAGGTTTGATCAAAGTTTGACTGGACTCTAAATGGAGTTCTGGACCCTAGAAAAATTATCTAGAAGCATGGTTGTGCTTGAAATATTATGGGAAATCAATTGGTAAGGAAAAATAAATTTTACGGTAAGACAAAAAATTGAGTTATCGGACTGGTAAGAAATTAGCGGACTGGGAAACGGTCTCCAATTGAGTTGAAATTTTATGTAGAAGCTAAATTATATATTTTGATAATTATGGAATTAATTTTGGGAGAAATTGAGTTAGGGAAGTGAGGAAAATAATTTTTGAATGGAAAATGGGCTTAATAATCTAAATGGGCTTTAGGGTTGGCCTAATAGGTTGAACCAAGCCCAAGCCCACTCAAGACACATGTAAAAGACAGAAATCTCTCCCATTTTCCAGAATTTTCTCCACCCTTCTTCCACCTCCTCTTGGCCGAATTCCATTCTCCCTTTTTCTCTTGAATTTTCTTCTTCTCTCTTCAAAGTTCTCCCCAAATCTAACCCTCCTAAGTAAATTACAGCCTCTCTTTTCATTGATGATGGTCTCAAAAGCTCATTTGGAGTGGAATAAGTGGGAAAAGAGTTCAAGGTTATGCCCTAAAAGTGAGGTAAGAGATTTTGAGTTCTATAATTTAATCTAATGGTTCAAATAGGTATTTTTGGGTATGTAGAGGATATTTATGAAGTTATATTGAATAAATAAGGAGAAATAATGGGTGTTTCTTTTTATGTATTCGGCCACATGAGGAATTCTAAGGAAGAGATGGCTTTTCAAGGAGATAAGACATGGAAAGCAAGCTTAAGTGGTGGAGAGCATGGAAATAAGGTTAGTGGATACAATATCCTTTCTTTTCCATGGTAAAGGCATGATTTTAGATTATGTTTGTATTGTGTGTATGTGAAAAATGCATGAATAATTGAATCTAACTTAACATATGTGATTAGTGGACCTAAAATAGTGTAAAAGTATGATTATATGAAATTAAAACTAAGTAGTATGAAAAACGTAATGTAGGCCGAATGGAATACTATGAATTTTATGAAGATTAAATGAAGTTTATGGCTTATAAAAGGCGGTTATTATATGTATAACATGTTTAAGGCATGATAGAGTGTTTGAAAGAAATTAAAGAACACATAGAGAAAATCTAATGTTGTGGCCGAATGGTATACCTTAGTATACAAGGGTATACTTTAGTGATTAATGCAAATTAAATTGTATATTTGTGATTAATAACATGTAATCTATATAAATTAATGATTAATTAAAGAAAAATTAGTGCGGGTAATAAATTAAGTGGATGGCCGAATCGTTAAGTATATGTTCATAAGGACTAAGTAGATATTTAAGGCATAATAACTATGTAATCATGATAATTAAAGTGCAATTTAGTGAAATGAATGAATAAAGGAAGAAAATTAATTGTTGGTGAAGAAATGAAGTCTTGCCCGAATTGAATAATAAAGAAATTCATGAATTCCTTTAGTGATTTAAGCATATAAATGGTATAATTGAAGTGTATATTATGTAATTGAGTTAAATGAGCGATTAATGGAAGGAAAAATAAAAATAGTGAATTTTTTAAGTGTTGGCCGAATGAGAAATGTTAAAGAATGAATGTGTATTTTGATATATAATGGTATATTATGGTATGCAATGAGTGAATAGTGATAAATGAGTGTGTATGCAAAATTGCAAGTGAATATGAGATGTTGGCCGAAATGTGTGTGTTGATATTAAGTGAATTTCAAGTGAATTCAAATAGAATATTGCCCTTAGTAGTTGTCTGGTAGTGAAATCTGGTCCAGGATATAATTGGCTAGCCATAGGGATTCTACACCGCGACCGCGGTACGAGTCATGGCGACTCGATATTGATAAGCCAGTAACATCTTATCTCAGTATTCAGTGTAGTGCAGTGCAGTGAGAAATGGTCCTGTTAGGATCATTTCTTAGTGTAATGGGTCTGTGGGGCCCATGTCCTGCATATCCGGTCAATAGATTTTTTACCGGGTCCATACTAGGGGCATCATGATAAATATGTGATAAAGATGGTTAAAAATAGTGATAAAAGTGAAAATGAGTGAAAACATGATTAAAATGAAGTAAATAGAAAGTTTAGGGGCAAAATAGTAATTTTACAAAAAAGTTCGTTGAAAGTGGTAATAATAAGTTAAAAGTGTAAGTGAAGGGTTAAAATGGTAATTTTGGTAATTTATGGTGTTAAAATAGTAAAACAGTGGAAAATGATAAAATAGGGACTAAACTGTAATTTGGCTAAATTATAAGTTAAAGAGTGAAAAAGTGAAGTGAAAAGGGCATAATTGTAATTAAATTAAATAAATAAGGGCAAAAGTGTAAATTGGAAAAGATATAAGGTTAAAAGGGTAAATGATGAATAATGGAGGGTATAGTGGTAATTAATGTAGCAGTAAGGACATGGATGGAATTAATGTAAAAGTAGGGACATAAGTGTCATTAATGGAAAAGATAAGGGTATAATTGGAAACCATGGGAAAAAGAATAAGAATATAAGTGTAAGTAAAGAGATAATAAGTTTAATTAAAGGATTAAAATGTAATTAGTGAATAATGTGAATTAAGATAAGTAATTATGTGATTTAAATGGGTGAATTTAAATAAGTGTGATCAATGATTTAATAAGAAATAATGATAAACAAAAAGTGGTATAAAGAGCAAGTAGTGGCAAGAGTGTAATTATAGTAAATTGGAATTTAAGCAAAACCTAGAGTGTAATTTGAATTGAAGTATAATGGTAAGAATTAATTGATGAAATGTGTGACAAAATAATTAGATAAATACAGTAATATAATTAAGTAGTGGCATTTTTGTAGAATAAAATAATTAAGAATGAGAATGCGCACTAACAAAGTGTAGAAACTAAATTGTAGAATTATTAAGTTGAGGTTAATTAGTGGATTAAAGTATAAAGTAGTAGATGATATGGATAATATATATATATATATATATATAGATATTTATATAATTGATAATTGATGAATGAATGATTTGTGAAGTGTAGAAAAAAAATTATTGCATGAATAAGTAATAAATAAATAATAATAATTATAATTGACTTGTGCTTATATAATGAATGTGAATGTATGTGTATTTTTATAATGTTTGAATAATGATAAGTGGAAAGTAGCAATGAAAGATAAATTTGGGATTTAATGTTGGATAATGAGGAATTTATTAAGAGTGAAGTGAAGAGAATGTTAATCTAAATAAGCCTAAGTAAACAAGGGGCCATAGTGAATTAAAGTATAGTGCAAAGTAAGAGAAATAAAGATTATAAAGAATAAATAAAATTAATGGTGTGCTTCCTTAAGTAATAGTATAAAAAGAATTTAATTAAGAGTAATGGGAAATAATAAATGAAGCTTAAAAATATTAAGAGTATAGTGTGATAAATAAGAAAGTGGTAAAATGAAAGGGATTTATAGATTCGCTATAGTGGAAATTGTATAAGTGAATAAGAAATTAAAAAGGGAGGCATATGATAATAATGAGTTTGTAAATATGAAGACATTGTCAATAAATATAGAAATAACATCAATTAAGAAATAAATAAAGAAATAGTGATTTAATAATCAGCATTCAAGTAACCAAGTATTTGATTCGTAATGTATTCGTTCAGTGATAAATTAATTTATAGATGATTAACGATTAAGTAAGGTAATGAAAAGAATTAGTGTAGTGTAAGAAAGTAAAGAAAACGTTAAATACATAAGGTAAGCCAAATTAGTAAATCAAGGTTTCGAATATTGAAACAATGACTATTTGATAGTTGTTACAGAGGTAAGCATAAGTTTATGTCAACGGATAGTAATGAAAATCAAACGATAAGTGATAACCAAATCTTGGTATTATGGTGTTAAATAATTACTGATAATAAATAATCAATAATTGAATTGAATAGTTTTAAAGTAAATTTATAAAAGTTTTAACAAGAGATGAAATGGTAAGTGGTTAAAGTTAATAACGTAATAATTAAATATAGTGAAAGTGATAGTGAAAGTAACAGTGTAAGCGAATGTATTAATAATATTGACAACAGTGTATAAGATAAATAGTGAAAGTTCAGTGATAATGAAAAATAAAGATAACGAACTTTGTGAAAGTGAATAGTAATCATTTCAAAGGTCACAGAGATTAATACTTTCATAATTTAAATAAAGTTAAAAGAATCAGTGTGTGCATGCATGTATCATAGTGTGGAAAATTTAGGATATGTATCCACAACTGGGCATTTTATGCTCAGCGCGTAAGTGTTAATGCGCGCAGGTTAAGATAGTAGACTTTTATGTGGCCGAAGATGTAGGATCGTCTGGATGAAGATATTGGCAGTAAGAGTCGAGGTGTGGCATGGCATGTATACGATCGTGGGAAATAGATATAAGGTATATGGTATTGTCTGTTTTAATATATGAATGTTGTGTTGTGAAAAAAAAATTTATACCGAAACTATTGAGTGCATAGTAGTGCTTATCAGTGCAGTGTTATGACATCCGGTATCCGTACTATTTACGGGTATAAGGGTGTTACTCTCAAGAGACCAGATAAAATAGCGGTAATCTTGAGATAAAATAGCAGTAATTTTTTTTTTAATTTAAATTCTATAAATGAAGCACTTTATCTTTTATTACGAAATTAAATTAATAAGGCCAATCAATTTCGAATATCAAATAATTATATTAAAAAGATATAGATTATTGAATAAAAAAATATATATATTTTTCGGACTTATTTAATATACTTAGTATATGATTTAGGTAATGTTATGTGGGATTATGCTATTTGACTTTAGAATTTTACATACATATAATGAGTTGTATTTTTTTAGAGCACGCAAATGCTTGCTTAATATACTAAAAGATTATTTAGAAGCTTTACACAAATGTAACTTATAATAAAAGAAGAACAAAATTAATTTAATAATTTTTTTTTATTTTCATTGTTAGAAATCGAGATCAAATGAAATTTATCTAAATTATTATAATATACCAAAATTACTATTGCAAATTACAAGAATACTATTATAAACTATCCCATCTAGTCAAATTTTATTATTTTAGGATTGTTTAAATAATATGGTAAAAATAAATTTTGTTTAATGTCTAAATAAAAAAAAAACTAATATGGTAAGAATACATTTTTTTAATTGTTCTATTATTATTATTATTTATATTTTTTTAGGATATATCATTTTATTTCATCATTAAAAAATAGAAAAATAAAGCAAAATAAAAAATAATGTCAAAATGAACCTTACCTGGTTCACACTGTAGAAATTAATTCCAATCATAGTGCCATCATCAAAATGGATAGAGTGAAAGAAAATATATGTAGATATCTAATGACTTTCTGACTCCTACTAAGGGTAACAGGATCAATAGAGGAAAATTCTAAACTAGCTGAAAATTTGAAGCAAACAAATTTCTGAAGGGCATAATAAATTACAGTAATTTCTACTTATCCTAAATGAAAGAGATATATGATCTTAGGTAGGAAGTTTACCACAAAAGTCTAAATACAGATGATAAAGATTTAAATATAACCATTCCTAATTTGTTTGCTCTGGACTTCAGCACCAACTTAAAGGTGTTATTAATCCCTACCAGCTATCAGCTAGTGTAGCATGACTGTCCGTTTGGTTTAGTTTAAGAGATTTTTCCTTTTGAGGTTTCTTGGTATGTTGCTTGTATTTTTCCTGATCATGAAAGGAATGCACTAATTATGCTCATCAGCTCTTGACATATTTAATATTCAGTTTGATATTCTTTCTAATAGATACTTTTTTTTTTTGAAACTTTCTACTAAATATTTGTTCATCATGTTATTAGTTTACTTTTGAGCAATAGCATTTCTCTTGAACTTTGAATGTTCCATAACAATAATATCATTATTCATTGTGTCTTTGGTTTTGTTGGCATGTCCCTTGGTGTGATATTCTATTCATAGGTGAGCATGATTTTCTATGGTATCAACCATTTTTATTGTGGAACTATTATCTGATGTTTTTGCTAGTGGTTTTTGTTTAATTGATGCTTGATGAGTGATATTCATTTAGATGTGGATTGTTAATCTATGATATTTGTTTAGATGTCATTGTTCATTATGTCTTTGGTTTTGTTGGCGTGTTCCTTGGTGTGATTTTCTATTCATAGCTGAGCATGATTTTCTATGATAGCAAGCATTAATTGTTACTGTGGAACTATTATTTGATGTTTTTGCTAGTGGTTTTTGTTTAATTGATGCTTGATGAGCGATATTTGAATAGATGTGGATTGTTAATCTATGATATTGGAAGTTCTATTGCAGTAAGCAAGTGCGATTCCTGTATCAGTTGACGTTGCTCAATCTGTGGAAGATTCTGATTATGCATGTTATAGTTTCCTTAGAACACAATCAAATGCCAGAAGCTACAATAATATCGTATCATGCTCTGGTAGTTCAGCCTTAGCCACAGAAGTACGTAACCAATCATCATTGAACTTTGGTGAATTATCATATGCATCAATAGATTGTTTGTTTACAAGGGCGGAAAGGTGTGGTAAAGTTGATTTTTACCTTAATTATGCTTCCATTTGAGACATTTGCCTTTGTAGTTAGATATTTTGCAATATATATATATATATATATATATATATATATATATATATATATATATATATATAAATGATTTAAAGTGATTAGAATTTATATATATATATATATATATATATATATATATATATATATAAATGATTTAAAGTGATTAGAATTAGGGAAATGTGTGTTCGTTTGATGCTTTCTAAAGAGATAGCTCTTGTCACTTGCCCTCTGATTATGCATTCGACAAGTTCCAAAGGTCGTTTTTCAAAATATTTTTAACTACTGCCATCATTCTTACTTTATTATGTTCATGAAATAAATTTCCCAATTCTTCTAGTCATTCCATTTTATTAGGCCAGCTAATGTTCCTGAAGGTGCTCATATTCAATGGTAAATTGAGCTACTTGGTTTTGAGATGCCAAAGGTAACTGACAGTTATTTCTTAGTAATTTAATGAATTGTTAGGTCTTTTATTTTAGAATCTTAATTAACTTTCTCTTTATCCTTTATGAGTAGCACTCCCATAAATGGCTTGTCAGCAAAATTTTCTTTTGAGACTCATTGGTTTTTCTATCTAGTATTTATTTAGTGATCATTCTCTATAAATTAGTAATGGAAATTGTTGTTGTAAGTACAGTCTTTTACTCAATTCAGCATTGAGTAGCTAGAAATCCTAATTAGGAATGTATCTTTTAGTGAATGATTTTTTTCTTATATCATGATATGTAGAATGGCTAACATGAATAGGATTGGACTGTTATGGATTTTCCACATATAATGGGTGAAGTAGAGAAAATTAGAAACATAGTATGTACCATTCCTGTCTTTGAGAGCATATATTACTGCTTTATCTACATTTACCTATGCTCTATCCATGTCTGCTATTTTTAGATTACTGGTACAAACTTGGCACCATGATTGTTAATGTTATATAGGGAAATAGGCTTCTCAAAGAGGGAAAGTTTGAACACTACTAAATTATTTTGCTTTCTGCACTTTTTGTATTTCTAATTTTCTCTTTCTTTTATGGTTCATGTCAGGGGATTTGAGCTTTGAGTTGGTTACTTTTTTTGGCTTGTTTGTGCGTTGGCTGGGTAGTTTGAATTAATTGAGTCCAATAACAAGCTGTTTGAAAAATTTTAGTTCCACATAGACTTTGAATGCAGAGGACAAGTACTTTTGTGACAAGTGCTGCAGGTACGGATTTGTACTAGTTGGATTAAATTAATTTTTATGTTGTTTTGTAATAGCTTGTTTTGTACCTTAAATTAAAGTAAATAATATATGATTACTAATATAGGTTCATGTTAAATAAATTATTTTCTCTTGCAATTTTAAGATTAGATGTTTTTTTAATCTATTAAAATATAAATAATAAGGTTATGGCACCCAACAAGGAGTGGATGCAATTTGTTGATGATTGGCTTGGTGAAACATATTCGGTTGGGGTGCAAAAATTTTTAGACTATGCTTTTAAAAGAACAGGAGAACAAAATGAAATACGATGTCCATGTGTAAAATGTTGTAACACAACATTAGGAACACGTGAGACGGTTGAGTCACATTTGAGCGTCCATGGAATAATTCAAAATTATACCATTTAGTATCCTCATAGGGAAGTGTTAGGTGAAACAGAATCAGATTGTGAAGATAAAGGTGATAATGATATAGGAAAGGATGACAGTGAGGATGAAATTGAAGGGATTTTGAGAGACCTGTATCCAGATTTTGATGTAGACATAATGAATAGTAGCAATGATGATTTAGTTGAAGAGGAACTAAATGGTGAAGCAAAGAAATTTTATAGGCTTTTGAGGGATTTCGAGGAGCCATTGTATCCGAATTCAAAGTGTTTCAAGCTTTCTACTTTGATTAAATTACTCTACATTAAAAGTCTTGGTAATTGGAGTAATAAGTCAATTACAATGTTACTACAAATGTTGAAGGAAGAGTTGTTGTCTAATGGATCCAATTTGCTAGATTCATATTATGAGACAAAAAGGATTATTCGAGATCTCGGGCTATCTTACAATAAAATTGATGCTTGCATAAATGATTGCATGTTGTATTGGAAAGAAGATAAATTCCTCGACTCATGTAAAGTTTGCGGTGCATCTAGATGGAAAATGAAGAAAGATAGTGGAGAACT
This sequence comes from Excoecaria cochinchinensis, assembly GCA_947683425.1. Lineage (NCBI taxonomy): Eukaryota > Viridiplantae > Streptophyta > Magnoliopsida > Malpighiales > Euphorbiaceae > Excoecaria > Excoecaria cochinchinensis. The sequence continues at coordinate 6,496,170 of CANTUQ010000208.1, forward strand.
TAAGTGTAAGAATGGTAAGAAAAAACCTTCAAAGACTTTACGCTATTTCCCTCTAAAGCCTAGGCTTCAAAGGTTATTTATGTCTACAAAGACTCCTTCTCTAAGGAGATGGCATCAAGATAAAAGAGTAGATGATGGTTTAATGAGGCACCCAGCTGATTCAATGGCATGGAAGTCTTTTGATGAACTACACCGATCATTTGGTATTGATCCTCGTAATGTTTGACTTGGACTTGCTAGTGATGGATTTCAACCATTTGGAAACTCAAGGTCTCCACATAGCATTTGGCCCGTGGTACTTATTCCTTATAACTTACCCCCTTGGTTATGCATGAAATAAGAAAATTTCATTTTGTCAATGATTATTCCTGGTCCACATAGTCTGGGAGATGCAATTGATGTTTATCTCCAACCCTTAATAGAAGAGTTAAAGGAGTTATGGGAAATTGGTACTGAGACATATGATGCATCAACTAGAAAGAATTTTAAGTTGCATGCATCATTGTTATGGACCATCAATGACTTTCCAGCATATGGAAATTTATCTGGATGGAAGGGAAATTGGCATGCCCATGTTGCAATAAAGATACTTGCTCAATTAGATTAGCCAATGGTAAGAAGCAGTGTTATTTAGGCCATCGACGTTACCTTCCTCTTAGTCACAAATAGAGAAATGATAAGAAGTCATTTGATGGCACTATTGAGCGAAGGTTATCTCCAAAAATGCGTTCTAGTGTTAAGATACTCGGTCAAGTGCAAGACCTTAATGGAATGAAGCTGACAAAGGATCCTAAGAAGAGAATTAAGATATCACATTATGATCGAAATGATAATTGGAATAAAAAGAGTATTTTTTTTTTATCTTCCTTATTGGAAAACTCTCTTGTTGCATCATAATTTAGATGTGATGCATATTGAGAAGAATATATGTGATAATATCTTTGGTACAATCTTGAATACGAAGGGAAAGATGAAGGACACCATCAAAACTCGACTAGATTTGCAAGCAATGAACATTAGGCCGGAATTGCACCCAATTAAAAAGGGAGATAAATATGATTGCCTACTGCACCTTACATATTGTCACATGAGAAGAAGAACAAATTATGTCATTTTTTAAAGAATTTAAAGGTCCCGGATGGATTTTCATCCACTATTTCTCAATGTGTAAATGTTAAAGATCATAAGATTTCTGGTTTAAAGAGTCATGATTGCCATGTGCTTCTACAACATTTGCTCCCCATTGCTCTACATGGTATGATGTGTAAATCAGTGTGTGAGCCACTTATTGAATTGTCTTATTTTTTTAATGTGCTTGGGGAAAGGTGTTAAGTATGGAAGATTTAGAACAAATTGAAGCACAGATTCCTATAACTCTTTGCAAGTTAGAAAAGGTCTTCCCTCCTTCATTTTTTGATGTCATGGTGCACTTGCCTATCCATTTTCAAGGGAGTGACTAGTATATTAAAAGCATATTTACAGGTTAGGAATTTATCAACTCTTGCATTTTTAGTTATATAGAAGAATAAAACTCGAATTTTATTATTTAGAATTTGTTGTGTGGGATTTTGCATGTTGATAGGGAATTTTAGAATCGTATGCTTGCTATTTTGTTTTATTTTGTGGAACCAAAATTTTTATTTGTAATAGTAGGATTTTAAGTTTGATGTTGGCTAGGAGAGAACTATTTTGACACTCCTAAACTGATAATTCTTGATGTTGGCTTTACAAGTTGTATGATAATTCTTGATTTGTGCCAACTACCAAATCAAATCTTAGTTAATTAATTAACTTAATACCAGAATATGAAGGAGAGAAAGCTATATATGAATGTTTGATTGAAGATTTAGCAATCATGAATGTTATTTCACATGATTTTGGAGGTAGCAAAGCTTATTTTTGGTTGATAGATGTGAGTATGCATGATTAGAAAAAACCCTATGCCAAAGTTCTGATAATTACTTGAATGAAGTTAAAATCCAAAATTAGTGGCCTTCATTTCTGTTAATGATTATTAATTAAAAAACATCAAATTTCTATTTGGGGGTAGAATTGATGTGTTTATAGTTTATATAGAATACACCTTGACTCTTGTGATTTGGAGAGTTTCGGAACGCAATTATTAGGAATGCTGCAGATGATAAAGGTCCAAAGAACAAGACTTTTTTTTATTATTATTATTCAATTTTACTTGTTAATCCGAATTTGCATTAACTTAATAAATTGATACGCCTCAACCATATTTAATTGCATATTTTCCTTTATGTATATGTGTGTAGATTTACATATTGTTTGACATTCTCTTAGTTTGGTTCTTTAATATCTTGCAGCCGCTATCATATATGCTGACTTTTTGAAGTGAATATAGCTACACTTGGTGGAATTACAATTTTTTTGAGGTTGATATGCTGAGTTTTTGAGGTTGATAATGGAATTAGAATTTTTTTGAGGTTTGTCCTTAAATCACTTATAGTTTCAATCAATTATTTATAGCATATCTATATATTTTTTTTGACATAATAATTTTTATTTATTTATATTTTTTTGCAGTTTTTAGTATGAACAAAATACTGAAGGACAAACATTGACTGTGAAGACTTGAAGAAACATTGAAATGTTGGCTAGATAGAGATTTTTTGTTTTTTCCTAGAACGGGGCTGTATAAACAATACATATCTTTTTTGAATGCTAATTCTATGTTTGTAATGAATTACAAATTATCTATAAAAGTATGATATTATTTATTTTGTATTCATTTATTGTTTGTTTAAAAATACAGGGTAAAAATATGGTCTAATTATTCTTCAGGTCCATATTAATTTCTGCTTTGTATTATGTTTTCAGGAATTAATTTTATGGTTCTTAATATAATATATATTCAAATGAATATTATTTTTAAGGATGAGATTTTTTTCACCATTATTATCATTTTAATATTGTTGAGGATGGGAATTCTGGTCCTTAATACTTTTTAGGAACAGGTTTTTTTTTGTCATTAAAAGTTTTCGAGGACCAAATTTTCAGTCCCTAATAACTTGGTTAACCAGTTGTCATATTTTATTAAAGATGAAAAAACCGGTACTTAATACTTTTTAGTGACCAGTTTTTGGTCGGTTCTTAAAAGCTTTTTAATGACCGTATTGTACCTTTTAAGGACCAAGTTTTTGGTCATTATCATATATTATTAAGGATGGGAAATCTAGTCCTTAATTGTTTTTGGAGACCGTATTTACTATCGGTCGCTAAAAGATTTTAGCGATCGGATGTTATCCAGTCCTTTTTAGTCATTAGCGGCAGAGCCTGTAGCGACCAGGTTGTCCGATCTCTATTGACTTTTAGGGACCAGATTTATACTTTTAGAGACCGAATTTCCCCTCCTTATTGGCCTTTTTTCTTGTAGTGAGTATGGATCAACAAGTTCATTATTGAACTAGGATTGGTCCTTAGTATTGTTGATTCAATACCTTTATATTGTGATAATAATGGAGCCATTGCGCAATCAAAGGAACCACAGTCTCATCAGCGATCCAAGCATGTTCTTGGTCACTACCATCTCATTCGGTAGATTATAGCAAGAAATGATGTGAAGATAGAAAGGGGGCCACGAATGATAATGTGGTGAATCCTCTCACTAAGGCACTATCCCAAAACAAGTACGATCACCATGTATATAGTATGGGCTTAAGACACATGAGTGATTGGCTCTAGTGCAAGTGGAAGATTGTTAAGAGTATGCCCTAAAGCCCATGTAGATTAGGAATTTTTATCATGTATATGAACTCATTATTATTTATGAGAAAGCTATATTCATTTATTAAAGCTATGTTATGAATACCTTTGGTTTGATATTATATCTTAAATTAATAAATATAGCCCCTAGTATTATAAACATGATGCAAAGGTAATCATGAAAGAGTTCACAATGTAAGATGCCTATTGCGAGCAAATGTGTTAATACTTAAATATCCCTAGTCATAGTATAACAAGACAGGTTATTATTAATACAAATAGACTAGCATATGTTATGCTTCTTGAAAGGTTCAAGCAGTTATTCTTATAACTATGATTATGGAAATGATCAAAGCTGACATATGGATGCTTGTTGGAAGAACAAGTATATTATAGACCTACCATGAGAATCCTCACATGTCTATTAAATATATATCAATGGGGAAACTCTACATAGTAGTGGTTTAAGTATCCTCAAACTTAAGATTATCAAAGTTATCATAATTAATGATTGATATACTTTGACTCCATAGCTGCTTACCTCCATCGAGGGGCAAACACAGTTAAGAGATTAGGTATATCATGATGTACTTGAAGTTAGTTGAGTGGTCTATAAGGGATTCACAGTCCCAAATTTATTAAAGGAGTTATCTCACAAATTCAATAATACCCTTGTTCAGAGAATCTCTAGCCAGAGTAGAATGCCAAGGTGGATGTGATCCACAAGGGGCATTTTGGAAACAATGGTTAAATTATTAGAACAACATTATTTAGGTTTATATGAGCTGACACATTCAATACACAAAAGCCTAAATGAGATAAAGTATGGTGAAATGAGTAATTACATGGTAACTGTACTATGGAATCAGTCAAAATCACTTGACTTTCTGTCACTTGAGTAATCATGATGCTTGACTAGAATTTGTACATGAACATAAATATATATATATATATATATATATATATATATATATATATTAGAGAATTAATATAATGGTTTAAAGAGTTTAAATGATGTTTTTCATTAATTGCAATTATGTTTGTGCTGCCAAGTGGATCAAAAAATCCAATAGGTCAAACACCTATAGAAAAAGGGTAAAATAGTAAAAAGACAGATGTAATAATGTTTGACATTATTATGGATAGAGGAAATAAAGATAGAAATAATTAATTAAATGAGTTTAATTAATTACGCATGCGCAGAAAAGTCCACGAAATTTTCTTCGCATGGTCTAAAATAATGGACCAGACTGGTCCATTTTGATTTGAAATAAAGTATTATTGGACTATAAAAGTTATATGACTGGATTTAATTAAGCTAAATTAATTACATAATTATGAGTTAATAGTCCATCCCTTTTAGAGTTCTAATTGTTTGGATTTTAGCAAGTGGGCCGAATCAACAAGTAATATAGAGAGCAAAATAATGACCCACGCATATCATACCCAAGGAAAAGGTGAATTAAGATTAAGATTGTTAATTTTATGCTAAAGAATTCCCAATTTTGTTGAGTTTTGGCTTACTAAACTAAATAACAATTAAAATGAAGTTAAGACTAAGAACTAAATAACCAAAATCAAAACAAAATTAAAGTTCTAATAATAAATGGCAAAACACAGAATTTGAACAAGATAAGCAGCTGAAAGTTCGAATTATGTAAAAGCCTTGCTAAGGAACACCTATCCTTCCCATACTGCCATGCAATAAAGTCTCTCATAACATTACATATGCCTACAATGGACAATCCATCTATAGCCAAGCTCTCATTCCAGAGACGACTATTCTAATCAATCTATTTTCCATTTCAGAGCCAGCCCATTAATTAGCATAAGTGCAGGTTACCAAATCCTAAGTCTAAAATAGCTCCCATTCCGGAGACGGCTATCTAAAAACCCATTTATCCCTTACTAATCTAAACCTTTTAGAATTAACAACTATAAATCAAGCTCCCATTTCGGAGACGGCTAGACTAATAGGTGTAAATCTTAAAAGAACAGAGCATATACATGATATATTCATCAAGCACTCATTCTGAATTAAATCCAAATAAATCATTCGAATCACATTCATATAGACAAAATCAAGAGGAATAAAACTACAGGAATATGTATTAATCAATAAAACACAGAGTTATTACATGAGGATGGGGATTTAAGGAATCCTTTAACAAGTAAAGGAGCTAATCACAGTTCATTATTGGAAGCAATAACATAAACAAAATGGAAATTATAATACTCAAGAACATCTTCTGAAATCTGCAAATCTTGTAAAGTTCTAGCTACTCATCAAAATTAAACTCAAAGGTATGTAAAGCTTCTCACAACAAAAGATAAAATTCTTTAGCTAAGTTTATTCAGAACTCAATAAAAATTATTCTCCTTTATCCCCAAAAATTGAAGGAAAATAAAGTGTATCTAGAAGATGAATTCAGATCCCCCTAAAATTGGATTTTCAAGTTTCAAAATTCAAGCAGTGAAAAAACAATTACAACTGAATTTTTTATGTTGCACGGCGGTCGGGATTCTTTGACTGCTGTGTAGAAATCCTGACTACCATGTAAACAGCTACTGGATTCATAATCTTTAAATCTTTACACTTCACATGGCGGTCAGGAATCCTTGACTGTCGTGCAAACATTCTTAAGTTTCTAATTTTTCTCGATCACACTACGGTCAAGAATTCCTGATCGCCGTGTAAAATGTTCTACACATGCTTCCCAATTTCTTTTGATCACACGGTGGTCAGGGAATTCTGACCGCCATGTGAAACACAAAATTCCTACAAAATTAACCAAAATTTTCACTAAATCCATGAAGCAAGGATTCAACATTATTTAATCATAGTTAAACTTAAACAACCACTCAAAGACTAAAAATTCACTCAAAAATAACACAAAACATAACACGAATTCGAACTTATCACTAATCTCTTCTTTTAACTTGGAGCTTAAAATAAGTAGTTGAGTGGGAATAGAACTAAATAATATAATAATTAGATTTTATCTTTTTAGCTCCTCCTTAGCCAAAATTTACATTACTAGTCTCAATGAAATTTTGCCTTTTTCTACTACCTTTTTTATTCATTCTACTCTTCTCTGGTGTGGACGATTGTTAGAGGTGTTCGCCAATTAGATACTATGGTTTGCAATAACCTAGTGCGAAGGAAAATCAACTGATCAACAAAGCTCCATAGGTCATTTTCCTAACATTTAGATAGCTAATATGATTTCGTGGCAAGATCTTAATTAGTTTGGTTAAAATTTTAAATTCCACTTATGTATGAGATGTATGTAATCAGCTAAAATTCCAACATAAAGACTATCCCAAATCATGGTCGTCTTTTTCGGTAGAAAGAACTTGGTTAAAAACTTTTGCTGAATCGGATTTGCATAATCCTAAATTAGCCTCATTTCTTCCACCTCTTCAACCACATTCTTAGCATTCTGAGCTAATGGTGGATGGTGGGTGTTCAACAAGTGTACTTAATCGGCCAGTAATATAGGAGTATAAATTTAGACCCACATAATATTATACCCAAGGGATTATGACAGCTAAATTTTAATTGTAAAAATTGTGCTAAAGAATTCCCAAGTTTGAATATGATTTCTGATATATCTCTAAATTAACATATTAAATATTAAATAATTAAAATAACAATTAACAATAAAATGCAGTTAATAAAAATAATAAATTAAATAGAAATTAATCAATAAATGAATTTGCCAAGGAATTTAATCCTTCCCATATCTCTCCTATATTATACTTTAATTAAATTAAAAAATTCAAATTGTGAACGAACCATCTAAACCCAAGATCCCTTTCTGGAGCCACTATTCAAATGACAAACTTTCCATTTTGGAGCTAGCCTATCGATTAGCCTAAGCACAAGTCACAAAATCCTAGGTATCAAATAAATTCTCATTCTGGAGCTATTTATCTAAAACCTATCTATTTTCTAACTACACTGAACCAAATATTCATTGCATAAAAACTCAAAAACCTCCATTCTGGAATTATTCAATAATTAAGATACAAAAGAACACTTGAACAGAGCATGCACAAACCAATTAATTTTCTGAATTCTAACATTCAATTCAATTGAAATTATGAATTAAATTAAGTGATTAATTAGCTGTAAAGATTAGCAATGGAAAATAGAACAATTGAATTTATATTAACATCGAAGAACAAAGTCAAACATAGGGGATATGGGGATTCATCCCTTAACAAAATAAAACTACTAATTAATCATTATAATAAGCAATAAAAGAATAAAAGAAAAATAAATTAAAATACTCATTGATAAACTAAAATTCAGCACAATTAATAGTCTTGAATATTATCTTCAAAGTAAAAGACTATTAAAATTGAATTCTACTACCTCTCAAAATTGTCTCAAAGTATCTAAAAACAGAAAAAGAAGAAGAAGAAACACACGAAAAGAAAAAGAAGTAACAACCCCCAAAGAAGAACCTCTCTTCCTAAATGTTCAACCCAAAAACTAAAAAGGAAGAAAATAAAATTTAACTCCCTCAATAGGAAAGTAACTTCCATCTCCAACTAAAACTCGAACTCCTCCTTCAGTTAATTCCGCATTCCATGTATAAGTAGGATTGCAGCTCCTCTTTTTTCCTCACGTGCAGCAAAAATATTCCCTCTTAAATAAGAAAGCACACGGCGGGGAGGAATTTCCTTCCCACCTTGTATACATATACTGGACAATGATGAAGGCTTAATGTAATGGCCCAAATATTAGCTTAGAAGTATTCAATGAATTTTATAGAGTCTGTAATGTGATTCCGATATAGAGTGATGGTTTGAGTATCTTTAACTACAATAGAGTTAAAAAGTTAAGTGTGCTCGAGGTATAGCAATCTCGGGATGGGTGATTTCGGGATGGCTATTTAGCTGAAATTGACAGCAATTACTGGTTATTAGGCAAATTTGATCTGTGGACTATCAAAAGTCTAATGGTAAAATTTGGAGCGAAAATGAGGTCATATAGGCCTCCGAAAGTTAAGCTAAAGTTTGTCTCTGATTCGGCTCAATTGAACCAGGATTTGACCAAACTTTGACTTAATTTTTAAAAATAGTAAATGAGGTCTAAGAGGCATATTTTGGGTTATGTAAAGGCTTGAAATAATTTTTAGAAATTTTTGACAGTATTAGATTAGTGAATTACGGCAGAACCGAATAATGTTGAATCAGACCGGTTTAAGTGAATCAAGCCCCAAATGGACTCCAATTGAGCTAAAATTTTGTAGAGAGGGTATTTTTCATATTATAAGAATGATGGAATTGGTTGGAAGTGAAAATAAGTTGAGGAACATATAGCTACCATAGAACAGTGAAATTTGGCCTAAAAACCAAAATTTTAGTTCAAACTGGTTGGACTAGTTCGGTTGAAATTTAGCCTACATAAAGCCCCCTAAGACCAGATTTCTCTAGAGAAATCCCTAGAGAAACCGACCTTCTGCTCCACCTCCTTTGGCCTAATTGAGTTCTTCATATTTTCCTCTATTTTCTTCCATTCTCTCTCCATCTCTCCCCAAATCCAAGCCTCCTAAGAAAATTTTAACCTCTCTAGAATACGATGGTGGTGATTATAGTTCATTTGAAGTGGAAGAAGTGGGAGAAAACAAGTGAAAAAGTTTATGTGTCAAATTGAGGTATTAAAGTTGATATTTTTAAATTGGTTTAAAGGTTCAAATAGGTATTTTAGGATGTGTAGAGTATGTTTATGTAATTTTATTGCATAAAGGAAGAAAATTTATGGTGATTTCTTTAATGTTTATATTTGGCCACTATTGGAGCATAAGGAAAATGATGGTTTTTAAGGAGCCATGGCTATAGAAGGATGTTTAAGATGTGGAGAACAAGAAAATAAGGTTAGTGGATACAATATCCTCCTTTTTCCATTGAAAAAGCATGATTTTAGGCTATGTCTAAACATAAAGTATGAAAAATATGCATGTATAATTGAATCTAATCCTATAGACATGTTAGGGAGGGTTAATAATGATGTTTTGAATGTTTAAATTTAAAAGATAAAACTTTGGTGGAGTGTTCACACTTGGGCCAAATGGTATACCTAGGTTTACTTCATGTATACTTGAATGTTATGGCTTATAAATGATTTTTAGATAATGTTTAACATTATATCTATTTAAAAGAATGGTTAAAGCAAGAAAAAGGGAAGTTAATGTGGAAGTAATGTTTAGGCCGAATGGTATTTAACATGGTAATCATGTATGTTTTGTGATAAAATACTAAAATGAAGTATATCTAAGTAATTTATCATGTAACATAGCTAAATGAGCGATTAATGTGAAAAGAATAAATTATAGTGAATGAAAGTTAACTTGGCTGAATGGTGATCATATTTTAAATGATGTGTAATTTGATTATTTATTAAGAATAATGGCATAAAATGAATAAAGAATGAAAAATAAGTGTATGTGTGTCACACCCCAAATCGGGCCTAGTCGGATTTAACGAGCTAAGTCGGATATATAAAGGGTATTTCGATAAATTGTGAATGAAGATATTGGATAATTAGGATTTAATTGCAAGGTATTTATTAATTAAGTTAAGTGAGGGAAATGTTAGAGTGTGCTTGTGGTGTATGGAAGTAGGATGTAAGTGGATTATAAGGAATTATATGGTGTGAGTTGTGTTTGGTGCCTTGAAGATATTTATTCAAGAGATGATATGGTGTATGTGAGAGTATGGTGCCTTGGGTTGAAAAGTCAAAAGTGGATGTTTGGTCCAATAGGGAGCTACCATGTGGCAAGGTTGGTGGGCATTGATTGAAGGAAAGAAGAAAACAGAGAGAGAGAGAGAGAACACGGCATTTCCGTTCTCCCTCCCTCTCATGCCTCCTCTTCTTCTTCTCTCCTCCTTTCTTTGTTTTTCCTTTCTTTCTCTTTTGGCCGGATGTTGGTGCTTGCTTAGTGGTGTTTTGATGGAGTTTTGAAGCAAGATTAAAGAGGTAAGTGGCTGTTTTTGTTTTTGGGTTTTCTTCTTCTCTTTTTCAGGTTGGATTAGGTTTTTGAAGGTTATGTTTTTGGATTAAGAGGTTTTTGGGTTTTGGTTTTGTGCAAGTCTTGGGTGGTAAGAGAAGCTCAAGGGCAAAGAGAAGGTGAAGATGGGGTTTGAAAGCTTCAAAGAAATCAGGTTTGGGAGCTTTGATTTATAAATTGGAATTTGTGAGTTGTTGTGCCCTAATTCTCACTTAGGATGTAAATGAGTTTGTATTGTTTAAATCTCTAGAATTTCAGTGTTTTGATATGTGTAAATGTATGATGGATAGGGGTAAATGAGTTAGTAATGCATGATTAGGATTGAATTGAGGGTATGTAAATTTGGTAATTTCTTGGTTTTCATGTATGTATATGTTATGTATGAGATTTGATGGGTTCTTAGAAATGGGTTGCTATATGTTCTTTATTTTGATATATATGATATGGGTTTTTGTTCTGGAATGTGAATCTTGCATGAGCTTGAGTTAATGGTGATAATATGGAAGTTGATGAGGATTTATGCTTAAATTGGGATTTTGGATGATTCTTGAAATTGGAGGGTTAATTTGATGTATTGTATGAAATTACTTGTTATTAAATGTTATATTATGGATGTTGATGCTAATGGATAGCCGGGTTTGAGGTAAGTGGTCCTTGGATGAATTTTGTGTGTTGTTGGATGATTTTGGAAGGAAGAAATTCTGCAAAATTCTGCAGATTTTGGAAACCCGATACTGTCGCGATCGCGACGTCTGTCGCGAGCGCGACAGGAATCAGCGGTTTGGAGCTTCACTGTCGCGAGCACGCAGCATCTGTCACGAGCCTGCGATAGCCGAGGCGTTCGCACCCTCTGTCGCGAGCGCGACTACCATCACGATCGCGACAGAGCGCGATGCTGGTTTGGTGCTATCGCGAGCACGCGATTCGTCGCAAGCCCGCGACAGCCACTTTGCTCTCTGTCGCGATCGCAACATCTATCGCGAGCGCGACAGAGCCTGGCCCTTCCGTCCTCCTCGCGGTCGCGAAATCCATCGCGCGCACGCAGCGAAGAGACTTCGGTCTCTGTCGCGAGCACGACAGCTCCCTGTATGCTGAATGAGTTTCCTTTTGTTGTGTGCGGTTTGAACCCCAATTTCCTTTAAATGCCTATGAGTTTTATACTTGTTACTTTTACGAATTCATGAATGCGGAACCATGGTATGATTATGTACATGTATGATGATAATTTAGGGATGTTATGAAATGAAGTGAATGGCTTATACTTAGTTATCCTCAGCTATCTCATGATTAGGATTTTGTATTTGTAATCACTGGCATAATAGTGCTCCTATACTTGACTCTGATATGTTTTAGAATTTTGGATAATGTTAAAGTGTGTGTGTTGGCTGTATTACATTATATGCTTTGCGATATGAATTATATGAGGCCTGACTGACATTGTGGACTTATGTATATGTCTACCATATTCTGGTTTATGCACGTTGAATTATATTATGTGACTCGAAACATGATTGGTGTTACGCATGACCTGCGAGAGTCAGTCTAGTGGATAGTTAGGCATGCCTAATAGAGTCTCTTAGCTGCAGCCCTTTGAATGTTTGGACCCTGATCAGGTCCCCATTTGGTTCCTCGCGAACCCTTATGTGATAGGATCTTGTTTAAGATCCCCTTTGAAAATGTTTTGTGAAAATTAAAAGGAAAAAGTAAAATTGGTTTTCTCGGCTCGTACCCGTAAAGTACTATCCGTATCGGCTCGTATCCGTAAAGTACTGTCCGTATACTCGTTATCCACTACTTTGAGTCAGCAGGTATTCTGTTCACTTTGTCTGATATGAATATGAGAATATGATAACCGAATGAGTAAGATTTTAGTAATATGAACCAGCTATCTTTCTAAATAAGATTATGAGTTCCTGAGTGGACTAAATGTGACTCAATATGTATTTTGTATCTGTTTTCCCGTATATATATATATATATATATATATATATCGTATTGTGAACATGTTTGATTCAGTTGGTGAGAATTGTAAGTATGTGAATTAATATGTATAAGTACTCTGACTTGAATGCTAAGGTTGAATGTGTAAATAAGCATATGTACTATTATGATGCAATGCATGTGGGTCGGCGTCCGGTAAGTACATGGGCCATAATGTATTGATATGCTATTTGTTCCTTTGAACTTAATCACCGTGGTGTTTTTGGTACGTTGTTATGTGTTTGCAATTTACGGCATGATATTGCATGGTTTAGAGTTGCGCAGTGGAAGTGTGGTGATTTGGTACTATGCCCTGAGTTTCTTTTAGTGTATGCTTCTTGTAGTATGATAAAAGTATGTTTTGATATCTAGTGTTCTCGGCATGATAATTGGGTTCGTTACTGCCTGATAGTTGTATTGCATGTGAATGGGTTTTCTGTTAATGCATGGGGACTTGGCATGATAGTTGAATATGTATTATCTCTCGTGATTGTGCACGGTAAGGTACTGACACTTGACGCCCCGGTAAATATATGCATGAGAGTCTGTATGTATTTGTACATGAATATTTGTATCTACTGTGATTCCTTGTCTGCCTGGGGCTTCGCTTAACATGATATAAGAGTGTAGTATTCGGGCGAATATGATTTTGACATGAGCACTCAGATAATATGTATAAGTATTTGAATATGAACTTCCGAATGCATGGCTTTCATATGTATGCTTGTATATCCATCGGTTATGATTATTTGCATATGCCATTTGTGTATGTATTATGCCTTGACGATCATTGTGAATGGTCGTCCATATTGCTTGTGTGTTCTCCCCACTAAGCGTTTATCGCTTAGCACGGGCTCTTTTCCCGTGCAGGTGGCGGGTTATATTCGGATCGAGTCGCGCATCTGCAAGGTCGGCCACATAGGAGTTAGAAGTTTTTGTATTTTGTTCAATTTCTGTATTTCAGCTTTTGTATTCCTGCATTATGGTAATTGTAATTAAGCTTTCAGTTAATTCTCTGCTTAATGCTTCCGCTGAATGATCATATGTATGAATGTATATATGTTTCGGCTTAGTGCCTGGGTGTGTATGAATTAATGCGTGTCCAGTTGTGCTTCTCGAGGTAAGTTTTTAATTTCCCCGTGTTTTTGCATGAATATATGTTTTCGTTTAGCGCATGTGTGCATGTATGTGAGTGAGCGTCGGTAGCGCACCCGCGTCCTTCCAACGGGGACGTAGGGGGTGCTACAATGTGAGTTTTTTTGAAATTAATGGAGTATAATTATATATATTAAAGTGTGATATTGTATTATGTTTACCATGAAAATGATAGAATTTGCGTACATTTAAGTGAACTTATGGTGTGAATGAAGTTTATACTGAATGTTGAGTGAATTGGAATGGAATTGATGGGAAAAGAATGAACTGAAAGTGAAACTGTACTGTACTGATTAATATTGTGGATTTATTCCAGATTGTATTGTAAGTGGAAAATATATTGAATGATGATTGTGCATTGCCCTTAGTAGTCTGGTAGTCAAGTCTTACTCAGGATATAATGGCTAGCCATAAGGATGTCAGTGTATGCCGCGATAGCAAGTCATGGCGACTTCCAATTGTAGACCAATGACGGTCTACTTATAAGTGTCATAGTGTAATGTAAAATGTAAGTGTAGTATCGTCGGAGTGTAATTTAACCCCTTAGTGGTCACTCTGACACTACCGAAGTGTAATTTGGCCCCCTAGTGGCCACTTCGGTAGGTTAGGGGTATAGAACCCAGTCCCGCATATCCAGTCTAGTGATAACTACTGAGTGTTACTAGGGGCAAAATTAAAGAAAATGATTAAATTCAGATTAAATGTGATATATGGTGAAAAAGTGTAAAGAAAAGACTAAATTGAAAGAAATAGAAAGTTTAGGGGCAAAACGGTAATTTTTCACTCAAGAGAGAAAATAATTGATAATTAAGTGAAAAGTGTAAATAAAATGATAATAGTGTAAAGAAAATAAAATATAGGGACTAAAGTGTAATTTGACGTGCAAATGTTAATTTGAGGACCAATTTGTAAGTCAAATGATGATTTAAGTGAATGATGAGAGTAATTAATGTCATATTGATAATATAAAGAAAGCATAAGGACCCAATTATAATTTTACAAAAGTATGGTAAGTTAAAGGACTTAGATGTAATTAATGAATAATATTTGGATTAGAAGTCTATTTGGATTAGAACTCTAAACGGACTAGAAGTCTACTTGGAATAGAACTCCAAATTAGGGACTAAAATGTAATTCGGTAGGTTATGTAATGATTAAGATGAAAGAAAAGTGTAAATAAGGGTATATTAGTAAATAAGGTAAAATTGGGGACATAATCGTAATTTCTATTAATGTTAAGGACCTAAATGTAATTTTACAAATGAATAGCAAATTAAATGATTAAAGTGTAAATTGGTTTAAAGATGATAGTGTAGGGATTAAATGGTAATTTGAAGGGCAAATGATAAATAAATGTAAGAATAAGATTAATAAGTGGCAATTTTGTAAATACGAGACAATTAAGGATAAAATCATAAATTGATAAAAGTTTAAGAATCTAATTATAAAATTACAATAGTAGGGCTAATTAAGGGAACAAAGTGTAATTAATAAATAATATAGATATTAATTGCATAATTGATAATTAGTGAATAAATAATCAAGGATTATAGAATATTATTGTATAAATAATTATTAGATATATAATAGTTTTAATTGATTTATATATATGATGAATATGTATGTATGTGTAACTTAACTAAGTTTAAGATAATGAAGTAATTGTAAGTGACAATGAAGGGCAAAAAGGTAAATTAGTGGCATTATTATAAATAAATGAAAGTAGGGACTTAAATGTAATTGAGCATAATAAGGTTAGCGTTAGGATTTAGATGTAAATTGATAAGGAAATGGATTATTGAGTGAAATTATGAGAATATTGAATTGGTTATTTGTTAGTAAATTAAAAAATGATAATAAAAATTAATAAAACTGATAATGAGAATAATAATGATAATGTCAATTAAATGGAATAAAAGGGCAAAATCGTAATTATGGCAAATGTAGCGGACTAAATTGTAAATTAATTATAGTAAGGTTCTTAAAAAGTACTTTAGTGAATTAAATTATAGTGCATGATTATTAAATGAAACTTTAAAAATGACTGATAAAATTAATTGTGTAACTTGTTAAACTAGAATGTTAAAAATGTTTAATTAAGTATAGTGGGAAATAATAAATGTAAAGGTAATAGTAATAGATTGTAATGTGATTATTAAGATAGTGTTAATATAAAAGAAAATAATGGACACATTATAATGTTAATTATATAATTGAGTGAAATTGAGAAGGAATTTACGTATTGATAATAAAACTACAAGAATAACATTAATGTAAAATATAAATTAAGAGAATTGATAAGATTATTGTTAAAATTAATATTATTTTTAAGAGTATTGGTATAATTAATAGTGACGCTGATAGTAGAATTGAAAATATTAAAGTATAGTGACAGAAAAGACAACAAAAGATATAAGAATGATAAATGACCAAATTAAATAATTAATGTTCAAAAATTTTGATTGTGGAAATAAGCTTGTGTGTGCATGCATATAGTTTTAGTTATGGAAAATTTAGGATATGTATTTATCACTGGACATTTTTAATGTTCAGCGCATAGAGTGTTACTGCGCACAGGTTATGGTAAATATAGTGATGACCGAAAGAAGTATTCGACAACACGGTTAGAAGGACTGGCATGGCATGTATACGACCGCAGTAGATGAACGCAATGACATATGGTATAAGTATTTGAATTGTATGTTAGTGTACTACTAAGTTTGGATATGTATGTTGTGATTGTTATTGTTGAAAAAAAAAATTCACTAAATCTATTGAATCCATTACAATATATTTTAGTGCGGTTTTGTGTCATCCGATATCCGTATTACTTACGGGTGTAGGATAATACACTTAACTTGAAATAGCACACAGTGGGGAGGGATTTTCTCCCTACCTTGTGCTTAGATTCTGGACATCAATAATTTCTTCACCATAGTACACGGTGGGGAGGGATTTCCTCCCCACCTTGTGCTATTTTTTTCTTACGTGCAAATATTTCCTCTACGTGCAAATATTTCCTCAACTCAGCAATATCTCTTGCAATTACAAATTTTAAAAGCAACATCAAAACTAAAAACTTAAGAATATAAAAATGAAACAAACTAATTCAAAAATAAAATTCCATCAATTAAACAAAAATTAACCAATTAAATTAAGATTTTACCAAAACAACTAATTCTATCTAAAATGAACAAAAATAACTAAATTAAAGAATAAAAATACACAATAAACAACCTAAAATATAACACTAAAGTGATCTTATCAGTGCACTATTGTTATTTTGATCATAGCAGCTAGTTGATCATTTATTCTAGAAGGAATTGCTTCTCTCCCATTAGCCATTTCAAGTAGTTGGCGGTATCTCTGAATTCTTTGCCTCAAATGAAGTGTCCTATCTATCTTTGGATTGAAAACAACCAGTGGACTACCACTCAATTAGGTCATACAGTAACACCTGAAAAGGGCCAAACAAACCAAAAATCAAAAGAAAAGGTCAAAAGTAACACAATTATAAAAAAAAACTAGAAATAATGTCGATCTCCCGCAATAATGCCAAAAACTTGATTGCCATTTTACGCAGGGTCGTAGCTAGTGTATATAATTGACCCCACTCAACTATAAAATATTTCAAAATAGCCCTTATAATTTCAATTGTTTTAAAAAAATGACCCCCACTTAATCATAAAAAAAAATTTAAAAATCATTTTATAAGTTTAATTTTTTAAATTGATCTCACTAAAATATTTAAATAAATTTATTTTTTTAATAATAAAGTTCAAATTTACCCTTAAATTATTATAAATAGTATATATCTGCCTCTAAAATTTATTTATTTTTTTAAAAAAATATTTTCAAGATATTAAATGGTACAAATTTACTTTTATTCCATAATTTAATAGGGAAATATGAATCATTTTAATAATTTTAGATAAATGCGATACATATTTTCATATTAGCCATCAATAAAAATATTTATATTTCTTTTCGTAAAAATAAATATGTACAATTTTCAATATTTTAATATATTTTAAAAAATAAATTTAAATAACAAATTTGTACCGATTTTAATATTTTTTTAAAAAATTCACAATTATTCAAATTTTTATTTAAATAAATTTCTTGTAAAATGTTATAATTTTTTACCCCACTAAACTGAATTTCTGGCTAGACTTCTGTTTTTACATGTGCAAAAATGAGCAATGATAACTAGTAAAGTGTACAAGGATGAATTTGTGACCCATGAGTATCGTGTCCACAAGGATCATGTAAATCAGGTTATCTTAAAATTGTAAAGCATTATCCAAGTAGTTATGATATATCATAATTATGATTAACTACTAAAATTAATTAACTAACAATTAAGCAAACAATAATGAATTAACAAAATAAGAACAACAATTAGATGAATAGTAAGGGAGAAAGGCCTTGTCAAGGGAACATCCTCCGCTAGCTTAATACGAATGCACAAACATGTAATAAAACTCTAAAACCTGGATGACTTGATCAAAATCCAAACACCCTCTACTGGAACTACTATTCGGTAACACCCCAAACTCTTTTCGAAAACATTAAGGTAAAAAACGTGAGATCAAGCTCAAACATATCAACTTTTATGGAAATTAATCCTAATGTCCTAAAACCCATTAAGGTCGCCATTTTGGTAGCACCCGAACGGACTAAACTATATTTCTCACTTAAGGCATGTAAACAATCTTTATGTATTTTCTGACATGCCCCTAGGGTCTCCTGGATGATTGAATTTATATGCTGTCAGTAGTAGTACTTTATGGTTTTGAGTGTGTGAATCATGTTAGGTATAATTATTTGTTATAAATCATATTAGTCTAATTTATAGGTAATATGCATTTGGCCAATTCAGATGATTTAAAAAATTTAGAGTCGAAATCGACTCGAATCCAAAAAATCATCTCGAAAATATTCGATCCAATCCAAACTCATGATCCAATTTTTCAATTAAATTTATTTTATGTTATATTTATTTATAAATTATTGTTTTAATATATATATATATATATATATATATAATAGTTTAATTTATTTATATATCCTTTTTTTAATATATCCATCTCAATTTTTATATGAAAATCAAATTTAATTGAAAGAAAATAAAAATGTTTAATTGCTTAATTTTTGAGCAATAAAACATAAAAATAAAAAAATAAAAAATAAACCAAAAATAATAATTAAGTGGTGTACAATATATAATGTATTTATCTATTTCTATTTATTGCTTATTTTTTTGATGTAATCTTACTAATAATTTGATCGGTTCGATTTAATGGTTTTTGAATATTGAAAATCGAACCGATATAATAAAATTGAACCGATTAAAGCGAATCAAGCATACCAAATTGCTTACGGTCGGCTCAATTTTTAATTACGGTCTAGCTATTTTCACATCTGCGATTCAATATCCGATCCAAAAAATGACTTGAAAAATAACATGTAAATCAGAAAGAAAATTGATTCGAATTGACTCTAATCCATCCAATCCAATTAAATTGCCATATTTAATCAATAGAAATTACATTTAGTTTAAATAGTTAAAAATTTAATTTTTTTCGTATCAAATTACACCCTCTTTATACACAAAGATGTATCACAAAAATAATATATATATATATATATATATATATATATATATATATATATATATATATGTCAATCCCATGTCGGTTGAGTTGGTTTCTAAGCATGGTTTTCCCTCTTATTTAAGTTATCCATGTTGAGGCCCACCGATTAATGAGTACTTTCACAAGATTCAAACTCTATTATTTGGATCTCATCATTTCCTGATCCTAAATTCCAGTCAAAATAATTGGAGAGGTCCAATAATTGGGAAAGATCGAATCTGTTACAAGTGTATTTACCAAGTAGCCAACCCCTCAATATCAAAATTGATAAAATAAAAGGGCAAAATCTATTTTAGGTTTATGAGTTTTAAAATTTTTTAGATTAGATCTATTTAGAAAAATTTCTAATTGTATAGTTATATTTTCATACGAGATAACACGCAATTTTTCATAAATGATACATTAGCACATATATTTCAATTGACGTTAATGGCGCTTCATACTGATAAAATTCATTTTCTATTGGATACCCTAAACTTTTAAAATTTTTCACATTAAATTCACTTACAAAAAACATGATGCACTTTTTAACGGCGATTTAAATACACGTGTGTTAGTCTCGTTTATAAAGGATTGTATATTATTTTATATTAAAATATAGAAATCTAATTTTTTTTATAAAAGGACCCAAATATAAAAAATTTTAAAAATTAAGAAACTTAAAAATGGATTTTGCAAAACAAAAAATGTCTAAGATTTTTGGACCACATAAATTTTTCTTAACGGGAATATAATTGTAAATTTTGTATAATGGTTATGTGTGGATTGACTAAAATATCTTTAAAATAATTTATAAAGCCAAATACATTAATAACAGTATGATCACTATACTTGGTTATATTTAATTTATATTCATGGAATTACGTCCATTCATCATGCTCCTTTGTAAAAATTTTTGGACATAACTTTTGGAAAAATGAGTCTTTTCAAAAGGAAAAAAAAAGTTATTTAAATCAATAGTTGTTGGTACGTAGGGGAAAGAGTTCAAATTCACTTAAATGAGATTTTGAGTTCAATTTTTATCTCGTATATGAAGTGTACATTATTGTAAGGGTTGCTTCAATTATAAATTCGACAAAATTCAATTTTTAAAAAACTGTCTTATAGATTTAAAAAATATATATATATATCAAATCGAATTCGGAAAGTCATAAGATAGTATAATTAGAGGATGAATAGAGATTGAAAGAGAGGTGGGGAAATCGAGAAGGATGTTTGTAGTTGGGCATGAAATGAATGAATATATAATGGAGGCATAGACAGAAGCATCCTCATCCATCCACAGAAGCTGAATCAACCCATACATGATGGTAATGAAATTGTGACTTGGAAATGGGCACCCAGATGGATACAAAAGGACCGACCACTTCAAATGTGCATGAATGAAAATTTTCTACAATAGTATATAAATTTCTCTTAAATTATCATCAATTAAGAGATTATCAATTTGTATGAATAAAATCTTTGCAGAGATACTACATAATTTTTTCCGAAATTATCAGTAGCATATTATTTTTTAAACTAATTAAAGTGTTAAATTACCTTTTAAAATTGTTAAAAGTGTAATACTATTATATTATTAAAAATTATATGAAATCTCATTAAACTTAAATCTGTTAAAATTTGATCCGCTTCATAAATTCAATCTATAGAATTTGAAATTTTTTGACCTAAATCTAATATGACCTGTAAATAGCCCATATATGACTCAACTCATATGACTCGAAAAAAATTGGATTGAATTCGGTTAAATAGGTTGGGTTGAATCACTCATGAGTCAAATGGATTGGATTGATCCGTATGACCTATATGACCCAAATGATGAAATATGTATTTCCTTTCTATTTCTTTCGTGTTACTTTTGAGTAGTTATTTTCATGTTTTAGACATAAATTTGTGCAAGTTACTTAGATTTTGTTTCTTTTTTGTAAGTATAATCATGTTGCATTTTACACTTCTTTTACAGCTGCCAATAATAGCTTGGAATTGTATGTGACACAGTCACAAAACGATGGACAAATCAATTATATTGAGTGGTTCATGGGTTGTTCCAATAACGAGGAGAATTATCTTTTTTAAGCTATTTACTTTAGCCACAATGTGAAGTTTCTTATCTGATGAAGTAATTTCGAAATTAGTCATTATGAATTTTGACATTCTAATATTTTAATTGTTTGAATATAATATTTATAAATTTAAACTTTATATTATCACAAAATAATGAGTATTCAATTTGAAAAAAAATAAATAAATAAACAGGTCAAATGGATCAATTCATGGCCCGTGAATTGACCCATAATCCTTCTAATACATTTACAATTTAATCTGACCTAAATCGATCCGATCCATTTTTTGAATTTAATTAAACTTGTTAAAAATATCACAATACTCTCTTATTATAATTCTCACGGCACTTGCGCACATTATTCTCACATTTTAATACAATACTATCTTATTATAATTCTCGCTAGGACTGTTCATATTGTGGGTCAAACCGACCAACCCGACCGAGTCAACCCGACCAAACCAAAAAAAAAAAGCGATTTTGGTGGTTTTTCAGTCGGTTTGGGTTATATTTTTACTCTAAATTTCGGGTTGTATCGGGTTCTGGGGGATAATTGGTCGGTTATTTGCTAAACCGACCATTTTCTTCTTCGTTCTCAATCTCGCTCTCTCTCTCTCTCGCTTTTGCTCTGGCTTTCCGTCTCGATCTCGCTCTCACTCTCACATCTCGCTCTCGCTCGTCTTTACCCCAATCTGACTCTCCCTGTCTTGCTCTCGATCTCACTTTCTCTTTGTCTCAATCTTGCTCTCGCTCTCTCATCTCGATCTCACTCTTCTTTGCCCTAATCTCGCTCTCTCAGTCTTGCTCTCGATCTCACTTTCTCTCTGTCTCAGTCTTGCTCTCGCTCTCTCTATATCGATCTCGCTCTCCCTCACTGAGTTTTGTGCCATCAACAAGGTATGTGTTTGAGGTAATTTCAAATCTGTGTGTTATTATACATAATTTCCACAGCCATTTTCATTTTGTTGGTTTTTTGCCATTTTCAGCTGATTTTGGTTGAAGCTTCTCAAGATTTCATATTATTTTCCTTTGTGTGCTTCTGAAGAAGAAATCCAGTCTAAGCAAAGGGCCCTAGGAACAGGACAGGTGAGACTCGCTTTACTGGGTTTTGATTGCGATCATTGTGCATTTGTTTGTCGTTGGCTAGATTCGATCTTCATCTTCTTTTTTGTTTTTGGGTTTTGTTTCTTTTCATCGTTGAATGCAGCATTCGTGCATTCTTCGATAGGTACGTATACTGGTATAAAGCATCGTGAATTGGGTTTCTTGTGTTTTCACTCTTTTTAAGATTGAATTGAGTAAAGGGGAGAGTTTTTAGTTATTGACCTTCACTTTCTTGTCATGGGAGGGTTTTAAATTCAAGGTTTTCAATCGTCTGAAGACATTGAATTACCATTCTTCTAGTATTTAAAATACAGGGGCCCTAGTTGTTAGCTACCAAGTATTGGCATTGAGCAATCAGAATCTAACGATGAATCAAAAGGAGGTTATCTTGATGTTGTTTATATATTTGAGTTGGAATGTTTGTTGGCCCATGTTTGTGAGTTGTTACTATAGACAAGCAATAACATCATATTAGTTAGAGAATCATCAGTTTCCCTGTGATAATGATGTCATAACCAAAGGAGTTATTCCGGTAATTATTGCTTCCTTCTCAACTAGGAATACCGACTAATTATTATTTCAATATGAGTGATTTTATATGCTTTTATCTAATCTTGAGGATGTTTCCTTTGATGGGTCGTTCTGTATTTTGTTCATGAGGGTTTCTTTGATGGATGTATTTTTCTGGGGATAATTGTTCTATAGTTAATAGGATGCTCATGGGATTTGGCAATTGTAGGCTGGAATGTCAAGATTATGGTGGTGTTTTTGTCAAAAGGAACTATGATCACATAAGATTATGGTGGTCGAACATTTGCTCTGCACGTTTTGTGGCTTGTATTGGTTACTTACATAAGAAATTTTTAGTTGTCAACAGTATTGAATTTATTATTTGATATGGTTAAAAATATAAGTTTTATTATAATTTTGTTGTTAAAAATGTATTTTATAATACATATATTAAAAGCCCCAAATAAAGGGACCATTAGTTCAAAACCAAACCAACCGAAATAATTTCGGAAAGTTTGGTTCGGTTATGCATTGAAAGTTTGTTACTTATATAAAGTTAGTTCTGTTCGGTTTTGAAAGTTTTCAGATTTGAGTAAACCCAATCCAGTG
>CANTUQ010000208.1:7122500-7367500 GCA_947683425.1 Excoecaria cochinchinensis
GCCCTCCAACCTACTGATTCTCACAGTGGCAAGCTTGATCAGTTGTCTGAATTTGCGGATTTGTTTCAAGAATTAACAGGACTGCCTCCAATTCACCATTGTGATCATCGCATATGCCTAGAACCCAGCTCGGGTCCTGTAGTAGTGAGGCCGTACCGTTATCCACATGTTCAAAAGGATGAAATTGAGCTACAATGTGACCAAATATTGAAGCAAGCGATTATTCGACCCATCCGGTCTCCATTCTCTTCCCCGATACTGTTGGTTAAGAAGCACGATGGTTCTTGGCGATTTTGTGTCGATTACCGTGAGTTGAATGCTAAAACTGTGAAGGATAAATTCCCCATTCCAGTGGTGGATGAGCTGCTGGATGAATTACATGGGTCACAGTTTTTTACCAAGTTAGACTTGAAATCTGGCTATCATCAAGTACACATGAA
The DNA here is from genome assembly GCA_947683425.1 of Excoecaria cochinchinensis. Classification (NCBI taxonomy): domain Eukaryota; kingdom Viridiplantae; phylum Streptophyta; class Magnoliopsida; order Malpighiales; family Euphorbiaceae; genus Excoecaria; species Excoecaria cochinchinensis. The sequence goes on from CANTUQ010000208.1 coordinate 7,122,941, forward strand.
TCCACCTGACATTGAAAAGACAGCTTTTCGCGCGCATCATGGACACTTCGAATTCTTGGTTATGCCCTTCGGTTTGTCAAATGCTCCATCCACTTTTCAAGCTCTTATGAATGAGGTATTTCGTTCCCATCTCCGCAAATTTATTTTGGTTTTTTTTATGATATATTAATCTACAGCCGCACTTCGGAAGACCATTTAATTCATTTAAGATCTGCATTGGAACTGTTCGTGCTCATCAATTGTATTTAAAAAAAATCTAAATACTCATTTGGTGAAGTGCAAGTTGCCTACCTTGGTCATATAATCTCGGCCACAGGTGTGTCAGTGGATAATAGCAAGATTCAAGCCATCATTGATTGGCCTCAGCCCCAGTCCGTTATAGCCTTGAGAGGATTTTTGGGCTTAGCAAGATATTATCAGAAATTTATTCAGAATTATGGACAGTTAGCAGCTCCCTTGACCAGCCTGTTGAAGCGTAATTCTTTTCACTGGAGCGAGATAGCCTTGCAGTCCTTCCAACTACTTAAACAGGCGCTTGCCTCTGCCCCTATGTTGCAGTTGCCCAATTTTGATGAGAAATTTATTGTGGAATGTGATGCATCCGATGGTGATGTTGGGGCTGTACTTCAACAAAACAGTCATCCCATTGCAGTTTTTAGTAGCCAATTGGCACTTTGACATCACAAATTGGCAGCCTACGAACGGGAGCTAATTGGGTTGGTCAAGACTGTGAAACATTGGCAGCCATATTTATGGGGTCGGCATTTTCTTATCCGAATGAACCACTATAGACTAAAGTTCTTGCTCGACCAACGCCTAACTACTTCCCCTCAGCAACATTGGATAAGCAAACTGTTGGGTTTTGATTTTGCAGTGGAGTATAGGTCGGGCGGCTTGAACCGAGCTGCTGATTCATTATCCCACTGTTCCCACAATGAAGTACAATGGCATGCTATCAGCCAACCCTGTTCTCTGTTTCTTGAGGCTACCCGCAAGGAACTCAGCAAGGATCCATCCTTATAGGAGCTATTCCATAAGGTGACATCGGGAGAGTTAACTTCTTAGCGATAATCTTCTCCTTTATAAGGACAGGGTTTATTTGTTGGCTTCTTCACCCCTCATCGCTGCTATACTCTCTAGAGTCCATGACGGTACTCATGAAGGGTCCAGAAAATAAAAAAATATATTGCTCATACAAATTCAAATAAAAAATAAAATTTTTGAAATAAAAAAAAGTAATAAATTGAGGTAAAATAAATTCAATCCTTGAACTTGTATCAAATTTAACATTGGCAAGGGAAGTAATAAATGGAGATGAATCCCACATGAAAAGAAAAAAATTAGAGAGACAAAATAATTGTCTGTAAATAAGAAGAAGTAATAAAATGATGTGAATCCCACATTAAAAAAAAGAAATAAGAAAGTCAAAACAGTTGTCTATAAATAAGAAAGGTATGTGAATCCCACATTAAAACAAAAAGAAACAAAAGACAAACCAATTGCCTATAAATAAAAATAGAAGATTGAGTGAGTTTTTAATTTTAGAAATCGATGGTTTTTTGTAATTAAAAACCAAAATCGATATAAAATATTTTGGTTCAGTTAAAAATTACCAACCATCAATTGTAAAAATTAGTTCGGTTAATTAAAAAACCAGTTCAATTAATTTTTAATTGATTTTTTCTTTTTTTTCACCAAAACGACACAGTTTTTGTACAAAACCGGGTTCTTCCCGGTTCAACAATTGACCAGTTTTTTCCGGCTCAAACCGATTCAATCCGGTTTTTATATATTTCCGTTTTTATGTGTTTTCAATATAAAATTTTTTGGTTCGGTTAAAAATTACCAACCATCAATTGTAAAAACTAGTTCGATTAATTAAAAAACCAGTTCAATTAATTTTTAATTGATTTTTTCTTTTTTTCACCAAAACGATACAGTTTTTGTACAAAACCGGGTTCTTCCCGGTTCAACAATTGACCGGTTTTTTCCGGCTCAAGCCGGTTCAATCCGGTTTTTATATATTTCCGTTTTTATGTGTTTTCAAAACCAGACCACCGGCCGGTCCGGTCCGGTTTTCAAAACATTGAAGGAAACCCAATGATTCTTGTCTGCAAAAGGGATGCATCAACAATGACATTGTGCAGTGGTCTACTAGTGGTGCTCACATTTCAGCCTATCTGAGCTGATTTTCCAAACAAAATCAAAATCAGCTTTAGGAATTTTGGTTGTCCAATTTGATTAAACTAAGTAAATTTAAGAGTTGCAGAATTGCTTCAAATCAATCTATTTTGTACATTATGCAAGCTCTATATAAAACTAAGCAGAATTTCGTTCAAATTACAGAGTTATAAGACAAACCAGTGATTCTAACCTTTGACGAGTTCCATCCAGAATTCACCATAGGTTATTCACAAGGTAGAAATTGCAATAAGGCTGAATAAGGTCAAAAAAGCACATTTTTAGTGCATTGCCAAGTGAGATAAATGGCAGGAAGTGGAGGAGGAAGAACCACCAATTTTAGAAGAGCAGTCTAATGAACATATAGCATTGTCCTTGAATGCTCTTGAAGGGGGACTTAGTGATCACACAATTAAGGTTAGAGGGCAGATTAATGGAAGGCCTGTGATGATCCTAATTGATAGTGGGAGTACCCACTGTTTTGTGGATTCCAAGGTAGCAAAGAACCTCAAGTTACCATTAACCCCAGTACCTCCTGCTACTGTGGCAGTGGCTGATGGAAGGAAAGTTACGGTTACAGTCAAATGTAAAGGGGTAAGTTGGGCTATGCAAGGCAGTAAGTTTGAATTTGACATGAGGCCAATGGAGTTGGGGGACTATGACATTATTTTAGCGTCAGATTGAATGAGATGTCACTCTCCAATAACCCTTGATTTTGATGCAAATGAGCTGACCATCAAGAAGGAGGGCAAACCCTTCAAGATTAAGGGGTTGGAGGAGAAGTTATCATTAAGAATGATGTCCACTAAGACCCTCACCAAAGCAGTGCAGCAAGGGTGAAAGGGGATTACCAGCAAGCTATTCTTGATTAGTTTACGACCCATTCTAAGTGAGGAGGAACAGCCTGAGGAAATTGAAACTCCCCTAGAGATTAAGAGGTTGCTGGAACAGTATTCAACAGTGTTTTGCACCCCTACCACTTTACCACCCCTAAGGGCTCATGACCACAAAATTCCCCTCAAACCTAACACTGAACCTGTAAATGTCAGGTAGGGGTGTGCAAAACCGAACCGAAACCGAAAACCGAACCGAACCGAATGTAATTTGGTTTATTTGGTTCGGTTTATTTGGTTTTCGGTTTTTTCGGGTCTAAACCGAAATATAATTTCGGTTATTTCGGTTCGGTTCGGTTCTTAAATTCAGAAAACCGAAATAACCGAACCGACCGAATTAATCAAAACACACCGTTTTGCTCTTATATGCATATATATGTATATTATTTCTTTCCTTCTTCTTTTCCTTACCTACCTGAACCCTAGCGCAGCTTCTTCACTTTCTAGCGCAGCTTCTTCCTTCCTCGCTTTCTGCACTTCTGCCTTCTTCCTTCTTCCTATTCGATTGTTCGATTCTTCCTATAGCCATGGTAAGTATCTGTTCTACTCTTTTTTTTAATCTTCTCTTTTCATCTGATGATTTGTTTTAATTTTTGTTGCTTTAGAATAAATGTGGTTGATTTGATTTTCTTTGTGGGTTCTTTGCTGTTTTTTGTGCTTGATTTCCTATATCCCCTTCTTTTCTAACTAACTGCTGCACGATTTTGTAGTTGAGTCCCTGTGTGTTTTTGTAGACAAATATATATATATATAGAGTCCCTGTTTTTGTAGTTGAGTCTCTGTTTTTGTAGTTGAGTCAACATATATATATATACAGGGACTCAACATATATATATATATATATATATATATATATATATATCAACGGTGGAGGAAAATAATCAAGGGAGAGTGAGACAGAAAGATGGGTCGGAAAAGAAGTGTGTGAATGACATAAATTCTGTGCAGATGCTCTCCTTCATGAATGAAGATTGTGACTCTCTCTCTCTCTCTCTCTCTCTCTCTCTCTCTCTCTCTCTCTCTCTCTCTATATATATATATATATATATATATATATATATAGATATATATATATATATATCTAACTGGACATTGAATTATTGAAGTGAAAGTGCTAAATTATATTATACACGTGAACTTGATTCTCTTTGTCTATTATTCACATTCATTATTTTTGAAGCACATACATAAATAAACATAGAATTCACATTCCAATTATTAACCTATATTATGATGTCCAGCTTAAAATTGGTTCTACTTTCTTTTCCGTAGACACAATTCATGATTTTGACTTGTACCTGAACCATATTTTACATATTGTTACTGTATATATATATATATATATATATAAGCTACCAAATAATAATTCAGGAAAAAGGATTAAATAAGTAATAGCTGAAATGTGATGGCAGTGTAGGTTTGAAAGGCAAAATGAAAATGACATAACAGTAAATCTTCCATACTCATGAACTACACTAATAATGGTCATTCGGGATTCCATTTTGGCATGAACATATTAATTGAAGACATTAATTAATTTATCCCATTTTAATTTATTCTATAGTCAATTTATATTTTCATGATTATTTTTTCTTTTGCTCATATATTATTGTTTTGCGTAATTTTTTTTATATTAGGCTTCTATTCAAGATGAGACTCAAACTCCGATCACTCAAACGGAGACGCAAACTCAGTCCGATACGATTCAACCTACGCAATCAGAGGCAACATCTATAAATTTAAAGAGGAAAGCTATGAAACCAAGGTCTGAAGTTTGGGATCATTTTGTCAAATTCACATGTGCAGAAGGCAATATAAAAGGCAAGTGCAATTATTGCTATAAAGAATTTTTTTGTGATCCTAGAAAAAATGGGACAACAGCATTAAAAAAGCACATTAGTGCTTGTAAAAAACGCCCTGAGACTCAAGATACAGAATCACAATTGAGTTTTAGGGTAGACAATGAAGTTGGGGGTCTTGCTGCTTGGAAATTTGATCAAGAGTCTATAAGAAAGGGTCTAGCAGAATTGGTAATTTCAACTGAATTACCTTTAAGTTTTGTTGAAAATAAAGCATTTAGGAAATACATGTCTCTTGTGCAACCCAAATTTAGAATGCCATCTAGATTTACCCTATCTAGAGATTGTTTTCAGATTTATGTTGATGAGAAAATTAAACTTAAGCAATACATTGGGATTAAGAAACAAAGACTTTGCCTTACTACAGATACTTGGACATCAATTCAACAAATTAATTATATGTGTCTAACATGTCATTGGATTGATGATGATTGGAAATTACATAAAAAAATCTTGAATTTTTGTCCTATTTCTAGTCACAAAGGTAGAGAATTAGGCATTGAAATAGAAAAATGTTTGAATGATTGGGGAATCGAACGTGTTTTCACTATTACTGTGGATAATTATACTCCAAATGAATATGCCATAAATTATTTGCAGGAAAAATTTAATGATTGGGGTCATAGTGTTTTGGAAGGAAAATTATTGCCTATGAGATGCGTTGCTCATATAGTTAATTTGATTGTGCAAGATGGTTTAAAAGAAATAGGAAATTCCGTTAAAAGAGTTAGGGCAGCTGTGCGTTATGTGAGGTCATCTTGTAAAAGAATTTGGAAGTTTAAAGAAAGTTGTGAGTTTGAAAAAATTCAATGTAAGAAGATGTTGTCTCTTGATGTCCCAACTAGGTGGAATTCCACTTATCTTATGTTAGACACAGCCCAAAAGTATGAGAAGGCTTTCAAACGGTTAGATGATGTTGATCCCTATTTTCGAATTGACTTGCAAGGAGAAAATGAGTGGTCGGGTGTGCCTGATAAAAGTGATTGGGATAATGTGAGAAGAATGCTCAATTTCTTGAATCATTTTTATGAGCTTACTTTAAAAGTTTCTGGTTCTAAATATGTGACATGCAGTACATTTTTTTTTGAACTTTACATGATGTATCGTTTGTTGGAAGAGTGGTGAGTTAATGGTATTTCGAGTCAAAGATTTATTGGATAAATTGTATGAAGAATATAAAAATAAAGATTCAAATTCAAGTTCAAGTTCAAGCCAAAAAGAGCCTATGGAACAAGATGATTCCATCATTTTCATGCAATTGGATGAAACTGAAAAGTTGAAGAGAATTGTTGAATCGGAATACAAGAATGAAGTTTTAGGTGAGCATTTAAGTAAGAGGACTGAGATTGATAAGTATTTAAGTGAACAAATTGAGTATGATGATAAGAAAAATTTTGACATTTTAGAATGGTGGAAAGTAAATAGTCCTAGATTTCCTGTTCTCAGCAAGATAGTTCGTGATGTGTTGGCTGTTCCCATCTCTACTGTGCCTTCGGAAGCTACATTTAGCTCTAGTGGAAGACTACTTGATGCATTTAGGAGTTCATTGACTCCTAAAATTGTGCAAGCCCTTATTTGTACTCAAAATTGGCTTGTTGAATCAAATGAAATTGAAAGGTCAATTGAAGAAGAAGATGTAATCCAAATAGAGAAAGGTATATTTATCTATGCTCTTAGTTTTTAGATTTAATTATTTAACTTAGTTTTTATAAAAAATAATGATTTATCTTTTTTATTTGCAGATTTTCAAAAAATACATATGGAGTCAACTGTTGATACAGTAAAATATTTTTACATTTTTCAATTATTTTGTATTGTATTTTTAGAGTTTAATTGAATTTATTTAATTATTATTTGTTTGTATGTAATGCAGGTATAAAAGAGCTTGCTTGGATTTGTTGTAGTGTTACATATCAAAATTTATTTTATATTTATTTACATGTATATTTTTTTTAAATTGAAGGACATTGAATGTATTATTTAATTAGAATTTATATTGTATCTATTTTAATATATTTTTTGAGTGTAATTTTATTTAAAATTTATTAGGACTATAATATGAAAATTTGTATATGTTTTTTTCCTTTTAGTTATTTTAATTGGTTTTATTTTGTTAAATATAAGTTTATTTAACTTATATGTCCATGTAAATTAATTTTTTTTTTTAAAAAAGTCCATATATATGGAGAACCGAACGGACCGAACCGAACCGACCGAAATAATTTCGGTCAATTCGGTTTCGGTTTTGAAAAGTTCGGTTCTCGGTTCGGTTCTAAAAATATCAAACTTTCGGTTTTCGGTTTATTCGGTTCGGTCCAAAACCGAACCGAACCGACCATTTGCACACCCCTAATGTCAGGCTCTATAGGTATTCACACCAACAGAAAACTGAGATTGAAAAATTGGTGGCAGAAATGTTGGAAAACCAGATCATTCAGCCTAGCACTAGTCCATATGCTTCTCCTGTTTTGTTAGTCAAGAAGAAGGATGGCACTTGGAGATTTTGTGTTGACTACAAAGAGCTTAACCAGCATACCATCAAGGACAAATTTCCCATTCCAATCATAGAGGACCTCCTAGATGAGCTACATGGGGCAGCCTATTTTTCCAAGATAGACCTAAGGCCCGGATACCACCAGATCAGAATGTGGCTGGAGGATACTCACAAAACTGCTTTTAAGACTCATTCAGAGCATTATGAGTTTATTGTTATGCCTTTTGGCCTAACCAATGCTCCTGCCACCTTTCAGTCCCTAATGAATAGCATCTTCCAACCTTATCTTAGGAAGTTTGTGCTGGTTTTCTTCGATGATATCCTAATTTACAGTCCCTCTCTAGAACTCCATGTCAAACACTTACAGTTGGTCTTTGATAAGCTGCTGGAGCATCAACTGTTTGCTAAGGAGTCAAAGTGTGAATTTGGCAGAGATAGGGTGAATTATCTAGGGCATGTGATAACTTTTGAAGGGATCTCTACTGACCCAAGCAAGGTGACAGCCATGCTCAACTGGCCAACTCCTAAAAACCTCAAGTCTTTAAGGGGATTCTTGGGACTTACAGGATATTATAGAAGGTTTATTGCAGGTTATGGGGTAATTTGCAAACCCCTTACCGATCTCCTTAAAAAAGACCAATTCCTTTGGACCACTGCTGCTCAAGTAGCATTTGAGAAACTAAAGTTGTTGATGACCCAAGCCCCATTGCTGGCACTACCAGATTTCAAAGAGCACTTTGTTTTGGAGGGTGATGCTAGTAACATTGGATTAGGGGCAGTTCTAATGCAAAAGGGGAGACCTCTAGCCTACATCTCTAAACCTTTGAGCCTTAGAAACCAGCAACTGTCTGCTTATGGAAGGGAATTAATGGCCATCATCCTTGCTGTAACAAAATGGAGGCATTACTTGGAAGGGTCTAGTTTTATCATCAAAACAAATCATGAAAGCATCAAGCACCTCTTAGAGCAGAGGCTTCATAACTACATCCAACAAAAGGGAATCTCCAAATTACTTGGCCTAGACTATACTATTCTCTACAAGAAGGATAATGAAAATAGGGTAGCAGATGCACTGTCCAGGCAGTATGAAGGAGGGTCAGCCCACCAAATGGCTCTTTCTACTTACATTCCTAGTTGGATCACAGAGGTTGTCAACTCCTATGAAGAGGATTCTGCCTTAAAAGAGCTCATTCCAGCCTTATCCATCAGACCCCAGGATCTTCCCAACTATTCCCTTTCAAAAGGTATGGTTAAGTACTAGGGCAGATTGTATATTGGCAGGCAGCAACTACTTGCAGTGTGCCATGATTCTCCCATTAGAGGACATTTAGGTGTTGGAGGGGCACTCCAAAGGTTGCAACAAAATTTTTTTTGGCCCGGAATGCAAAAAGATGTGGTGAAATGGGTAGCACAGTGTGATGTGTGCAAGAGATGCAAGTCAGAATCAGTGGCATATCCTGGACTCCTTCAACCCTTACCCACTCCTTCTCACATATGGAAGGATATCTCCATGGACTTCATTGAGAGACTTCCTAAATCTGCTGGCAAGGATACAATCTTAGTGGTAGTTGACAGGTTTTCCAAAATGGGTCACTTTATTGCTCTCAAACATCCATTTAACGCCTCTGAGGTTGCTCGCCTATTTCTGGATCAGGTCTTCAAGCTACATGGCATGCCTAATTCAATTGTGTCAAATAGGGACAAGGTTTCTACAGGAAGGTTTTGGCAAGAGTTGATGAAGCTGTTGGGCACTAAATTACTCTTCAGTTCAGCCTACCATCCCCAAACTGATGGGCAGACGGAAAGGTTGAATAGGTGCCTTGAAACCTACCTAAGGTGTATGGTTTTTCACCACCCTACTCACTGGTTTAAGTGGCTTAGCTTAGCTGAATACTGGTACAATACCAGTTACCATTCAGGCATCAAAATGAGTCCCTTCCAGGCTGTATATGGCTATGCACCTACACTTCCCAACCTGCCAACAGAAACCAGTTCAGTCGCAGCAGTGGAGGAATTCCTGCAAACAAGAGACTCCTTGACTACCTATCTAAGGGATCAGCTGACTCACTCTCAAAATAAGATGAAACAGTATGCAGATAAGGGAAGAACCGAGAGGGAGTTCTCTGTAGGTGATTGGGTTTACCTTAAAATCCAGCCCTATAGACAGAACACTTTAGCCTTAAGAAGGTCTCTCAAGTTTGCTGCAAGGTATTATGGGCCATTCCAAGTGCTAGAAAGAGTTGGGAAGGTAGCTTACAAGTTGGAACTTCCCTCCCATTGCAGAATTCATCCTATTTTCCATGTTTCACTACTGAAAAGGAAAGTGGACAGCAGTACCCCAGTTCAGGTCACCCTTCCTCCCCATTCTGGATCAGAGTTCATTATTCTACCAGAAAAAGTCCTTAATTCCAGAACCATTCTGGTAAATGACTCTCACATTCAACAGCTCCAAATCAAATGCCAGCAGCTACCAACTATTGATGCTACTTGGGAAGACAGTGCCTTCATCCAGCAACAATTTCCGGATTTTTATCATTCTTAGGGACAAGAATGTGCAAAAGGGAAGGGTATTGTTAGGTATACTAGGAGGGTAAAATTGTAAAATTAAAAAGAAGTTAGTTAAGTTAGTTATTGGCCGATTAGGGAAGGAAATTTACAGAATTATTTAGATTTCTTTTGCTGGATGCACATGCCATTTTGGCTGTTTGCACACATCAGCAAGTTAGTTATACTTTTTCTCTATATGTAATAGTCCTTTTGGGACCACAATGATTATGAAATGATTACTCAATAGTTTATAATTAGCAGTATTACTAAATTAGAAGTTATTTTCTAGAAAAACCTATTCTGTGCATTATATAAGATCTATTTAAGACAGACAGAATTGAGTAGTAAAACTAAGTAGAAGTCCCATTTCACTACAGAGGTTTAAGACACTCCATAGCGAACGAGTCTAAGGTTTGCAGCTCCCTTTAACGAGTTACACTCACCATTAATTATAGGTTACAACTTACAAAGCAGAAATCACAATAAAGTAAAAGCTTCACATGAAGAAGCTGATTTCCATGTAAACTGCCCTATGACAAGGTCCACAACCTGGGAACTCAACAACCTATCCAATTTTCTACCTTGTTTAGGGAGACTTTGTCTTGCCAGAATTCTGATACTGAGTGTCAAAATAGAATTATATTCAATTGATTTGTAGGCTGTTTACTGATGGTGTTCACATTTCACTTAACCTTAGCTGATTTTCTGAATCAAATCAGAAAATCAGTTTGTAACATTGATTACCAATTTGAATAAACTATTTAAATATTCTTTTTTTTTCTATTTTCTGCTTACGAAAATATATTTCATGTCACATTACTCCAAGAACATGGGCACTTTTTAGCACCATGAGTACCAAGCCTAAGTATGCATTTGTATGCTTCAGTCTACCCAGGTCAGGTGAGCATGCTCTCTTGGAGCTATGAAGCATAAAAACATTTTGGGGCCTTCAACAACTGTTCAGGCCACTATTGAATTTTTTAATACAACATTTTTTTTTTCCATTTATCAATCACATATTTCAAGAATTAAGGCTTTTCTACAATTATAGTTAATAACACCACTCATAATGGCAAATAAAAATTTGCTAATACCTGGACCAATTATAGGCAGCATTTCCTTCTAACAATAAGCCTTCCTTTCCAGTGGAGACAGTTGCTTTCTCCAAATGTCTTATGTTTATGGATGATCTAGCCGATGTGACAATCATCAATATTAATAACCAATCCTTACGGAATTCCTGCTTATCAATGAGAAACAATAATGAATTAACATGTTCATAAAGAAGTCAATACTGAAATAATAACAAGGATAATAAGCTTCTATGCCTAGACACATAAGGTCACTATTCCTAAATTTGTATAAAAGTTTATACACAAAAAATATATTTAATATCATTCTACAGATTAAAACTTCATCTTGGATACTGTTTCTTTACATAATCACACAATATAGAAGCTAAGTACATACAACCATGAACTATGCAAAAATAGAAAAAGATATGGCTGTGGAGAAAGTAGACTTTAGTGAGGACAAGAAAGTATGGATGAAGAAGAAGAGAAAGAGAGATTAAGTCGGAAAAAGAGAGAGATGCATTACACAAAATTATACAGGTGTTGCTGATGGCTAATAGGAATATGCATTTGAAAAAATTTGAAAGTAGCTCCACAACTCTACCCGTTACTTGCTTTACCAAATGGGACAACATGCTGTTCAATTTAAAGTGAAGGTAATTATAGAGTGGAACGGGAATAGACAATTTGGGCGGGTTAAGGTCCAGGGAATGAAAGAGATAGCATTGGCGTGTGTACGTTATTTGTTTGCATGGGAGGGAAGGGGAAGAGAAAGAATCAAGGAAAAAGACACTACCTTTTTACTTATTATTATTTGATATCTTGAGAGGAAGGGTGTTATGAAATTATGCATTATTATATGCTTTGGATTAATTTCCTTCTAACTTTGACTGTTACTAAAATGAGTCAACCACAAATGGAGTGGCTATTAGATAAACCAATTAAACAAGGACCTTCTAACTTGGTTATAATACAAATGGGACTGACAGAATTATTAGCAAATATTTGTTGTTGGGAGGGGCGTTAACCTTTTGCCTTGGAAAATGCAATTACAACATTTTTGCAATAATAAGCTGACTGAAATTCTAAAGAATTCTGATATAGATTGAAGTTTACTGAGTACACTGGAAGTTAGATTCTTCAGTAAGTAAGTTTGAAAACAGATGCAGAGACAAAAAAAAAAATCAATCAGAAAGCTCCAAAGACATAAAATTGAGTCTCTCCGCGAGGCTTCATCTAATGCAGCATTGAAAGGCAACAGTGGCATCTCCTTACATGTTTTCTTTCAAAGAAAGCCAAGTGGTTACATCTTTTACAAGATATTGAGAGTGAATTTCTCTTGCAAAGGTGAATAAAATTTAAATTGCACAATACTTCAAAGCAAAGATACCAGTTCAAATCCAGAAATCTTCACCAAAAAAGGTGAAAACATATATGGAAAGCATGGTTGAGAAAGATCTCTTACAGATAAATCACATGTTACGGCAGGAATATTTTCACCCTGTGGTTTTGGTATGTTTTCAAGATGCTGAACAATCTGCTGTAGAAGCCCCTTCAAGCTAGCATCAAGATCAAGAGCTACCATTCCAGGAGTCCCCAGCAAAAAACGAATTCTAGCAGCACATGAAGAAAGGTATGATAATGCATAACCTCGAACAGCTGCATTTTCAAATGAAATATCTTTCAGGATTTTCATCCATATTAGTGGTCTATAAATGCAGAGAAGAGCATTGCTGAATATATGGGCTATGGAGTCATGTTTTTATGGCTAATATTTGAGATGCATAATGGCAGCAAACATAAGCAATAAAACTAATTTTCATAGGATCGGTGCTACCCAACTAACAACAACTGTTCTACACTCTTTGATTACACAAATTGGAACTGAAAGTAAATAAAAATAGCCATTGTGGTAAACAATTGTCATAGTTCTAAAATACGAAACTAGATAATAATGGAAAAGGCCCATGAAGCAAAGACAAATGATTCATTCAACAAGACTTTGGAGTGCCACTCTGCTTTGTCAATAAATAAACATAAAACATACATAAAAAGGAAAAGTGAACCATAAGTTTGATAACCCACTTGAGCATATAAGCACTATATTGCACCATACAGCTTCATGAAAATATCCAATAATCAGAGTGATGACATAATAAAGCATTTACATCTATGTACTGGTCAATGCAGAGACAGCAGTTTGTTATGATTCAATATGAATACCATACCTCCTGAGACAAGAATGGGAGGGTTGTCGTTTACACACCAGTTAAGTTTCCCATGCATCAGCTTTATGTCAATTGCTTAGACTACCAAACTTCTAGAAACTATCACTTCATGTATGTAATCTTGGCACAATTTACATGTCAATGTAGTGCTATTTGTATACAGCTCTAAGACCTTGAGTAACAAGAAGCAAAATTTGCTTGCATAAGACAAACTGTGGAAGAAAACAAAATTTGCTTGCATAAGACAACCTAACCTGAAATATATTTGCGCACTAAACAAGATAGACGATCCATTCCATCAAGTAAAAATCCAATAGTAGGGTCACTTGGATCCTGCAGCCAAAAAATAACAGTTTTTAGGTTCAAACATTTTAAAAGTTTATTGGAAGTCCTTTTACTTAATAACTTCTAGGTCTTCGTCCCAATCTAGTTTGGCTTTGCATGCAGACCCATGTCCACATTCAAATTTTTTATAAGCTGGAAAGTGGCAGCTAAATTATTAACAGAAATTTTGGTTACAGATTTAAAAGAATCCACATACTATGTCCACTGGTACTGTTCGAGCAGCTTTAGATTTTGATGATGCAATTCCTACATGTTGGAAATACCAGATGACTTCAGATTGAGCCAAAGCCAACGCAGAAAATATCATCTGTAAACATCATAAGATCAAAGAAAAATTGTAGCAGTGTTACTCCACGCATTTTAATATGCTTAAATTAATTTCTGAAGAAGTTAGAAGATAATGAGAATGAAAAATCAGAGCATATCCAACTCATCAATTTCAATCTCTTTTGCTTTCCTATTCTCCTAAATCAGGCCATAATACCCTGTTACAAAATCTATATAAGATCAATTTCCATAAGTAAAAATATAGCACATTTGCAGGCACAAGCAACACATAAAAATAATTGAAATATTAGAAACAACAAAGATGCCCATTGCAAGAACAGGTCAAAGTCATCTTCAGTGCTGTTCTAAGTCAGGCCAGGTATGTCAGCACTATACAGATGGGCATAAGACAAAAAAGGCAGTAGTTTGGCCTTCGCAAATATATTTAGTTCACTGTAAATATAAACAAGAATAGCTCTTAAAGATTCTTTAAAAGCATAATTAAGAGATTGTATGCGAAGCACAATCACTGTAAATATAAAACTCTACAAGAGGCCTATGTATAACCTTACCTGGATGTTTGGAGCTAACAAACTTGGCTGATCAGTGAAGAAGAGCACCATTCTTCCAATTTCTTGCTTTAACAATATTCTCCTCTCATGGTGAGTGGCATCACAGGATAAAAGTGCCTGCTCATGCACTTCACTGCAAAGATATAACAATTCACAAATTATACTGGCACTCAGCACCATGAATATTGGTTCATCCACTAAATTTTTTCCACAATAAAATTTCAGTGGGTTAATCTATTTCCTTTTATCTAGATGGAAGGTCATCACATAAATGTCAGCAGCATGATTCCAGCAAGTTTAACATGAATAGATGCAGACAAGAGATTGTGTATTTCATTCACTGTCTACAGGTGAAGAAAAAATCCTGATGGCTCCGGATTACATACTGTAATGTTAACAAAATTATTAGAATTTCAATTCAGGGGAAATAACTGATCCATTCATCAGCATATTAGAATATGAATTGTCAGAATTCATCTAGTTTTCTAGCTACACAATTTGGTCATTTTTTACTTACCACCAGTGTTCCCTAAGGTATTATGATTGGAACCATGTCTCTATTTTCCCTTTTCATTTGCACAGAGCACCTACTCTAAATACATTGGGAGTGACTATTCCGGTTAAAATTTATAGATATCAATCATTCAATGCCATTCTCTTCTAAGTTCCCCCTCTGGAGCCTAAAATATGCCTCGTAAGACCAATGACATTCTAATGCTTCTTGAATCCGAAAACGAGCAAAAAGGGTCAGAGTTTCCTTTACACTTGAACGGCTAAAGAGATATGAATCCACGCAGCACTTTTCACCTTTTTAAAAAAAATAAGAAAAGAGGTATTCTCAGAGCAAGTTGATCATATAAAACTTATGCAAGGATGATAAATTTTCAAACCTTGCTCAATTAATTTCTTGGACTACAACTAGTTGAATGTCAATAAAATCAGTGGTATCATTTGGTAAATCCATAACTTCTCCTCAAAAATCTCACAACTAAAGTTATTTGTGTGTGTATGTATTGAGCATTTAGTTGCTTTTGTGTCACAGAGTAATTTCCAGGAACTAGATAAATGAGAAGGATTTAATAAATATTGTTGCCTTATAAAAAGTGACTGCAAGAACATAACCATTGTCCATCATGTCTCTTCACAGGACTTATTCAAGTTGGTCATGTAACGACAAGTTTAGCTCTTAGCATCAAAACTATCCAATCCAAACAATCAGTTATACCTTATCATTTTCTCAACCTGCTTTGCCACACTGTATTCCAGGTCTGCTTCTTTTTGCTTGGTACGCCCAGATTTAGCCATTTTCTTTGATTCTAATATCCGTGGCAAAACATATAACTGATAATCCTCGTGCAGTAACACATACTGCAGATTCAAAATTTCAATGAAATTCAGATATTGCCAATGGACAATGGAGTTTTATCAATAAGAGCACCACTCACCTCATCCCTGAATAGTGTGAGAATCAAATTTTCCTTCAGTACAACCTGAAAACCATTTTGCAAAAAATAAAATTATAAAAGAAGACTAAGCTAGCAAAACAAAAACTGCATGATATTCTTTGAAGCAGTATCATGTCCATGAATGAGCAGCAGAATACAAATTCCATATTGCTAGGAAAAAAAATGAATAACCAAATAAATGAGTAGAGCATTGAAAGAAAAAAAGTACCAAGGTACAAGTGCAGTTACATCTACATATTCTTGCAAATTCTTTCACAACAATTTAAGTAAAATATTTTTTCTTTTTTCTTCAAAGCATAGGCCCATTCAATAAGATAGGTTCAAGGTAACTGCAGTTGACAAAAGAAGGTAGTAAAGACTAGTAGGGAAGGTTAATATACTTCTCTTACAGAAGACCAGATATTAGTTTTGTTGTGCGCTTGGTTAGACACTTTGCAAGCAATCCCATAGAAGAACATCATGAAGCTTTGCATAGAATTTTGCTTCACTTAAAAATGACAGCAGCAAAAGAAAAGGATTGTTCTTTAAGAAGAGAACTACCCAAAAGTAGCTCAACTAGTTGCAAGAGCCTAAAAAAGGCTATAACCAGATTTATGACCTTCATCTACCTACTTATTTCCATTGCTGTTGTAAAACACTAGAATATCTACCAATTGGACATCAAGAATGCTTTCTTCCGTGGAGATCTGACTAAAGAAGTCTATATGGACCAACCACTAGGGTTTGTTGCTTAGGGGAAGTTTGGGTGGGTATGTCGAAGATGCAAATCACTTTATGGCTTGAAGCAATCACCAAGCGTTTGGTTTGGATGACTTAGTGCCATTTTTCAAAAGTTTGGGATGCATAGACGTGAAGCAAATCGCTCAAATTTTTATCGTCATACAACCCTAGCAAGTGCATCTATCTTGTGGTTTAAGTGGATGACATTGCTATTGTAACAAAACATAATGGAAAAATTAATTTTCTATATTTTTGTATTGAAAAAAACTCAGGTATTTATACAAGAATAAAAAACTAACTAGGAAACTTCCTATTTTGTATAAGAAAACTAAATATTCTACGGTTAATTACAATCAATTTTGTAACACTTCTCCTCAAGCTATAGCATAAATATTAACCATACCCAGCTAGTTACATAAATATTCAACTTGAGTGCCATTTAAAGCCTCTGTGAACAGATCGCCTAACTGTTCTCCCTTATTCACGTCCTAATGAAATGACATTACCTTGAATTTTTTCACGAATAAAATGGCAATCAACTTCAATATACTTGGTCCATTCATGATACACTGGATTGGAGGCAATATGAAAAGCAGCCTGATTATCATACCAAAGTTTTACTGGAGACGGGAGATTTATACCAATTTCAGCAAGTAAATGACGAATCCACAAGATTTCACATACGAACTGTGATATAACTCTATATTCAGATCTGCACTGGATCTAGATACCACAGTCTGCTTCTTGCTCCTCCAATAAGCTAAATTTCCTCCAACAAAAATACAGTAGCCTGTAGTTGACCTCTGTTATGACCCAGGCTCTCATAAGCCTAAGTCACACCCACACACTTGGCGGACTTGCCCATACAAGCCCAAGAGTTACATCAGGCCCATAAGTAGAAATACCATTTGTTCCAACAAAAGGAATTCCTAGTAGTGGTGGGTGCTCATCACACTTATAAGCCACTAACTACCCAAATAGTTAGCCGATGTGGGATCGTAACATTACCCCTCCCATCAACAACCGACGTCCACGGCGGCTTCATCACCCACTGGCGGCTTCTCCCTTTCCTTGGGTTCCTCTCCTGGGTTCCTCTCCTGGGCTGCCTACCACAGAGTCGGTCTGGCTCTGATACCAATTGTTATGACCCAGGCTCCTATAAGCCTAAATCACACCCACACATTTGGCGGACTTGCCCATACAAGCCCAAGGGTTACATCGGGCCCATAAGTAGAAAGGCCCCTTGTTCCACCAAAAGGAATTTCTAGTAGTGGTGAGTGCTCATCACACTTATAACCCACTAACTACCCATATAGTTAGCCGATGTGTGATCGTAACAACCTCCTATCAATTTTAGAACCTGTCCAATCAGCATCAGCAAATCACTCAATATGGGTATGCCTATAATCACTGTACAGTATACCAAATCCAAAAACATCTTTCAAATAACATAAGATCTGTTCTAGAGTTTCCCAATACTTAACTATAGGAGCAGTCATAAATTGACTAACAACACTCACTACAAATGCAATATCTGGACGAGTTACTATAAGGTAATTCAGTTTTCCAATTAATCTCCTATATCTTTCTGGATCATCAAAAGGATCACTATCATCCTTTGTAAGTTACACATTAGGAACCATAGGAGTACTGCATGGCTTAACTCCCAATTTTCCAGTTTCTGCAAGCAAGTCAAAAACATACTTTCTTTCGAATAGAAGAATTCCCTTCTTGCTTGAAACTTTCACTCTCAAGAAATATTTCAGCTGGCCCAAGTCTTTAGCGTGAGATCTACTATGCATCAAAGACTTAAGTGAATAGATATACCTGCAAAAGCACTTCCTGTAATTAAAATAATATCATCAACATAAACCACAAGAAGAATAATGCTAGCTTCTGATTGTCTGTAGAAAACCGAGTGATCACACTTGACTCTTCTTTAGCGCAAACTCTTGAACAATCTCACTGAATTTGCCAAATCAAGCACGAGGATTCTGCTTCAATCCATACAGAGATTTCTTCAAATGGCAAACTTTTCCATACTCTCCCTGAGCAACAAATTCAAGTGGTTGTTCCATACAGAGTTATTCCTGAAGATTGCCATGAAGAAAAGCATTTTTAATGTCTAACTGATGTAAGGGTCAATATTTGGAAGCTACTAAAGATGTGAATAAACGAATAGAACTCAATTTGGCGACTGGGGAGAAAGTTTCAGAATAATCCATCCCATAAGTTTGAGCATATCCTTTAGCAACAAATCAAGCTTTAAGCCGAGCCACAAAACTATCTGCATTAACTTTGACTGTAAAGACCAATTTGCATCCCACGGCTTTCCCTTTAGGCAACCAAGTCCCAAGTGCGAGTTTCATCCAAACCATTTATCTCCTCTATCATTGCATCACGCCAAACGGGATGAGACAAAGCTCCTGTAACAGTTTGAGGAACAGAAACCGGGTCGAGAGAAGTAATAAGAGAACATGTAGATGGAGATAAATGATCATAATTACCCGAGTCATACGGGAGTAATCATCCACAAATGTCAAAAAATACTTGAACCCGAGTCTGGCTACCACAGAACACGATCCCAAAACATCTGAATAAACTAATTCAAATGCAGACCTAGCTCATTTATTAATCCGAGGACTTGAAGAGCTACGGTGGTGCTTGGCAAACTAACGTGACTCACAGTCCAAAGAAGAAACATTAGAAAATTAAGGACACAGTTCCTTCAAAGACGGCAAAGAAAGTTGTCCCAACCTACAGTGTGCTTCAAAATGAGACAAAACACTAAAATAAGCAACAGGCCTCGGTATCTTTCTATCAAGAATACAAAGACCTCCTGAGACATAACCTTTACCAATGGTATGATTCGTTACAAAATCTTGAAAGATACAATGATCAGGGAAGAAGGAAATACAAAAATTAAGATCACATGAAAGTTTAGTTACAGAAACCAAGTTAAAAGCAAGTTTCGGTATATTTAGAACTGATTCCAGAGAAATTGACGAAGTTGAGTTAACTGTGCTAGACCCATTTACATGAAAATTTGACCCATTTACATGAAAAATTGATCCATTTGCCATTGTAACTAGAGAAGAAAGTGCATGTGACTGAAAAGTAGATAATACATTTCGATTACCCGTCATATGATCTGTAACTCCAAAATCAATGACCCACTGAGATGAGGAAGATAAAAGACATGTATTTGGATTTCCTACCCCAGCAATAGTAGTGGTGGGTGAAGCTTCCAAAGAATTCTGATACTGAGTGAATTTTGCATATTCATCTGCATAAATCATAATATACTCCTCAAAGGTACTACTAGTAGTAATGTTTGCTAATTTAGACTTCTGATTATGCAATTTTCCACATAAACGTTTTGTATGACCAGGTTTATGGCAATAATAGCACACCATATTCTTGTTCCAACTCATATTAAATAATATCAAGCCGCAAAGAGCAAGTAATATAGTCAAGCAAAACACTTCACAAATACCCAAACACTAGTGACAAATAACTAGAACACCCAATCTCTAATAAATGCAATCCAAATCACCAGAGAACCTGAGATTTTCACGACAAGTGCGATGCACTCTAAGCAGCTGTAGGAGATTGAAGCAGCAAATTGACACCCAAATACTAGTGTCAATAGCAAGGATAAAACCACCACCACTCAAATAGCACAACCACGGAAAATTCCAACAGCTCCTCAAACAAGCCATAAGACCCAAAACTCCCAAGAACAAAACCTCAAACAAGCCAATAGACCCAAAACTCCCGAGAACAAAACCAGAAATCACCGAGAGAAGCAATCACCTTCAAAAGAGACCAGAAGAAGAAGTTGACTCGAGGATCTGATCGGGGACAACCAGGCGACGCCGGAAATTGAATTGGAGGACCGCCAGACACCACATGCGCCGGCACGTGAGGAAGGGGACAGGAACTTGTGGCGGCACGTGTGGATCACTCATCGGCAGGATGGACACCGGATTTTGTGGAGTGGCCGGAAATACACATGCGCTTCCTCCGACGTCGGCAGTGAGACAAACAAGTCAGCGGAGCTGGTGACCAAAGGAGGAGCAGATTCCTCAACCGAAAAACCAAAACCCAAAAAAATTCCCAGAAAAAAACCCTAAGGCTCTAATACCACATAACAAAACACAATGGGAAAAATGATTTTCTATATTTTTGTATTGAAGAAAACTCAGGTATTTATACAAAAATAGTAAACTAAATACGAAACTTCCTATTTTGTACAAGGAAACTAAATATTCTATAGCTAATTACAATCAATTCTGTAATAGCTATCAACAGTTGATGATTTAGAAGGAATTGATCAACTAAAACAGTATCTCTGAAGCAATTTTCAAACCAAAGATATAGGAAGTTGAAGTACTCTAGGCAATGAGATGGCATAATCTAATACATGCATTGGTATTTCCCAAAGAAAATATGTACTCAATATCTCGGAAGAAACAAGAATGTTGGATTGCAAACCTATGGGCACCCCCTATGGATCCAACTGTCAAGCTTGTTCCAAGACAGGGAACCATTGAAAGATTCTAGTCAGTACCAGACGTTAGCTGACAGACTCAAATATCTCACCACCACATCACCAGAAATTTCTTTTGCAATGAGTGTGGTGAGTCAATTCCTTCAAGCACCATGTGACAGCCACTGAAATGCAGAAATACAGATTCTTTGGTATATTAAAGGGAATCCAAGCTCAGGTCTTTCATATGAAGATAAGGGACACTCACAAATTATTGGCTACTCAGATGCTATATGTGTACTGTAGTTGTAAATTTCCATATTAGGATGTAAATTTTTGTATTTAAAAGCTCCTCAAGGGAATGGTCAAGCAACCATTTACATAAATATATAGAAATATATTTCTTCTTTCATAATTTAAGCCACCAACCTTACCTTGTACCTCCAAAGAACCATTTGCACTGTACTTCACATTATACACCAATTTGCACCCAACTAGAACTATATTCTCTAGTTTTATAACATCCTCCCACATTTTATTTCTTTCAAATGCTTGCACCTCCTCTTTCATAGCTTGATTCCATTCCTGACTTTCAAAGCCTCTACTACACTTTCAATGGAATTAATGGTAGTGAGCAAACACTTATATTGAGGAGGGAGCAAGCGATGTGAAACGTGAAAGGGGGTGATGGGAGTAGGTTCAAACTCTGTTTCAGAAAGCAATAAAAAGGTCAAGACCATCAAAACTAGATACTAGGTTCAAAATTCTTAAACTAGATAGTAGGCTCAAAATTCTTTTCTTTCTTGATTAACAAAAGCTCTGAATGGAGCTCGACTTTATTACATTTGTAAGAGCTAGTCGTGATCAACATCTATATTCTTACATAAGGAAAAGTGTTGCAGAACACAAACTAAATATGCAAAAGTTCCTATATTGATTAGCATTGTTATAGGGATAGCATAACTATCATGTATTTTTATTCTTTTGCTATTTTAGAGTTTCAGGTTGAAAACATATGATGCATTATGTAGGAAAGGAGGGTGAATTTTCTCTTCCAAATTACACAAACAAAAGATCAGGAGCTAGCTATATCATTTCTACTGTAGGTAACCTAGAGACTTGGAGGAGCAAGAAACAAAAGGTTATTATGTGTGCACATTGCCAAGTTCAAGTAAGCAATAGGTCGTTTTTGTCAATTTAATATATGTAAAATATCATTTGTAAAGTTAAGGTATGTAACTAAATACATTTGCCAACTTCAAGTGTGTTGTTATGTATTATCCATTTGGTTATTAGGTCTAAAATCATCCTTTTTTTCCATATATATCTATCAATATCTATAAATATCTATTCCAATATCTTGCTCTTCAATATTTAAATTTGACTCCCTCCATAGGCCAGGTCTAGATGCTTGCAAAAAAAAAAAATCAACCATGTTAATCCATCACCAAATATTCATGTGTTCCACAGCATTGGAACAAATTTCTTTTTTTTTTTCTCTTTTTTTTTTCAAAATGGGTTCTCAATCATTATAATATAAACATTAGACTGCACAATTAAAACACATGCACTCCATAAAATGATCAAGTGTGAGGTATTCTTTAAGAAAGAACCATCCATTGCATAGAAATTCAAAGTGATACAAGTCCATGAGAACTTGGGCTGTTTTGCATTTTATCAAGCAAAAAAGCTACAGTTTAGTGACAAAAATACAAGATAAGTCAGAACAGCCTAATTAAACTGCATTTAGGGGCTTATTGGTTTCCATGTTTAGTACATATTTCAATGAATGCCTAAAGTTCACTCTCCATTACTCGAGGACATTCTATTTCTGTTCCATGGTTATGAAAAATTATAATGTTAACAAGCAATACAACGTTGCAAATATATAATCCTATCTTTAGAAGCACCACCATGCAGTATGTCTTGTAATTTTCAAACTATTCAGTCACAAAATATTCTCACTAGTCGTGCTATGTACTCAAATGAGAATCAAGGCCATGAATTACGTGGGACATACCATAGCAATATCAATGCTAGTTACACGAAGCAGCTCATCAGGACACACAAGATATCCAAGTAGCACCCACTCCTTGTAAGATGTAACATTTGCTAGATCTTGGGCCCTCTAAAATATGAAAAACGATTATGAATCATCACTACAATCATCATAAATGCTAAAAGTTATCAATGCTTTAGCAAAAATGCAATACCATTGGGTGAGCAGAATTCGTAAGTATATCTGGATATCGAGGATGATATGGACTTAGAAATCCCTCATTTCTGAGCTTCCTAGTATCTGTAGATAAGAAAATAATGGGGCCAACAGCCTCTAATACCTGCAGAATAAATTGAACTTTCAAGAATAAATAAATATTGGATTTATTGTGAAAACAAAAAACAACTAAAAGGAAAAGCACAAAAAAAAAAAAAAAAATTGAAGTGCTGCTGCTGGAGAAGTTCCTTACAAAAGGTTATGCTTCTATACAACTAACATGCAGAGAAATATTTTATTTGAAGACATTTAAGCAAACCATACCAAAAACTAGAATGATTTCAATATTCATTGACATACATTCAAAACCATATGCATTTGCATTGTGGTTCTTAAAATAAAATAATAATAATTTGATGTAATCAAATACTTTCACTATGAGAACTTTTAACAATTACACCTTCTGGTAACTTCTGTTTATCTTCATAATTGAGTCAAAAGTTCAGTAGATTTATTTAGTACATAGTTGTGCTTAAATGTTGAAAAATAGTGGCAAGTGATCTAACCATTAACAGTGAAGATTTTCAGAGAAGAGTATTTCTATTTCTTCTCACTTGTGTATTTACAAAGTCACAATACAAGGGTATTTATACACAACCCTTGAGTCCCCTAATTAGGAAATAATAGCCAGCCTACAGTCACTGCCTAGTCACAATACAGTCAGAATACAATCAAAGACATAAATAAATAATCACACAATTGTGGCAGTAGATCGTGTTGGTCCGCACTCCCCCTCAAGCAGTGCATAGATATCATGCATGCCCAACTTGCAACCTATCGTGTGAAAGATTTTCGTGCTAATATGTCACATGAAAAATTCTCAAGGAACCATCTGCCACTTTCTCCTTAATGAAGTGCCGACAATCTCAATGTGCTTCCTTCAACCGCGTTGAACCGGGTTGTGAAATTGTTCTCCAGGAAGCACATTTTAAAAGTTTACAAAAGTAGAAATCTGAATTTATACCCAAATTGCCAACATACAAACTCAAGGAATAAAACTACCATTTATTTTCTGTTTTGAATGAAACTAGGATTTCAGCTATCTTAATTAAGCTTCTCTTTTTCTTTTCCCAACCAAGGTTTTGGAGGATAGGCATAAAGCATCATGTCAAAATACCTAAAGCAACTTCATTTTCCAAATAGAATAAATAAATAGAATAACACATGGTTATCAAGAGAAGCACTTCTTGTTCTTTGGATCTCTCTTTCAATAGATGACTAACAAGGCATACACGGGGGGAAAAAAAATGGGTCACAAGTTGAGCAGTCGCATATGTTTACAAAGAAGTATCAGCTATTACAAATAATTGTAATAGGTTATTTTCCTTGTCATGCAATACCAATGAATAATTCAGAAGTCGAGGATGATGATAAAAATGAATATTTCAGCCAAAAAAAAAATATGGATACAACCTCTCCAATCCGTGGACTGACAAAATTGAGATCTTCTTGTAACCCTTTCAATGGTGGATCATAGGAATCTATAAATTGAACCAACCTAAGATATGAACATAATGAAACCCCATAAATTTGAAATATATAAGATATATTATCAGTCACATTATCAAGTTCTTCAAAATGAACCAAAGCAACCAACAAGACACAAATAATACTTCTACCATGCATGAAATCATGTTTCACATTCTCTGTATGAAACTGAATTCTTTGTTATTGAAGTAAACTGACAATTCACAATAGAACTAGTTAGAGAGACTTATGCAAGGAAATTGACCTTACAGACTTAATTACAATCAGTAAAGCCCAGAATAATAAGAACACAAAAAAGAAGAGCAAGGGCAGTTTCATTATAAATGTCCCATCTAGAAGGAGCAACAAAGATAACTACATTAACCAAACATTTTGTGTACCGATGATAGAAATCACAGTCTCTGTCATTTCTTGTCATGGCGTGCAGAAGATTATACATCTGTAGCATCATTTTCCTTGGCATCTGCATGAGAGCTTCAAATTCCAGAGTCAAATGCGTATAGAAGTTATGGATTGAAGGATACAAAACCAAAAATTATATTGGGAAAAAAATTAAATAGAAGAAGAAGAAGAAGAAGAAGAAGAAGAAAAAACTAAAGAAAATGGGAACATCTGACTTGCCTTCTCAGAGAAAAGGTTAACACGGACAAAGGAACAAAACAAATCCATGAAGGCGTGCAGTATAAGTGAGTTCTGATGGGGCTGCAAAAATACAATGGTAAGTTATATGAGATACGTTGGTTAAGACAAAGCACTATTTTTCTGTCAGTCTACGCTCGAAACAACATCATAAATAAAAGGTTTGATGTCTAAGGAGGAGCAAGTATAGCAACTTCATTGGTTCCATGCACATCGATAATTGTATGAGAGACAAATCAGGAGGCAAAGTTACAGAAAAACTCAGTTTTTGTAGAAACTGTTTAGTGCCTTTGAATGAGAAATTATATTTTTCATGACAAGGAAGAAGTAGTTTTGTTACTCACCAGCAAGGTAATGACCGTGCTACTAAGATCCAGTATAAGTCGCAGAGCTTGTTCTCGAAATGCCATCAAGTCAATAAGCAGCTGGCCCACATAAAAGAAACCTCTTACTTGCTAGACATAACTTCTGATTTGTGTCTCTACAATATCAGGAAGCAAGCAATATTGTGGTCCTAATTATAAATAAGAAATAGGCATTGCATCTAAACAATGAGCAATGAACCTTATATCTTCGCACAAGACATTACTTACTCAAGTCATGATCTCTACCAACCCAAAAAGAAAAGATAATAAAGACGATGCCATCAAGAAATACCTATCACGAACATGAAGTAAGATGCATGCTATATTATTTATAATCATATCAAAGTGGCATATAAAAATTTGCAACACGGCAGCAAGAAAGGTTCCTTTTTTTTTCACTTCTTATTGAAGATGGTGAATGGCAACTATCTTGGCCATCCCATACCATTGCCTCATTATCATCTTGCTCTGCCATCAAAATGTTCCTTCATCATGCTTCCCTAATTTTATAGTCAATTAAGTAATTGAAGCCAGAAGTGCATACACACATGCATCAAGTGAACCCTATTGTCCCAAAAGATAAAAAGAGCTTGAAAGTTTCCACTAGGGCCAAAAGATAAGCTCGAAAGTTTCTACCAAGGATGTTCAAAAATGGATTGGACAATTTATAACTAGGTTGTGGCCAACCATCTAAAATATTTAGCTATAGTCTAACCCAACTGGTTTATGAACTATTTATTTTGAATGGATTGGTTGGGTTAAGCGGTTTAACCATAATTCTTTAACCAATAATTAAAAATCTAATAATATTCTACTTCCAATTATCATTTAACCAATTTATATCATAACAAAAACAAATTATAACAATACACTTTCTTATATCCCACGAAATTCATATGGATGTATTGTTAAGTATCAAAGGAGGGGTAAAGTTGTCAATTAAATGCAGTTAGTTAATTCTATTATTGTTAGCAAAAGAATTTAGTTGTTAACCTTAGTAGGGACAGATTCTGTGATGGCAGGATTGCATGTTTCCTTGCCCTTTAGCACAGCTGTCCTACCCTTTCCTTTATATCATTGTAATGTCCTTTGGGACCACTCAATTATTGCAATACAATTCAGATTATTCCTCTTTCTCTTTTCTCTCAAATCTCTCTTTTGTCTTATTCTAATTCTCTCTGCTTTCTTCTTCTCCTTTCTTTCCTAAATCCTTCTGTTCATTGTTCTGGGTTTCTTACACAGAATTCTTCATTAACTAATTGTTGGGATTAGTTCTAACATTTATGCATAAAAGATAAATAATCAATCGACCGCAAGTGAGGAAATACTAATCTCAATCTTCAAAAGATAAAGAAATAGATAAAAGTTGACGTGCAACATAATTAGTCTACTTTGTCAAGTGTCAATATTTATTGGTCACGTAAACACCCATTTTTATCTATTTAATCTATATGTATTTCTTCTAATTTGTACATATTTCTTCCATTTGTGGATTAAAAACATCCATATTAATTGAATAATTTCATGTGCAAAACATATAAAGAAACTAGTGTAACACTTGAAACTTTGAGCAAATATATCTTTGAGAGAAAAGGTTTTTTAGCCCTCAAATTATTATAAATAGAGTGAAAATGCCCTCAAATTTTTTTTTGTCCGTTTTTACCCCTAGAGTCATGAAAATATACGTAATATGCTCTCATTTTGGATGAAAAGTCTAGCTGTCAAATGGATTAAACGGCAACCAATACTGAGACGACACATCAACACCGTGTCAAATCTCTCTCCTAGACAGCTTTAAGAAAAAAGGAGCAAGGTGTTTTTTTGGCCCTCAATTATTGAAATGGTTTAGCCTATTTTGGCCGAAATCAATTCTTTAGTGCGTTTTTGCCCTTCAACTTGACGGAAAGGCCAAGTGTCTAAAGGAATTAACGGCGTCTAATGAGAATACGACACATCGACACACATGTGACTGCCACTTTGATGACATGGCCAAAAAAAAAAATCTCTCATCTCTCCTCTCCTTTCCTCTCTTCCTCCTCCTCCTCCTGGATTTTCTAGACTTGACCTAGCCTACTTCTTTTGGCGATCGGACATCCATTGGAACTCTGATCAAGCTGAATTTTGATGGACAATTAGAAGACACATATTTCTTAATTTTGCACGGTGGAGATCATTTTTCGAGGTCTGGAAGTTAAAATTTTGTTGCAAAAAGCGGATTGTTGTTTTGGACACCTTATACAATAACCAGCTTTATCTTTTTTGATGACTGGGCAATCATTTGCCGTTAGATCAGGCGCTGATTTTTTGGTAAGTATGATTGGAACTCCTTATTCTTCAATTTGAACGGTGGAGATTGCATTTTGATAATCATAACTTTGTCGAATTTGTTTTGAACAAAAGTTACAAACTCAAAATCCCTAATTTCTGCAATTTCATATTTATTCAAAAAAAAAATAAAAAACTAGCAATTTCTACAGAGAGATAAAAAGAGTAAACAGAAATACGAGACCTTCATCTATCGATTCCAAAAGAAATTCATGATTTGATAACAATTTTGTTGCTTGTTTTTCATGAAGGACCTGAAAAATCTAGGAGGAGGAAAGATGAGAAGAGAGAGGAGAGAGTTTTTTTTGTTTTTTTTTTTTTTTGCTGACTAGATGGATGAGTAGGAGAAAGAGAGCTAACATGTCGCAATCTGATTTGCCGCCATTTGTGCTATTAAATACATGGCTTTTCTATCTATTTGAAGGGCAAAACCACACAATAAAACTGAATTCAGCGGTAAAAACACACTAAAAAACTAACTTCAAGGGTATAATGGGCTCAAAAAAAAGTTGAGGGATAAACCCACCCCATTTTCAATAATTGAGGGGCAAAAAAACACCTTAACCTTTTTTTTTAAAGCTGACTAGGAGAAAAATTTAACACGTGGATACTAATGTGTCATCTCGGTAGTGACTACCATTTACTCTGTCTGCCAACTGGACTTTTTGTCAAAAATAAAGGTATATTCCACCTATTTTCATGACTACAGGGGTAAAAACCGATAAAAAAAAAAGTTAAAGGACATTTTCATCATATTTATAATAGTTTGATAAAAAAAAAAAAAAAAAAAACCTCTTAAACCTATATATTTTAAAGTTAGTTTAAATTGATAATATTCCTTAGTTTAAATTGATAGTTTTCCATAAGATCTTTATTTTCCTTTTCTGTTTTATCGAAGAAAATTCATAAGATCAATTGTTGTTGCAGATTTGTACATTGAAATGATATTTATATTGCCTTAGAAAAATAAATGTGTTGAACAATCAACATGGCTGTCCTCGTCCTTAGGGTTCCCACTAAGAACAAAGAGATTGACCTGATAGTCCACACAACCATGCATCATTTAAGGCCACAAAATTGCCTATTTTTGAAGACAAATGCAATTCGTGGCAGACATAAAGCTTTGAAAACCAAGGGACTAATAACCCAATTAAAAGATCACTGGTGAAGTGGGAAGGGGAACTAAAAGATCTTTGGCTGGGATATAAAATACTCCACTGAGTAAACCCATTTTTATAATACATGAGTTACAATTCATGATAACCCAATCATGTTTTGAGGTAGTGCTTAAACAGGTATGGATTTGATTGGATTGGATTGGATGGGTTACATCATTTTTGAATAACCATAGCTTCTAAAATGAACATGAAATGATAGAAAGGAAATTCATTCCATGATAGAATTGCAACTTATTCTGAAGAAAATAGCAAATATTTAAGTTCTTAAAAAGTGATGTCCATTATTCTAAATCAAAATCGCCACTCCGCGTGGATTCCCGATTCTTAAAATAACTAGAACATTATTAAATAGACCTAATTAGTTCTTGACCATACTTGAAATCGACAAAAGAATTCTTTCATCTTAGTTGGAAACAAGTGCTACAACCATATAAATCTTTGCTTTAGAGCTAATAAATACCTAACCATGTGTCAAGATGCCCAGACCATTAAAATTGTTGATGAGATGGACTCTTAACTTATGCTCGGAGTTGAAATAACAGACCAAGCAAGAAATTTAGCCAAGTCAGGCTCAATCTCTACATGTAAAAATCCAATCTTGAGAAATTGAATGCTCAGCCATCAATGGCTCGTAGCCCCATTTTCTTGCTCGCTTATAAGAGCTCTAAACCTACAAAGTATATGCTAAGAAACAATTATCTAATATTCCAAGAATTTCAAGGCATGCCATATGTAAATGCGATAATAACTGTTTAAATTAAATTTTCAATATAAAAAATAAAGATATTGTCTTGAATATCTTCATTTGTTAGCACAATCATGAACTGGGAATGCACTTAAATTTACACACCCATCAATGACATGCAGCTGTAGCACCACAATGAATGCTACAAGTGTTGTAGACAATAGCTATTGAACAATTAAATGATAGAAGATAATATATATTGAATGCTTAAGAAGTCAAAGATATTATCAATTAAACTCTGGATTAAAAAGATGCAATGCATGAAAACACTGACAAAGTAATCCAAAAAGGGAAAAATGCTTGTATGCACTAATCAACATGTTTAGCAAAATACACACACACACATATATATATATACACACACACACACACATATATACACACATACATATGTATACATACATACATACACACACACATATATATATGTATGTATATATAAAATAAGAGAAAAACTGTACGTGTGTATGTATATATATATATGTATATATATATATATATATATATATATATATATATATAACATTATAATCTGAATAAATATGGGCAACAAGAAGATGAAACACGAAAGCTGAGAAGCAAAAAAGAATCTCCACACCTGGACCCATGGCTCCAAACTCTGCAAATGAACTTCTGCACTATCATTCAGAGCATCCAAAGCAACCTTATCGACCTGCATCAATCCTTCAAAAATTATAAAACCCATCTATTCCTACAAAGACGCCACCGAAAAGAAATACACATGAAATGCACAGCAATTCTTACTCGTTCAAGCTGCAATTTACTAAAATGCTCTGGAAACTTCTTTGACAACAATAAGCAAATCCTGGGATAGTTTGGAAATACTCCTGCTTTCCAAAATGCTTCTGAGAATACATGACCAACTGGATCTGGGTAATCAAGGATTTGATTTAATCTATACATTTTGGCCATAAGGCCTTCAGCTATTTCAGTAAGCTGTACAACCCACTGCAAGTTCAAACCCTTATGAGAACCACCTGAACTCTGAACCTGTCCATCAGGACCCTTGTTCCTAGAAGTCCTAAATGTCGCTGGAGACACCACATCAGGACCCAAGTACTCAGTCCACCTTGATGGACCCTCCAATTCCCTCGACCTTGCAGCTGTGGGCGAGAGGGATGAGTCATGAGCTGCAAAATCTTGCCGTGGCTTTGCCATCAATTGATTACTTCAGTGAAAGCTTTGCCTGTTCAACTTTCACAAGAGACAACCTTTAAACCCAACCATGTGATTCACCCAGCAAATACCATTACAAGAATCAAGGGAGATAGAGAAAGAAACTCGTTACCAACTAAATGAAACACAATGCTAAATTGTCAAATCCAAAAAAAAAAAAAAAATCACAATGCTACTCCACACAGAAAAAGTAAATGCACTAAACCAAAACCCAATAATTCTAGATTTGATCTTTATTGAAGCATAGAAGAGAGAGACCAAACAATATCTAAATCCTATACAGGAAAATAAATGGCAAGAAATGACAAAGAAATAAAATTAAACAGTCTAGTAAATTTTTTTTTTTTAGAAAAGACTGCAAAAGACCGCTCAATTCTTTGCAGTTTCAAGATTTGTACCTCAGAAATGGCATAAGCAATAGATAATGGAAGTTGGGTTCTCTACTTCCCAAAGCGAAGTCCGATACATGAGAGAAAAATTGCTAAATCTGAGGTGAAGCTGATAATCAAATGAAAAACCTTAATTTTGTAGCAATTGATGGAACCATGGAGAGGAGGACTGCGCCAATGCTTTATTTATATAATTAATAATATTTAATATGGTTATTGGTTAGTTCGGTTAAGAGATGGTCTCCTTTCCAACTAGACCCGAGAAAAAATAGATCCGAAAAAAAAAAAAGAAAAAAACCTATCTAAAATGGATAGAACAGAATAATTTAAACAAATCAATTTTTAATCAAACAGATTTTTAATTAACGAATAATCGATTTATATATATTCATATTTTATATTTTAATTCTTATATTTAAGATTTTAATATATTTGTATTTTATAAATATTATGATATATTATATTTTCTTGTGACTGTATAATAAGAATTTTATAGTTAATTTCATGTTGAATATATAATTTTTAAATATTAAAAAAATAACATTATAATTTTTATAATTTATTAAATTTTTTAATGATTAACCAAAAAATATTGATCAAATTGATAAAAAAAATTAAATAAAATCAAAATCGATATAATAATTAATTAAAACTAATATATTAATTAATAAAATTATTAATAAATCGAATATCGATACATACGCATGCCTATTAAAGTAAAGCTCTTGATCAGTTTACTTTTCACTTATTTCGATCTAAAACCAACTGTAGTCTTCAATTTTGTCCCAAGAGAAAAACGGACTGGCCCTCACTTGCCAATAAGAAGAGCAGCATCAGCAAGCATAAAATAGGAAGAAATTGGTGCATTTTTGTCAAATTTGGATATGTTATTGGACACTTGCAAAAAATATGTATTAAGCTAAAAAAAATTAAATTAAAAAAAAAAAAGGTTCCCATGAAGAAACTTGATGCTGGATTTTCATGGTGGAAAATGCTTTGTTCTTTTGCAGTTGGTCAAAATTGTTCGATTGAATTTATGAATTATGATTTTTGTTTTATTGAACATTACTCAAAGAACAAAAGTTAAACAGCCATCATGTTTCATAGAACAAAAATTGAAAGTTGAGATGCTATAGTAAACATAGAATTGTGTTTGCTTTTGGAGAAAGCCATTATGTGTCAATTCGTAATTCAATTTATTTGAATTAATTTGAGTTGGTATGTAAAATAACTCTGATCAGATTTAAATTTTTATGGGTCATGTAAATTGGATTATTACGAGTCAGATCGGTTTTGGAACAAAAGAATTGCAGATCATATATATCAAGTTTACAAACTTGATTCAAAATTTAATTGGTCTACTTTCAATATAAAAAATAAAATAATATACATAACTTTTTGTTTTATTGCCCGATATGGCAGAAGATTACATTTTTTGGTACAGGATCAATCATGATTATAATAGAATGGATTTAAACAGTTGTTAAATAAGTTTAGGATGAGTTCGGTTATTAATATTAATCGTTCCGGTCAGATTTGCGTATAGATTACTAGATAAATATTAGCCAAATCTATTTGTAAAATTTAACTATTAATTTATTAAATATAATATTTATCCTCAAATATCAATGCTTCAAAAACCATACCAAATATTGAACCGAACTACCAATTGACTTATGATTAGAGAGCTCAACCGAATTTTTATTTTTTTTTTCATTATACAATTATTTATAAAAAATTTAAAAATATAGTATGAATAACATTATATAAAACCTGTAAAAATACATTGAAAAACAAGATTAATTTCAAACCATTTACCATCCATAATAAACTTTGAACATAACATTAAATAAAAGTGAATTGGCCTAATATATATATATATATAACCCTTTAAATCTGTTCAAATAATTTATTTAACTCCTTAAATTTTGCAAGCAACCGCTCAATGATTTAATTGAATTGGCCTAATATATATCTAACCCTTTAAATTTGTTCAAATAATTTATTTAACTCCTTAAATTTTGCAAGCAACCACTGAATTCTTGAACTTCTAAAAGTGATCCGTCAGTGACAGTGAAAAATCGCTCCTTTACTCTTGCCAAGAGTGTAACCCTTTTATTTAATTTGATTCAATGTTATCCTTAAACTTTCAAAATTATAGCAATATTGTCTCTTCATTAGCAGTCTGTTAAAGTTAACAATTTTCGTTCATTGATCTTAACATATTTTTGCTAAAAGGCAATTTAGCCCTTTTACTTTTACTTTGATGTAATTTAACCCATTTATTTTTACTTTAGTGTAATATTATCCTTGAACTTTATAAAGTGAGCAATATTACCCCTATATTAACTGTCTTTTAAATTATACAAATTTTTGTCTGCTAACCCCAATACTCAACATTTGAAAGGAGAATGTGATGATTTTGCAGCGAGGAGAGTCTCTTAATTATAAGATCAAGGGTACTCTATTTTTAGTAGAAGGTTTTAGTTTCTATATGTGAGATTTTCTATTAGATTGAATTTGTAGATTTGTAATTTTCAAATGGGAGCAAAAAGAATAATTTTAATTTATTTCTTTTATTTTAATTCTTTTTATTAATGATGCAAAATTGAAATCAAGTCACATTCTTCATGTATTTAAATAATGAATTAGATGCCACATGTTAAGGTCAATGAACAAAAAGTTGTCTATTTTTAAAGGCAATTAATGAATTGACAACATTGTTCTAGTTTTGAAAATTCAATAATAACATTTTACTAAAATAAAAAAGTAAATGAATATTAAGGTCGACGGATAGAATCAATCAATTTTAACGGATCATTAACGGAGAGTAAACATTACTCTAATTTGAAAAATTCAATTATAACCTTGCACTAAAGTAAAATAAAAAGGTTGTATTGTATTTTTGGCAAAAATAAAAAGACAATTTTGGACGTTCACCCTAAGTTTTTATTTAGTGTTTTTATTAGGGGTGAGCAAAAAAACCGATGGACTTGGTTAACCGAAAAAAAAATCCGAAACCGAACCGATGGACTGGTTAACCGATTGTAATGGACTGGTTAATGGTTAGTGTTTTGAAAAAACCGATATTAATGGACTGGTTAATGGTTTTTGACTCATGTGACCGGTTAACCGAACCGAAACCGAATTTTTAGTTAATTTATTAATTTTTTTAATAATTTATAACAATTTATCCTAATTAAAGGTGATAATGTACTTTTTTTTCATTATACTAATTATTTTAAAGTTTTTAAGTTTTTTTAATTGGCTATTAGTAAGTATAACAATTTATCTAATTAAAAGTGATTATGCACCGATTAATATATTTACTCATTAAATATTAATTTTTTAAAACAAATTTGCTTATATCCACCAAATATTTTTATTTTAACAACAATAATGTTATATTATAGTGAAAAAATTTTAATTTTTAAGTATATTGAACATTTTAATTTTATTTATGAATATATTTATAATTATAATGGTTAACCGAAAAATATTGGGTAACCGAACCGAAAATCCGAAACCGATGGACTGGTTAACCGATGGTAATGGACTGGTTAATGGACTGTAATTTCAAAAAACCGATATTAATGGACTGGTTAATGGACTGGGGCTAATGGACCGGTTAACCGACCATGCTCACCCCTAGTTTTTATGAAGGTGAGAAAGTCAAATAATAATCCCATTAAGGCATTCACTATCAGTAGATTATACAGTATTTTTTTTTAAGGAAGTTTATATATTAATACTGACCTTTCATAAAAGTTTATCTCTACCTTTTTTTTTCTTATATATATTTAAGAAAAAGCTTTTATAATTAGTGGAGTACATGATACAAAATATATGCACAGTTGACTTATTTGATGTTAGTTGGGTGAGAATGTTGCCGTATGATAAAAGGCATTCATATTTTGCGGATTATTACATGCTTCACTTGGACATTAAGTCAACATCATTATATATTATTCTCTATTCTTATATTATAGTTTTTTTTTGAAAGGTATTCTTATATTATAGTTATTCTTCATTTTTATTGTTAAACGTGAAATGCCATTACTAAGGGTAGGAATGAAGTAGTTAATCAATGCACAGTCTATTTTCAAATTCAGTCCATTAACATAATTTTTTTACAGTTATTGTCCAAATACAGTTAATTGACAATCAATTAATCACTAAATCCAATAAGTTAAACATTAAAAAAAAAATCAACAACGTACAATTATCCAATGAGGTAGGGCATAAAAAAAAATTATCTATCCATAAAATTAAAATATAAATTATAGATTTCTTAAACGTAAAAGCAAAAATTATAAATAAAAATACAAATCATAAAAATTAGGCTAAATGTGCATTTTTGTCCCTGTTGTTTTTCAAAATGGGCAAATTTGCACCTAACGTTTATTTTGAGGTAAATTTGCCATTAACGTTTGTAAAATATAAGATTTTTGCCCTTACCGTCAATTGCCGCTAACTTTGACCGTTAATACGTTAGTTGACTGTTAGTGGGACACGTGTTATACATTTATTGGACATGTGAATCAAACGTTTGGGTGCCAAAGGTGTATTTTTGCCCCTAACATTTTTTTAAACGTGCAAATTTGGCTCTAACGTTTGTAAAATAGGAGATTTTTTCTCCTACCGTCAATTACCGGTAATTTTGACCGTTAATAAGTTAGTTGACTGCTAACGGCGGGGGAAAAATCTCCAATTTTACAAACGTTAGGGGCAAATTTGCACCAAAATAAACGTTGAGGATAAATTTGTCCATTTTGACAAACGATACGGGCAAAAATACACTTTTGGCCTAAAAATTACATGTCAATACAATAAAAAAAAATTGCATAAATGGTTTAATTTATCAATCATCAATATTGACAAATGGAACAAAATTCAGTGAAATAAGATGACTCTGGAAGTCAATAAAAAAATAATTCAAGTCAATTGATAATGCATGATATATCATTTGGATATCCTAGTTACAAGGTCTAAGGCCCATCCTAGTTACAGGTTCACATCAGATCCATGCCTTCTAGGGGTGGGCATCGATCGGGTTCGGGTCAACCCGAACCGAACCCGAACAACCCGAAATTCGATATGTACCCTAAATTTCAAACCGAACCGATCCTAAATATTAGTAAGGGCCCGAACCGATTAACCCGATAATTTTCGGGCCCCGATCCGAAATACCCGACCAACCCAATTGATCTCTTCCTTTTCGCAGTTCCTCTCCTCGTCTTTTTTCTGTGATTTTTCAAATCTTCCTTTTATGTGTTTTTTCAAAAAAAAGAAATCAAATCTAATTAAACCCACACAAATCTGATTAATCAACACAAAAAAACAAACAAAAATCTAATAGATTTGATTAACTCACACAAATCTGCCATCAATCCACACAAAAAACACACAAATCCAACAAATCTGATTAACCCTCACAAATCTGCCATTAACCCACACAAAAATCTGCAATTACACTCAAATCTCATGCAAAGAAAAAAAAATAATATTAGAACAAGCAGCAACCTCAGGATCAAAAGGAAGAAGTGGATCCATAGAAGAAGAAGAAGAAGAATAAAAGAGAGAAAGAAGCACAGAGAGGGAGAGAGAAGCAGAGAGATGGATCGGAGGAGGCGGCGACAAACGTCGGAGGAGGCGGCGGTGGCAAACATCGGAGGAGGAAGGGAAGAGGAAACGCCAGATCGAAAAAGTACAGATAGAAAGAGAGAGGGGGGTGGGTTAACTAAAAAAAAAGAGTTTATATAGTATTTAGGTCGGGTTCGGGTTTTAAAGGTTTTAAACCGAACCGACCCTAACTCTTCGAATAATCCTATCCGAATAGCTATTTCGGATCGGGTTCATCGGGTCAGTTCGGGTTTTGCCCACCCCTAATGCCTTCGACCCAATTTGATCGTGTTAACGGTTATGCTATAGTCCAAACATTTAGATCTTGATGTAATGATTATATTTTCATTTATAGAATGGTTTTTTTCACATTAATATTATTAACATGTTACATAATTGTAATGTTTATGAATAACTATGTTATTCGCGTTATCTCTAGTCATTTATCACTAAGGGGCATAAAGATAAATTAAGACTAATATAAGTTTGATTGATAATCATGAGATAATTACATATAGTGATATAAATCAAACTTGTAGGTACTTGTTAGAAAATAAAGTACTGGATAGACCCGCTATGAGATCACTACATAAGTTAGTGTCATAAGTAATCTCATAATAGATATGTTATTGAATCTTTTGACCTAAGGTTCTCATAGCTTCCTACATAAGGAACATCATGCTTTGACATAATCAAGCGTTATCTTTAATCGGATAATTATAAAGGTTATGATTAAGTATGATGAGAATTATGCAGAGTAAAATGAATAATCAAGATGGAATTTGTCCCTTTCTTATGAGAGAGATATCTACAGGGCCTTTCGATAAGTAAGACTAAGAAATGCATGGCCGTGCTCAAATGAGTTGATAGTGTGATCAATGTTATTTGAATTTATCAGTCTACTTAGGGATCGAAAAATTATATGTTTGAATAATGTGAGTGTGACATGGACCATGTATAGACACCAGGTCCCGAGACAACTCAGATCAGAATTATCCAATGAGGATGACGTTACCTATGTTACAGGTAGAGAACAGAAGTGCCGGTTCTCATCCTTGGTTTTCATAATTATTTAAGGGTTTTTTCTTAGGCTTAGCCCTTTTGATTTTTTTGGAGCTGAAATGAGGTTTTAATTACAAAATCTAGCATTTTGGTTGATAGACGCCCATCTCTTAAGAAGATACGCCCGTTTGTCACCTTGTTTACCTTGCCCGCCACTCGCTAGCAGGCTTTGCACCTGTCTCCATTTTTGCCCGTGACTTGCTGAGTTGCGCCCGTAACTCGCTGAGTTATGACAAAAGGGCACACTTGTAAGTTAAACTTTATTTTCAGTGTTGCCTGTCTGTGGGAGAGAGTGCCGCCTGTCTGTGGCGAAAAGACAACTGGAAAAATGGGATCAAATTTGGATATTTTAAAATCAGTTTTTTTGGATAGATTTTTGGGGAATTCCGTGTTATAGAAAAAGGGGATTTGATTATCAAATTTGTGAGAGATTTTAGGAGAGATTTTGTAAGCACCGTGTCACGAGGCGGTCCAGATCAAAGATTACCCGATGAAAAAATCGATGCCTAAGTCCGAATGAATGGTTGAGATTCGGAGATTTTGGCCCTCTAGATTCACGAGAAATGTGGTTTTTTTATTCATGGCAATGAGAACAAGAAAATTGGGAGCTTTAGGGTAAAAAAGGGAATTTTCCTCCACCGGAGGCCAGCCCATCGCTCTATGGGGAGCCCGTCTCTCGTTATGAGGGACGGCCCGTTGGTGAGATGACGGACGGACACGTGCCCTTGCTTAGACGCCCGTCTGTAAGCCTCCGACGCCCGTCGGTGGAATCCTGTTTCTTATTGGAAAAAAGGATTTAACCGACGCCCGTCGGTGGCTTAGACGCCCGTCGGTTGAATCCTGTTTTCAACTGGAAATAGGATTTAACCGACGCCCGTCAGTGGGTTTCCAACGGCCGTCTGTCATTCAAAAACTATAAAAAGCTTTTCTTCACCTGTTTTTGGGGTTGGACGAATTTGGCTATTTTCCTACCTAAAAAACCCATTTTCTAGCGCTTTTCTCATCTCTCAAAATTTATCTTTTCACTTTATTTGATTTGGTGAATCAAATTAATTCAAGGAAGCTAAAATCGATTAGTTTCCACTAAATTTGATTCCAACAGTTGACCATTTTTGTGAAAATCAAGAAGAAAAAAAATCTAAACTTTATTTTCTTGGTTTTCACCCATTTCTCACGAAACGTGCGGGGTTCAAATCTTCAGAAAATCCATCCTAAAAGGTAAATCTGAGGGTAATTATTCTGGGCATATATTTCATTTAGCTTATTTTTTATTATTTACATTTATTTTTGAATTTTGAGGTGGAAAAATTACTTTGTTTGAAAAAAAGTTGGTTTTTGCTGTCCTTTTGAGGAACAGTAGTGACCGACGGGCGATAAGGCGAC
Organism: Excoecaria cochinchinensis; assembly: GCA_947683425.1. Taxonomy (NCBI): domain Eukaryota; kingdom Viridiplantae; phylum Streptophyta; class Magnoliopsida; order Malpighiales; family Euphorbiaceae; genus Excoecaria; species Excoecaria cochinchinensis. The sequence continues at coordinate 7,162,746 of CANTUQ010000208.1, forward strand.
CGACGCCCGTCTCTCGGTTGAGCGACGGTGCGCAAATGACGCCGTTATTGCCTGCCGTCACTATTGTTGAGCCCGTCTCTCAGTTGGGCGACGGCATGTAGCCCGTCGGTCGCCCCTAGAGACGCCCGTCGGTCAGTCAAGTAAGGTCGTCCCTGGTTTCTGTCTACAGTTTTCCAAATTCTCTTATTTCTTTTATTATTTATTCTTCTTTATTATTTATTTCTCTTATTTTTCAAATATTTTCTCTTCTTTTTTTGTCGATAGTTTTTTATTATCTCAGCTTTGAGTTTTAATTTATATTATATTTATCCATGCTTTGATTTTATTAATATTAATATTTATTGATTTATCTTGTGAGATTTTGTTTATTCCTTGAATGCTTTGAGCTTGAGGGGAGATTTGCCATGTTGGGAGGACTTCGTTTGGTTTAATCCCTCATCCCTTATTTATTAGTTCATTTATTTATTTATTCATTTATTTATTTATTTGATTATTTAATATTTATTTATTTATTCATTATTCTATGCACATGATAAATTGTTTTATCCCGCGTTAAATAAAAATAGACTAACGTTTTATAGTAATTGATATTGAGTTTTTTTTATAAATTCAAGGACCCAATGTCCTATTTTCCATCCAATGAAAATATCACAATAAAGATCATTTTCATAATAAATGCATGCGGGACCAAAGTCCTCAAAGTAAATGAATTCCCCGATTTATGTATGTATTGTACTTTTACAAATGGGACTTGTATTCCGCTCCCAGTGTTATTGTACTTTATTTTTTATGTAGCCATTCTCGTTTTATTTTATTTATTTATTTATTAATGCTTTTAACATGAATACTTGCGTCTTAAATTGCATTGTGTGGAGAGAGAGCGAACTAATAAACTCAAAACTTAATCGTAAAATTAATCAAGGTAGAAATAGATGAGAAATCCCATACCCAACTCTAGTCTTTGGGCTCAACGAGGCAAGAGGTCTTTCTGATCACTCATTGGAACCTCCAAGACACCTCTTGTGTCCCATTTAAATACTTAAATAATAATCCTAGGCTCCATAGGGTTAGAGGGTCATTCTCAATGTTCTATTGGGATGATTGCCTCCAAGACCCCTTTGGCTTGCCCAAAATGGATATATGCTCTGTCTTAGGCTCTCCGAGGCGAGAGGAACTTTCCCAATATTTTATTGGGTGGCGACTCCATGAAATCTCCTTGTTGCCCAAAATAGACGCACTTGCAATTCGTTGCAAGATGTGAACGGACCCCCAATTTGCCCGATCGCCCTAAAGCGGGCGGTCAAAAGGATACAAAGTGCGGTTCTCCTTGTTTCTCGTAACTAAACACACTGAGGGTAATATTCTGGGCTCAGTTTTCTACTTCTCTGTGTCTAACACCAGTTAAATACATGTAAATGTTTTTTTAAATATATTATTTGAGGTATTGATTTGTTGAATTTCTATGATTTCGTATTATTTTGCATGTTTAGATATTTCTTTTAGGTTTATTATGTTGTGATTTATTGTAAATAATTAAGAATTATATAAAAAAGCATGTTTGCAGGTTTTTATCCATTAATGCTTTTTCTGTTTTTTTTATGGTTAAATCTATAATTTTTTTATTATTTATAGTTTTTCATTTTTTAAATAAGTTCCTAGAGATTAAATGTGATTTTTTCGTGTTTTTAGGTTATTATATGAGGGTTTAGGTTGATTTTTTGTATGAAATGGCATAGTTTTGCATTCTGTGCTTGGGACTGCACTGAGGGCGTGAGCCACGGGAAGAAGGCCTGAGCGGCGCCCGCCACTCATAGTGAGCGATGGGACATAGCGTGGTTTTCTTTCTAGTTGGTCGCACCTTGGCCGCCCGTCCCTCATTGTTCCTGGCCGTCTGTGACCTTCTGACCTGTTAGATTTAGTCCTTTTTATGCATTTTTTTTTGTCTTTTGTTTTAGATTGCATGTCTTATTTTCATTTCTTATTTTCTATGATGAAATCTTATTTTTTTTGTCATTTACATGCTCTAGGTTCTTTTTATTTTTTTATATGTTTTTATAATTCCAGTATATATGTACTTATTTATTTAAATATTTGTTATTTATCTATTGTGTTTTTAATTTATTTGCTTTGCTTTTCTTTTGTTTTTTTTTTGCCAAAAAATCCGGCACACATACATTTCCCAATAAGTGGAGATTTAGAGGATAGGATGAATGGGTTATAGTAATCTTTTTGTACTTTATTTATTTTTAGTTTTTTAGTTTGCCTTTCCTTTCTTTTGATTTGGGTTTACAATAATAAAGGAATTTTATGTCCGTTGACATAAAATTCACTTAAAAGTTTTGTACAAATAAAAACGGAATTTTGCTCAAGAAATAGGACTAATGTCCAGATTTCATCCCAAAATGACACACAAAGGAAGATTTTTCGTTCATCAAAACGAGATCACTCATCCCTCTTTTTAAAACTTGTTCTAGAAACTCTTCAATTTTTGTAAATATTCATGAGCGAACTAATGTTTCCACCTAAATGAATTTTCCGTTTTCTATATGTTTTATTTTCCATTTTGTGGGATAATTTTACTTTATTTTTCATGATTTTCTTTACATTGCTTATGCTATGTTTTATTTATTTACTTTTTAAAAATGTGTGAGAAAAGAGATAGGACATTAATTTTAAAAATTCGCTTATATAAATATTAACCAAGATATAAGTAAAAGTGAAGTCCCAAACCACCTTTGGTTTAGACTTCATGAGGTTAGATTTACTTTTTCAATATTTTGTTGGGTGGCGACTCTACAATACCTACCTCTTGGTACCCTAAAATTAAAAACCTCCACTCAAAAATCCCAACATTTGCCTTAGCAAAAAGTGTGAAAAACCTGCCACTATTTGAGTCTTTGACCACTAGACCTCTAATTGACTTTGCCAATTGGATGGATAGAGCAAACTAAAATATCCAATTAGATGACACCCTAAGGATTGATCGATGAAATTTAAACTCTTTGGATAGACATAATGCTGTCGTTTTGGGAGGACATGAAATTAGAAGTCTAGAGAGTGCTAGCACCTCGAAGAGCACTGGAAAAAGGACAAAATCTGAGCAAGGAATGTTTGCTCACCATGCTAATATTCTAGCTAAAATCTATATGATGCTCAATTATTCTCCTTTCAATGTGTTGATATGGATCAAAGAGAAACACATCAAAGTCAATTAGCTGAAGAAAATTTCTGATCGGACATACAAGAAAAGGGATAAAGCTAAATTTTGTGACTTTCACAAAGACATGGGTAACATAATAGATGAGTGCAAAGCCCTAAAAGATGAGATAGAGAGGCTCCTACAAAAAGGGTGTAACACCCCTATACCTCCTAAGAGGATAGGAGGGTGCCACACACTCTAAATATTTTATCTTAATTAATCAAATTAATCAAGTTAATATACATGAACAAATTCTTTTATGTGATGGTTATATATATACATTATATATTCACAATTTACTATAACATATTATCACATTACATATTTACCAAACGATTATTTATCTATACATAACATTTACTTTACAAAACATTATATTAACTATACATCCCAAAACGCTATACCAAAAAAAATAGACCCGACCTTCCCTAGTGGCCTGCAAATGTTGACTTCAAGAACTTCGTACCTCTACACTAATGTACCTACACGGGAATAAACAACTGTGCTAAACAATGGCTCAATAGGGATACAAATAAAGCATGTTGACTTCTTAATGAAGTCATAACTATAAAAGATATAGTAAAGCATAAATAAATCATAAGAAGTAGGGTAATCAATTATGTTCACTTCATTTCATCGTTAACATACTTATTTTAAACAATATTAACAATCATTGAAACATTACTTATTCATTATTTCATAGCAATACTTTAACCATTCTAATAAAATTAAGAACTCTTATGTTTCCTGAATCATTAATAGAAATGGATAACGGGAACAAGGATACCAAAAGTGGTATCAAACACTAAATACTGAGTAAACGGTATCAATCACTAGAGACACGATGGTCTCAATACACTAAATGCCAAACTGGTATCAAAACACTACACTGGACACCAATGCGGTGTCGTCACTAGTAGCTGCAAGCACTATCTCTTATAAGTATGCCTATTTATCTAAGACTCTATACAATTAAGGCATAAAGTAACAATTTGATCCTTAATTCATCTGCATAATACATGTAATTCATCATATAATCATGTTATTAAATCAATAAGCATTTAACATGTAGTTTTGGAAAGGACTTGATATGAAAAAGTAAGCAAAAATCATAAATTCATAATGCTAAAATTGAAGGTTACACAACGGTCAGGATTTTCTGACCACCGTGTAAAATGGCATGAAATTGTACATTCAAAACAGTAGCCATTTACATAGTGGGCAAAGGTTTCTACACGGCTAGCAAATAGACTTACACGACCGACGGAAATTCTTAACCGCCGTGTAAAGTAGTTTCAAAGCAAATTTAAGTAATCAAAAGCTGATTACATGGCGGGCTAGTAAGTTATACAGCGGGCAGGATTCCTTGACCGCCGTGTAACAGAACAAAATCAGACTCAAAATTCGACATATTTACCTGTCATTTTTGCTTAACATAATTCTCTTATCAAATGTCACTTTTAAGCTACACATCCTTTACAACAAATATTCATATACTTCTTAAATTTATCATAGTACAAGAACCATTTAATTTAGACCAATAAATAAAGAATTAAACTCAATTATATACAAACTAGTTCTGCAGCAATGACATAACTTATTTGAACTATTTTATCCCAACTTACCTATCTTAGGGACACAATTAGACTCTAACTTCTTCTAAACATATATAGATATGTGTCCTAAGAATTCATAGTAACTGGAACTAAGTCATTCGAAGCTCAATAACTAAAATTACACTCAAAATGCCAAAGACTGCTCAAAGAAACATTAAAATAGAGTTTCAATGAAACAGTTTCCAAATTCCCATAAACCTTCATTTTAATCCTATCTTCCACAAATCAGTGTTTGTCTCATCATTTTCATGCTTATCACAAAACCATAACTTAATACAATACCATCATTCACACATAAATTGCAACACCCTTATAACATTGTACTATACGTACGTTAATAGATAACATATCATTGAACAGCTACTAACAACATTACACTAAACAGTACGGTAAATATTTTTTTTTCTAACATTCAATTATTCAAACACACTAAAGTAAACAATTCATATATAAATCTATTCATAGACCTTACATTATACATATATGACCCTAAAAGATCCGTGCAAATAGATTTCAATCTTGGTCCATCGATCATATACATGCCATGTCTATGTTGCCGTCCCTTCTTTTCAAATCAATAGTCACTCTTCAGCCACTTTAAGTTTCCTATTTCTTATAACCTGCACGCAGTTATAAGACTACGTGCTGAGCATTAAAATGCCCAGTGGTGGATACATATCCTAAACTTTTCATCTAAATGCATGCACACACACAATCATATTTGTTTCCAATGCCATTTAATTACAATATGCATATTATACTTATTAATCAATTAAGTTAATATTTACAAATGATCGCATTTTATTTAACTCTTTTTGTATTGTTTTCTCTGTCATATTCTCCACTACTATGATTACCGTTATTACATTTCACTTTCAGTTCAAACTACTTTTATTTAAATGGCGAGCTATTGATTTTGTACTATTGACTTAGGTTATTAACATTATCACTATATCATTATCTTTTTAAGATTATTAACATTCTTACTATTCATTAACAATATTATCATTTCATTATCTTTTTCTTTTTAACCTTCTTTAATTTCTATTAACACTTTATTTAATTTTAGTGATAAACACTAAGTAATCACATTAGTTTTTGTTTTAACTTTTTAATACTTTATTCTAGTCCTTTAGTATTAATACTTTATTCAATTATAATAGTATTAATTCTATTATTGTCCATTATTAGTATTATCATTATCTTTATTATTATTATTATTATTATTATTATTATTATTATATTGATACAATTACAATTCTTAGTGACACTCACTTTATCGTTGCCATTATTTTATTCATTATTCATTTAACTCTCATTAATAACGTTAATATAATTAGTTTACAATTTTATTCTTCATTTACTTATTTTATTCTTTTTATCATTCTTAATTAATCTTCATTAATGTTCATTTTTATTTTATATTCCACATATAAAATATCCGTAAATTTTCTATTTACTACATGATGCACACAACTACATACATACATTTAAATAAGCATGAATTATAAATAGTTTTACTATTTCATTTGGCATAATCCTAATTATTAATTATTTATTTTCATTCAATTTATCCCCATACAATTTACATAACTTATATTCTACATTAATTTGTTCATTTTATTATCATTATCACTGCTATTATTATTTATTATTCGATTCATCTACTAGAATTTTTATGTTCACTATATTTATCAATCCACTTTTTATCCCAATTACAATTTAACTCTTTAATTACATTATTATTGTAAAATTTCAGTTTAATCCCTTAACATGACTCAATTTACAGTTTTACCACTTTGCTTTACCCATAATTACAATTATGCCATTATTTACCTATTCCTCTTAATTAACTTACAATTTGACTTGTTAACTCCTTATTAGTCCATAATTATTATTCTTGCACCAATTTATTCATTTAATCTTTATACTAACATTATTCATTAAATATTCTACTTTTCCTTAATTACACTATTAATTTATTTACTATTATCAATTTACAAGTTACTCATTGAATAAATACTATTATTGTGAATTTACAATTCCATCCTTAATCTTTCATTAAATTAACCCATAGACAAATAAATTAACTTTTTGTCAATTTAATTCATTAATAACCTTATTTATTCATTAATCATCCATTACCATTTAGCTTCTCAATTAATTCTTACATTTTCATTTAATTTACATTCTAATCCTTACTTAACTCAATTATCATAAATTTACTCCTTAATACTTACACTTCACTAAATTACAATGTTACCCTTCAATCCTATTTATTTAAAATAATGACACTAATTAATTTTATTTTCATATCAATTCCATTATTTTCATAAACAAATTACTGTTTAGTCCTTTAATTATTATTATTTTAGTAATTAGTCATTTTTATTTTTGTTTCATTACTTACATGTAAAATTATCATTTTATTTTTAAATCTCGTTATTATTTCAATTTACTCTATTATCTTTCCCTTTTCATTTATTTATAATAATATCATTAAATAATCTTGTTTCTACAATTAATTCATTATTTAACTTACAAATTACCATTTAACCCTTAAAATATTATTTTAATGTCAAATTACATTTTAATCCTTATTTCATAATCAATTCACTTATTATACCAATTCATTCATATTTTCTCTTGTTTAATTCTATTAACTATTCAATTTACACTTGTACCATTTAATCCTCATATCTTTGTAATTTCTTACAATTAAGTCCTTTATCATTCTATTTCTCATTTTAATTCTCATTTACTCAATTTAATTCACTTTTACCATTTTAAAATTCATTTTTACAATTTTACCACTAGTATCAATCCGGTAAAAATCTTTAAACCGAATACATGGGACGTAAACCCCACAGATCCACTACATTTTAGAGTGATCCCGAAGGACCATTCATACATTCCATTTCATTTCATTTTACACTGCAATAATTTAACATTCCAACATTTTAGTAGACCATCATTGACCTACTTAAGCGAGTCATCATGACTCGTACCGCAGTGTGGAATCCTTATAGCTAGCCAACTATATTCTGAACTAGATTTAACTACCAGACCACTACTAAGAGCAATAACATTAATCATTATTTTCAGTAATTCCTTATGCTCATAACCATAATTCATCATCCACCATTCATTATCTTTTTCTATCATTTCTCATTTCCAATTCATTTATTATTTAATTCTAGCTCTATTTAAGCCATCATCTTATATTAATATAACATTTACCATTAATTCCATGTCACACATAATGTATTAGTAACATATAAAATATTCAATAATAATCCATAAATTCTCGATAAATTGATAAACACTCCAAATTAAATATACATTCACATTATGACATTTATTCTATTAAATTAACAAAATATGTTATTAAACTCTATACACATTAATTCGGCCATGGTACATTTTCCATCATTTAATTTATTTTTGTTTCCTTTATTATTCAATTAACTTCATTTCATGTTAATTAACATATATTTACGCTTATTTAGCATTATCATGCAAAATATACCTTAATATACTTTACATATTCATTCGGCCAAAGCTTCACTTCTTCTTCCCTAAGTAATTTCTTTCATTAATCATTCATTTAACTATATTACATATTAATCACCATGTATACATAGTTATTATGCCTTAAACATCAAATTATGCCTTAAAAATTTTAACATAACCATTCGGCCATGTACTAAATTCTTTACCAATATTTATTTTTCTTTAATTAATCATTAGTTTATCTAGATTAATGTTATTTATGACAAATATTCCATTTATTTGCATTAATCACTAAAGTATACTCTTGTATACTAAGGTATACCATTTGGCCTACATGATGTCTATGGTATATAATTTATTTCTTTTTAATTCAAATATTCAAATCATCATTTTTAACCTCCCTAAACATGTTTATAAGGTTTGATTTCATTTAGCGTGCATACTTCACATACATACCATATAAACATAACTTAAAATCACACATATTCAAAGGAAAGAGTGGGATATTGTATCCACTAACCTCATTTTCTTGTTCTACACTCCTTAATCTTTCTTTTCCTTGGCTTAATCCTTTGAAACACTATCACCTCCCTTGAATACCATAAGTGGCCGAAATATATTCATCAAGGAAACCACCATAAATTTCCTTCCTTTTTGTAATATAATTACATAAACATCATTTACATACCTTAAATACCTATTTGAACCTTTAAATCAAATTATAGAACCCTAAATCACTTACCTCATTTTTGAGACATAACTTTTGTCACTTGCTTTTTCCCACTTTTTTCACTTCAAATGAGCTTTTGAGACCATTACCAATGAAAAGAGAGGCTGAATTTTACTTTGGAAGGTTAAATTTGGGAAAAACTTTGGAAGAAGAATGAAGAAAATTATGGAGAAATGGAGAATACTCCATTCGGCCAAGAGAAGGGAGGAGAGGGCTGGAGAAAATTCCAGAGTTTAGCTGATTTTTCAGCCTTATATAGGAGTTTTAAGTGAGTTTGGGCTTGGTTCAACCAATTGGGCCAACCCAAAAACCCATTTAGGTTTTTAAGCTCATTTTCTAATCCAAAATTATTTTTGTCACTTTTCAAGTTCAATTCATCCCAAAATCAATTCCATAATTCATAATATATTTAAATTAGCCTCCATATAAAATTTTAGCTCAATCAAAGACCTTTTTTGGTCCGATAATTTATTATCAGTCCTATAATCCAGTTTTTTCTTTCACCGTAAAATTTATTTTTCATCACCATATGATTATCCACACTATTTAAAGCAAATTCATACTTTCAGATAATTTTTTTGAGTTCCATAGCATTATTTAGAGTTCAGTCAACTTTTGGTCAAACCGGTCAACTGTGGTCAAACTGGTCCGACCGGTTCAGTTCACTTTTTGTCCTTAACTTCTCTTTTTTCACTTGATAACTCATTTGACCTTAGTTTTATCTCAATTCGGGCTCACTTTCGGTCTGATTCAATTGAACCTGTCCGATTCACCAATTTTTCAATGTTATCATAAAATCTCTTTTTCAATACCAAATCGTTCTACACATTATTTTAAGTTTTATCTATACCTTTAGATAACTTTTCAGAGGTCATTTACTATCTTTAAAAGTCCAGTCAAACCTCGGTCAGCCTAGTTACTATTTGAATCAAACCCGATGCTTTTTCTTATTTTTGACTTTTAGTGACCCAATTGACCTCATTTTCACTCCAAATTGCATCATTGGACTCCTTATAACCCGTACTTTCTAATGGTCCAATAAAATATTTTTCTCTCCCGGATGGCACTATTCATTCCGGTGGCACTATTCATGGCCCGTAAATTACTATTCACAAAAATAACTATTTTGGGCCATTACATAAATACATATAAATAAAACCGCAAACCTGTTGAAGCTAAATCCTCAAGCTTGCTCCAATGGTGCCTTCCTTTTTTCCTTCTTATTATCAACTTCTTCTACTAATATATATACATATAATATTTTTCATTAAATTCTATAATTCCCTCATTTGCATAAATTCTTTAATTAGAAAAGAAGGTACATATGAAAATGAAGGAAATTTGTTTAAACTTACCAATGGAACTTTGATTACAGTATCTTTATTCAACATGCATAATTCTCATCAATTTCCTTAGATGATTATTTCATGTGAATAAGGAGGAAGAAAGATAGAAATTCTAGGAGTTTCTGTGTTCATTCCTACCGAAAATGATTATCAATAGATTACCATTTAATGGCTAGGTGTCATCTTATTAGTATACATGTTTATATTTATAGGTTAGGTTAATATCAATTATGTCCTTTGATCTTTTTCTTAATCCAATTTAATATAATTAAACTTTTTTATGCAATTGGCCCCACTTATAATCTTATTTATATAAAATACAGTTTAACATTCACGCAAATTACTACTAGGGTATATTTCGGAGCCTAACAAAGGGTCCCTGAAAAGATTCATTGGTCAGTTGCGTAAAATCCCTTATAAATGTTACTTTAATGGGTACTAATTAGAATCTGACGACGAAGAGAGAAGAAAGCCAAGAGATATAGATTGATAAAGAGATAAAGCATAAATAATTAACATTATTTTATGAGGATCCTTTTATGGGGAAGACTTTTACAAAAGAGAGAAGGTACAAAAAGGGATTTACTTCTCAACCCAATTCGAGGAGTTATCATCTATCATCATATCACTAAAAGATACGGATACCAAATTTCCCCATAACGATGCCTTGTAGTATAGGTTACGATCAATAATTTTCTGGTGAAAAGAATTTTAGTAGATAATGGAAGTACTGCTAATCTGTTCACTTTGGAAGCATAAAAGAAGATGGGCCTGCCAATTAGTGAGTTAAAATCGAAGAACATTCCTCAGATTGAACTTAGTAATGCAACTATCCTCATGACAGGTTCTATTAATCACTTTGTTAACTTAGGAGATGAATCTATTATACACACTTGTAAATGCACTTTTATGGTCATAGATATGCACTTTGCATATAATGTTATTTTTAGAAGGCCCATGTTATTTCAGACCAGAGCTATTACGAGCATCAGGTATATGATAATAAAAGTACAGACAAAAGATGGAGTATTCATACTTAGAGGTAATCAAATGGCCTCACTAGAACCTTATCTAACCATGATAAAAGATGGGAAATAGACTTACCTTGTTGAGCTTATGGAGAAGAAAGTAGAAGAGAAACCAAGAATGAACCCTAAAGGACATTTGATCAATATTCATGAAGTATCTCCAAGCAAATAAGTAAGGCTCATATTGGACATAGCTGAAAACATAAGGGAAAAAGTCATGCAAATCTTGATGATAATCAAAACTCTTTTGCTTGGTCACCAGAGCATATCTCTAATATAGGCCCTACTGTCATTACACACAAACTCAATGAAGATTTAAAATTTCAACCGGTTAAGCAAAAATTAAGAAGGCATGTTCCTAATCGTAATAAGTTCATCTCTAAAGAGTTGGATTAGCTCCTCAAAGTTGGGATGATCAGATCTTCATAAAAAAAATGGAAAATTAAGGATGTGTGTTGATTTTACCAATCTGAACAAGGCCTACTCGAGAGACAACTATCATCTATTGAACACCGACCAACTAGTTGATGCTACAACCTATCATGAGATTTATTCCCTCTTTGATGGCTGTACAGGTTACCATTAAATTCAAATGTGGCTTATGGATTAGGAAAAATGAGCTATTTTACCAATGAAGGGATATTTTGTTACAAAGTCATGCCATTTGGCTTAAAAAATGAAGGAGCTATGTATCAGTGACTCATGAATAAAATTTTTAAAGATCAGATCAGAAAACGCATGGAGATATATGTCGATGACATTATTATAAAAAGCAAGAGTTAAAAAGAGCATGTAGGAGATCTTGCCAAAATCTTCAATACTCTGATAGATTTTAGATGAAGCTCAACCCTGAAATATACGCTTTTAGGGTGTCTTCAAGAAAATTCTTAGGATTCATGGTATCTTAAAGAGGCATTGAGGCCCATAAAAAATCAATGCAATCTTGGATATATAGGCCCAAGAAATGTGAAGGAAATTTAAAAGCTCAACCAGAGAATTATAGCTTTAGGCATATTCATTTCCTCTTTGGCCAACTGACATATCCCATTCTTTAAGAGATTGAGGAAAAGAGAATATTTTAAATGGGGAAAAGATTGCCAAAGGCGTTTGATGAATTGAAAAAGTTTCTTTCTGAGCCTCCTTTATTGAATCAACCTATCCTAGGAGAAAAACTTTCTTTACTTATCCACCTTAGGGGAAGTGGTTGTAATTATTTTAGTGAGAAAAGAGGACAAACAACATAAACCGATCTACTATGTAAGCTAGGTGTTGAGAGGATAAAACCAATTTACCATGTAAGCTAACATAAACCAATCTACTATATAAGCTAGGTGTTGAGAGGATAAAACCAATTTACCATGTAAGCTAGGTGTTGAGAGGATAAAAAATTAAGAAAAGTCCAGCTAACCAGTTGATCCCTAATATGCACAAAAAAGTTGACGCAATACTTTAAAGCTCATACAATAGTGGTGAGATCCGATCAACTTCTTAGAAAAATCCTTCAAATGCCAGACCTAGAAGGAAGACTTGTTGAATAGGCTATCAAGCTGTAATCATTTGATATCAGGTATGAGCCCCGATCAGTTATTAAAGCCCAAGATTTAATAGATTTTATCATTGAATTTATGGGAGATGCCCAACAAATGATCAAACTTGAAAGCGTTACCTTGGAGATGATAGTAAATGGTGATTCCAATGAGATAAAATGAGAAGTAGGGATAGTTGTGAAAGGTCCCTTGAACATCTAACATCTGTGTGAAATATGCCATATGACTAATTTCAAAGCCTATAATAACATGACAAAATATAAAGCTCTACTGCAAGGTCTAAAAATGGTCAATTTTATTTGACTAAAAATCTCAAAGTCAAAAGTGGCTCCTAGTTGGTCACAAACCAGATTCTAGGAAGTTTTAAGGCCAAGGAAGAAAGAATGAAGAAATATATTGCTAAGGTAAATATTGTTGGCCACAAAATGGAATCCATGAGGACAACTTTGACAATTGAAAAAGTCCTTAGGGAGGACGCAAAAACTATCGATTTATTTTTAAAAATGGTTATGAGTGATCAGACTCTCGAGGATGATGATGTTATGGTCAAAGAGCAAGCATTTTCGACCATTGAAGAAGCTGAGGCAATTGAGATGATACATGGATGATGCCGAATGTTGAATATCTTTGATCGGGTCATCCCCTAGATAATGAAGTAGAAGCCATAAAGATCACGAGAAAATCCTTGAGGGATTCTCTTATAAATGATAGTTTATATAAAAAAAAAAGCGTTTAGTCATCCATGGTTGAAATGCATAACTATTTTTTGCCCACCATCTTCAAGAATGCACAAAAAAAGGGAAAAGTTGCTCCCAATGTAAAATTCATGGACGTATAATCAGACAACCATCATGAAAACAATAGCCGATTAGGATATCATAGCCCTTTAATCAGTAGGGCCCGGATATCCTAGGACCTTTCCTATAGGGCAAGAGGCAGATGAAGTTTCTGGTAGTGGCAGTGGACCACTTTTCAAAGTGGATTAAAGCGAAACCAATGCCTAACATTACAATAACTCGAATTAAGAGCTTTGCTTGGAGAGAAATCATTTGCAGATATGGTTTGCCAAAAGTCTTTTTTATTGATAATGGCAAATAATTTGACAATCCTATTTTTAGAAATTTAAGCTTTGATCTAAAAATAAAATTGCAATTCACTTCTCTTACCTATCCATAAAGCAATGGGATGATTGAAGCATCCAACAAGACTATCTTAAAAGGATTAAAGAAAAGATTGGGAGAAGCTAAAGGGAGATGGACAGAAGAGCTTTATAGCGTTCTATGGTTTTATAAGACGTTCCTTATATCAGGAATGAGACCAATCCCTTTCTCCTTGGGGTATGGATTAGAAGCAATTATTCTAGTTGAAATTAGTGCGCCTTCGTACAGAGCATAACTCTTTTCAAACAAAAGAATGATGCAGAAAGAACATAGGAGCTTGACTTGTTAGAAGAAAAGAAAGAGGATTCTTACGCCAAGATAGCAACATACAAACAAAAGGTTGCTCAATATTACAATGCCAAAGTGAAACATAAAGACTTTAAAGTTAGAGACTTAATGCTTAAGAAAGCAGACATTGGGCGTGAAAATACAAGCGTAAGCAAACTCATACCCAATTAGGAAGACCCCTATGAAATATCAAAAGTTGTTAATCCCTGTACCTATAAGTTACAAACTGTAAATGGGTAAGTTATCCCAAGGAATTGCCATGTAGAAGTCCTCAAAAAATATCAGATGTAATCTAATAACGTAAAATACACCTGATCAGCCAATGTATCCGATCAAAGAATTCATTCATTCATGTATGCCTTGCTTTCAGTTATCGTAATGATCATCTCTTGATAATATTTTATGCAATTTCATGATACAAGTTGTTGTTCTCTTTTTAATTAAGAAATCCCGATGCTAGTTAAAGTTATACATGAAATTATTGATGCTTAAACATCAAGAAAAATTATAAAAGGTTAACGTATCGAGCACAATTCTTTACAAGTTATCATTCGAAAGCAAAAGATTGCAGTTATCTCCTCTAATTGTTTGAAAATATCTATTTCCATATCTCCTACAAAAGAATAAATACATTTTGATCAGACATAAACATGGAGTTAAAATATACATATATACAAAAATAATATGAAAAAGAAGGAAAAGACGCACCATCCGCATCTTCATTCCCTGTAAGCAGGGGATCGGCCATAACACTCAGTAGTATATCAAAGTCAAATGGCCCTCCATTCGATTCCAGTGCTGATAGAAGCTTCTTTATATCCTTTTGGAACATAGGAAGTATAAGGACCTAATTAGACCCTAGCAGTAATAAAGCATGATTAGGGTGAAGTAGTAACCGGACATGGATGATTAAGTAGCTAGAAATAGTAAAAGGACTTGAATGTCATTAATTGTAAAGATGCAGTAATTTGGTAATTGGTCAAATGTGATTTGCATGAATAAATGGATTTTATTGTGGGCCAATGTATGAAGCGAGTTTAATAAACATGTCAATGTGGAAATTAAAAGTAGAAAAGTTGTGGGCCAAATTAAAAGTGATTTTATTATGGGCCAAATTGAAATTCCACTTCAATCCAAAAAGTTAGGCCAATAGGGAGTTGACATCTTTATCTTCTAGAGAACTTAAGAATTTTTGACCATATAAATGGTTCTTTTGCTAGCTGAAATGGGAGCAAAAGTGACAGAAAAATCACTTCATGTCCTCTCTTCATGCACACACACTTCACAAGGCAAAAATTGGGATTTCAAGGGACAAGCATAATTTTATTGCAATTGGATAAAATAGGTAAGGGAGTTAACTTTCTTTTCATCTTTTTTTCCTTCTAATTTGATAAGTTTCTGGAAATAAGAGTTAGAAGATGAAATTGACATGGATTTTTGGTGCTAAATAGTTGAAGAATCCATCAAGAGAAAAGGAAAAGAGAAAGTGTGTAGCAAAAATGAAGATTTTGGCCAACAAACAAGGTTTGGGAACTTTTAATTGTAGTGCATATGCTTATAATCATTTGAAATGATTTTTATGCTATATTGGATGTGTAAATGTTGTTGGTGTATTGATTTGGAGTTATCGTGCACGAAATAAGTGAATTATGTCTTAGAAGTGAACTTAGGTGAAAATCTATTGTAGGTTCATTTGAACTAGTTCTAGTGTTAAGGCCATATCTCGGCCTACAGACCTTTAAATGGAGTAATTCTAGTTGGAAAAGGTTAAGAAGAAACCAAGAACCAATTTTGTCTACAAGGTACCTCAAAATGAGCTGAAAAGCCGAACATGTTACTGCCCCTGTTTTGAGAATAGCTTGCAATGTTTTCAGTGTAACTCACTTTATAGGTCTCCAAATGACATGAATCAAAATTCTACTGAAACTAGACACTTATTAGAGTAATGTTGATAAAGGGAGTGTAACCAAATTTAGTCTCCATAGTTTACAAAAAATTTTCAAACTTAGTGTCACAATTCATGGAAAGTGCTTTGGAGCAGTTTAGGTCATATATCCTAATTTACATGTCCAAATGCCCTAATTTTTAAACCAATAGAAACTTAAAATATAGGAGAACATTTGTTATAGCTATTTGTCTAATGATAACTACTGAAATTGATATGACATGCACTGTTGATTATATCTAATAAATGTGTGACTGTGTATAATATATGTATAACTATGTGTGATCAAATGATGTCATCTAATAAATGTATATGTTATTAAAACAATGAAATAAGAATAGAAACATTAGTGCCAGCTTATAGTCTAGGTTGTGGATAGATAAACACGCCTATAGGGACTACTATTGCAGCTGCCTACTGTTTTATCGACACTCATTATGTCCGAGAATGCATAAGTCTCTCATTATTCTATACCTTTAATTGTAAACTCTCTCACAACACTTGAGATTTTCTCTCACTATATTTATCTCTCTCTATGCTTGCCTAACTTAAGTTTCAGAGTGCTTATCCACTACCAGTCAGAGTTAAGTCTCTTATTTGACTTTTCACACAGGTTCATAGTAGATCAATAATGCTTTCAACCCCATCTAGTCGGATCTCTTTCATCCTTTCAAGTTGACTTTACTTTCTTTAATCTTCTTGAGATTATCATTAAGGATATAAAAATGAATAAAAAACTACCCATATGTACCACATATATATGAAAAATTACATATAATTCTATAAAATTAAAGCTTATGTCCGCGTTCAATTGAACTAGTTAATCGCATATAGCAATTTGGATTCAATTTTAACCACCGGTTTAACTATTTTTCGATTTTTTTTTTCTAACCTAGCTATTACTCTTAAAAACAAAAGGTGGAGAGCAAATGATGTGTATTTAAATTAGAGCAAGACGAAAATGCCATTTTGGGGATGAAGTTAAACTTAAGGAAGATAAGTTGGCTAAGATGATGCTTATTATTGAACTTTTAACAAAGCAAGAAAACTACCATTCAATCGTGAATTCTATCGGTAGAAAGGTGAATGTTACCTAAGAATTTATTTTAGCGGGTTCAAAATTTAACATTATCAACAAACAAAAGGAAGAAATGCTCGTAATAAAATAATAAAAACTAACTTTAAAATATAATCATAATATACATACATACATACATACATACATATACATATATATGTATATACATATATATATGTATATATATATGTATATATATATATATATATATATATATACATATATATATGTATATACATATATATGTATATACATATATATGTATATACATATATGTATATACATATATGTATATGTACATATACATATATGTATATGTACATATACATATATGTATATGTACAATATATATATATGTATATATATGTATATATACATATAGATATATATCTATATATACATATATATATATATATGTATATATATATATATATATATATATATATATGTATATATATATATATATATATATGTATATATATATATATATATACATATATATATATATGTATATAACTCAATTTATAATGGTCCTCAACGAATTTTTATATTTTGTAAGAACTGAATAATATTTTTATTGTCTAACTCTATCAAATAGTCCTACCAATCAACATATTCTTTGAACCACATGAAATTAAAATAGCGAAAAAAATTTATAATATTTTCTATCGTTTAAAATTATGATTTTGTAGTTGATAAAATTTTCTTTACAAATAAAACTAGTATGAGTACTCGTGCAATGCAAGGGCCAATAATAAAACAAATTAATCATATTAAAACCAAAGTTAAATGTAAAAGACACAAAACAATTGAATCAATCCAAATTGAGAAATTTCAATTCATTTTATTGGTTTATTTGGTTTGGTTTTTATTTTCAATTTTAAAAACTGTTTGATTTTCAGTTTTAGTTAGTGAACTTAATCCAACATTGCTTACCCATAGATGTATTGATATTTTAAATATTGAAATGCATATAATCTCAAGACCGTTGTCATCAAAACTGAAGGTGAAAATTATAACAAATATAATTAATAGAGGTAACATTAGAAAATGGTACCTACCTCCTGTAGCGCAGAAACACATTGCAGAAGCGTTTACAAGGATCCCGTTTATTTTTTGTCACTGGCTTGGGTTTTGTCTACATGCGGGATAACAACAGCTATTCCACAATCTAAAAGCCACTGAAAGATCAAGAGAAAAATAAGCGTGAGTGAAAACGAGCAGTCTTGCGGCGTATACATTTTTTCGTTACCAAATACTGAGATCTCCCATCTATTTATAGAGATCCTAAAAGCGAAAGACCTAACTCTAGTTTAACTCAAACTCTTTCTGAGATAAAATTTGGTAATTTTAATTAGATTGAATTACTTAATTCTATCTGGATTGGACTTTTATCCAAATTAGAGTTATGGGCGTACCCAAACTCTATCAAAAACTATAATTAGAAAATCCCAATTAAGTTTGGAGTAAGAATTTAGAATATACCATATCCCATAAACCATCAGAGGCTATGATCAAGAATTTTGAACCCAGCACATGGATTCAGCTCCAAGGCAACATAGACAATACTCAATCCTGGACTGTCTACATAGCCTCCTGTAATATCAGAAATTATCGTAGGTAATATGTGTATTTTAATTTAACATAGCTTGAATAGCAAGAGCATCAAGAGATTGAAATATCCTAATTTAAGTAATATTTGTAGCAAAGTTGCTATACTATGAAAACTAATTTACAAAAGCAAAAGATTTACCTTTACCAGCACCAGAAGTGTTCTAAGGCTATTGGTCAATGGAAAATGTATTATTTTCTAAAGTGCAACATCCTTGGAGTTACCAAAATCATCCCTTGAAATTAGATGGCCATCTAATTTATTTTAGTATGGTTAAGAGAAAAATCAATTAAGTTGTTTCGAAGTTAGACAATGAGTATGAATATTTTTAAAGTATAATTAAATGGCTTTGGTAAGAAATTATGGGCAATCAACCAAAAGCCTAAATAGAGGGGGATACCTTGATGATCAGGGGAGCATGGGAGATTAAGGCCATGGGTTGGGTGATATCAGAGCCATCAGTTACGACATGTTTGGGCGAACTATTCTTGGGCTTGTCCATCTGAAAAAGGAAAACTCAGTACATAATTCTCAAAGAATCAAGAAAAATGATAACAGGATACTTTATTATTGAATTCGAAAAACTGAGCTAATCGGAATATTTATACTTTAAGTAGTTCAGTTGCTCCATATAGCTTAGGTTTCTTCATACAGCTCGGTATCCGAATGTTATTAAAAGAGTTTTCGCTATTTTGAATACTTTCAAAGTCATTAGGAGATTCCAATCTTATCATAACAGAAATTATGAGGGATTTGTCTTATCTGATCCTGCAAATCAAGAATTATTCAAATAAAAAATCTTTGAGTTCTATGCCATTTAAAACTTGAAGTTTTATCCCAATTAGGATTTGATTCCTATTCTAACACTAATTTCTAACTTGATAAAAGAAAAATTCCAGGTATGTCCTGCTTCTTGATTTTTCCCAATTATTAGACACTCTCTTTATTTTCATTAATTTTTTGACTTGATAGTCGGAGTCTCACTTGTCGAAAACCCGCCGAAATTTTATGTTTTCAGCTGACTTCCTATAGCCGCTTTCCTGAAAATTTCGGACCGTCATAAAAAATAGTCATGTATATATAGAAGCCTATGAGAGCCCCAATTACAGCATCAAATTTCTTTTCCATTTCTAGTCTTTGTTTCCCACAAAAGACATTATATCCATTATTGTTAAACCATTAAAACCATGGGGTATGCTACGGTATTCATAAAGAAAACACAAATGATCAAGCAAGCCACACACCAAAAATGAAGGTAAAGTGGATCGGGATGGATTAAAGAGAAGCATTGGATGGAAAATAGATAGAAAAGGCGAGAAAATCAAATGTTTGCGTTACCTCTGTTTCATTTGCATTGAGGATTTAGTATGAATCCATCTTAAAAATTTGTAGGTTTCCCTATTCCACCCCACACAGTGTACATGCAATGCCAATGTATAAAAGCCTTAATACATAATTTAAACTTTTGTCAAGCCGCCACAAATTTAATCAATTTCCATTTTAACACCTAAACTTGCTATTTCATTGTAATTCAAACACCCTTTAACATTTGACCAACTACGTAATTATCAATCACGTATATATGGACGACACATAAAATCTAACGAATAAAAAAAAAACACATGGCATTAAAAACTGTAAAATACCACAATCACACGGTTTTTTTTCCTTTTGGTGTAAAAACCAAAAGTAATTTAGAAAATTGGTGCCACGGTAAAAATAATTAGGAAAATAAGATATCAGAAAACTGCAACCTAGATTGCCGTTTTTTGTTAGTGTGGGTCCCACCAAAATTAGGCAGGTTCAGGGGTCCAGGTGGGACCCGATTGTCAGAAAACAGCAACCTAGGTTGCTGTTTTCTGACGTAATTATTTTTTTTAAGGCGCAAAATGGTATCGTTTTGCTTTTTGACCGAAGTCAGTCTGGGTGAGACCTAGACTGACCGAAAACGGCAACCTAGGTTGCCGTTTTCTGAATTTTTAATTTTTTTTAATCCAGTCAAAGGTTGCAGCGCACAGATTTTACTGTGCGTTGCAGCCACGCCAGACCCGTGCTTGTAGAAGGCACGGGTATGTGTAGAATTAAATTTTCTTTTTTCAAATTTGGCTTTAGAAAGCCAAACCCCTCCTTCACCTTGATTTCATTCCCTTCATTTCATTGCAATTTTAATGTTCTCTCTTCCTCATTTTTCCTTAGTGCTTTCCTTCTTCATTTACTTGAAAATTTCAATATTTCATTTACCTATTCTCATTTGAATTCTTATATAATTAAGTCACTACCTTCTTATTTTGTTCAAGGTTAAACTAAAGGTATTATTATGTTAATACAGTTAAAATCAAAATTTATTTTATGACTAACTTTATTTTCATTTTTAAATTGCATGGACTGTTAATTTTAAAATATAATTTCGATCAATATTTTAAAGGTAAGTTATTATTTTATTTATTTTAAAAAATAAAATTTGTTTATGCAGCAATTATTAAATTTCTCATGTGGCTTTATTTAATTGATTTATAAAATTTTTCACACTATGAAACATGTAATATGTTTAAAAACGTAATTGATAAGTGATTTTATGTTATTATGTCGGTTGTTATTTGATATTAAGAAATTTGGTATTTACAGTCAATGCATGTATTTTAATTATTTGACGATAAATCAGTATGAAAATAGTTAATTATATAAAATAATATATTATATATTAAATTGTAAAAATAAATAAATAAATAAATTAAATCTAAAAATAAAAAATATAGTTTTTATATAACATTTATTTATATGAATTTCATATTATAGATGGTAAACACGTATTTAACACCAAGAGAAATGATGAGTGATGTGGCAAAAGCAATAGTCAAAAGAAAATGGGATAATTTGTACAACAACCGAATTGAAAAATGAATGACAATATGCGTTCATATCATCAAAATAACTAAAAAATTATAAAATATTATTATCGATGGATATCTTATGATGGAGGCAAAAAAGGTTGAG
Organism: Excoecaria cochinchinensis; assembly: GCA_947683425.1. Lineage (NCBI taxonomy): Eukaryota > Viridiplantae > Streptophyta > Magnoliopsida > Malpighiales > Euphorbiaceae > Excoecaria > Excoecaria cochinchinensis. Next base: position 7,184,802 of record CANTUQ010000208.1, read on the forward strand.
GCTATTTGGATAACACTGCCAATAACTTATTTGGTACCTATCATGAAAATTTGGAATATGCCTCATGTAACAAAATATGAGGAATTAGTTTTCATATTTGAGAAAAACGTTATTGAAATAAGTGAAAAAAATTTATTAAAAGTTAGGAATACAATGCCAGTGTCTCAAAGAACAATGCACGACACAAATTTCAAACCGAAATGTGTCAACTATTTTTCGAAATCTAAATACTTTCCATAAATTTTAAACTCATTGATAAATTTAATCATTTTATGCAACTATTTTTTAAAATTTTTATTCCCTTAACAAATATATTTTATATAAATATTTTGAACTAATTAGTTCACTAACTCTCCAAATTAAAATTTTAATTCAATTCTTAACTCTTAAAATTTATTTTTTTCTTCGAGATTTACAATACTTTTTTAAAATTATATTATATTATATATAGAGGTGTCAAAATTAACCCAAACCCAACAACTCACCCAAATCCAGCAAAAAAAATTAATCCAAACCCAACACAACTAAAAAATTGACCCGTTTAAACCCATCTAAAATCTACCCTCATAAAATACAACCCATTTGGGTCATTTTTCTTAGATCCAATGGGTGTTTGTTTTTTTTTTCATTATTTTTTTAATATTAAAAACTTTTGCCTTAATAAACAAAATCTTTTGGTTAAACTGTCCCGTTGTATTATTATTGTGTAATGTGTATGCGTATTTTATTGGTTAGATTTGTAATGGCCGAGTTATCGGGTTAGTCGTGAATAGTATTTTTCGACGGTAAATAGTGCACTGGGTACCAAAATTACACCCGGAAGTAAAAAATATTTTATTTGACCATCAGAAAATACTAGTCACAAGGAGTCCGAGAATAAAATGTGGAGAAAAAATGAACTCAAATAGATCTCCAAAAGTCAAAAATAAAAAAAAAAAGCCTGACTCGTTTTAAAGGTTACCCGGTTTGACCAAGATTTGACTAGACCTCTAAAAATTATTTTAATGGTATATATAGACTTAGATCAATATTTATAAATTTTTGACAGCGAAAAATTAATTTTTTGGTAACACTGAAAATTGTCAAAACGGACTAATTTAAATGTACCAAATCGAGAAACGAACTCTATTTGAGCTGAAATTTTGCAGGGAGACTAATTTATATATTTTAAGAATTATAAAATTAATTTTGGGAGAAATTGAGTTTAGAAAGTGAGTGAAATAATTTAGAATTACATAATTGACTTAAAAATAGAAAAATTGCCACTTTGTTTATGAATTATTGTGTTGTTGTGCCCCTATGTGTGACTGTGAATTATTTGAATTACAGGAAGGGTATGTTATATATACAGCCGTTATACTGCCAAAATTTTTATCTGATGAATAGTAAATTGGACAGCTATAAGTCAACCGATATCCCGATCCATTTGGATCTCCACCGACTCATTTGGGCTAACATTTTTATAATAATCTTTTTAATATCCCGTTGTTATATTAATAATTATTTTTCATTAAAAAAAATCAAATGGGTCGATCCAAACTCACCCAACCCATTTGGGTATCGACCCATTTATGACCCATATATTTTTGACACATTTATGACCCACCCATTTATGACCCAACCCATTTACTGCCCAACCCATTTACCGCCCAACCCACCCATTTGCCACCTCTAATTATATATATGGACTACATATTTACCTCTTAATAAATATTTCAACTTTTTAAACTGATTACTCTTTTAATCTACTAAATTTATATCTTAATTGACTTCTAAAATTTAATTTTAATTCACTTGTAAAAACTATAAATAATAAATTCATATATCAATATAGTTTCATATATTTCTAGATATCAGAAAATGACAATATAAAAGTTAAAAAATATAACTAAATCTAGACAACTAATTACTCTACAAATATTAACGATTATAATTTATCTAAATAAACTATAAAAAAACATGTGCTGAATAATTATTTTAACTTAGCTTAAACTAAATTTATTTTTCAAAAATAAAATAAATACTAATAACTTGCCTTTTAAAATATTGATCAGAATTATATTACAAATTTAACAGCACCTGTAATTTAAAAATGAAAATAAAGTTAGTCATACATTAAAATTTTATTAACAAAATTAATTTGTACTTTATTCACATAACAATATCTTTTTTTTTTAACCTTGAACAAAATAAGGAGATATTATCTTAATTATTTAATAATTAAAATAAGAATGGATAAGTAAAATAATGAAATTGTGGAGTGGGAAGGCAACGAGAGCTGAAGGCAACAAGGAGAAGGAAAGAAAAGCAAATGGCAAGGCAACACAGAAAATAGAGTTGGGAAATATTTAAAGGAAAAAAAAATTTATTTTATTTTTTTACAGACTCGTGCCTTTAGAAGGCACGGGTCTAATGTGGTAGCGCACAATAAAATCTGTGAGCTCAGCCTTTGACTGGATTAAAAAAAAATTAAAAAGTCAAAAACCGACAATCTAGGTTGCCCTTTTCTGTCAATCCAGATCCCACATGGACTGACTTCGGTCAAGGCGCAAAATGGTAGGTTGCCGTTTTCTATCAGTCCGGGTTCCACCCGGACTAACTTCAGCCAAGGCGCCAAATGGCACAGTTTTGCTCCTTGGAAAACAAAAAAAAAAAATGTCAGAAAATGGTAACGTAGGTTGCCGTTTTTTGACAACCGGATCCCATCCGGATCCCTGAATCTGTCTAATTTTGGTGGGACCCACACTTACAGAAAACAACAACCTAGGTTGCCGTTTTCTGACATCCCATTTTCTTAATTATTTTTACTGTGGCACTAGTTTTCTAAATTCCTTTGGTTTTTACACCAAAAGGAAAAAAAATCCCAATCACACCTCACTTTCCCCTGAACGTTCTCCATCTTTTCGATCATCTTCTCTCTCCCTTTCTTTATCAAGTTTCACTTGCTATTGCAAACCCATTTCCATTCTCCATCAATTTTCACTTTCCGTTGTAACCCCATTTCATTTTGTGTGATTCTATCTTTAACATAACCTAATTTCATTTCAAATGTCAAAAATTTTAGAAGATGTGAAATTCTATAAATCTTGTTTGCTAAATCCATATTCCACTGATTATAGGGAGAAATTGAGGCCAGATTAAGGTATTTCTAAGAGAGAATTGCTATTTAATTATACTGAAAAAATTTGAAGTAATTTCTGAGAGATAATTTTTTTTTAATTTTCATTGTTTGGCATGGGAATTATATTTAAAGATGAGGTTCGGCCAAGAAATGAATTGGGTACAGTTTTTGGTTATTTGGCCTTTCAAGGAGTTTTTGTTCTTGCATATAGAATTTTGTTCTAAATGTGTCGTTTGCCTTATAAAACAATATAGGTGTTCTTAAAATGCCATGTTTGTTTCGAGAACTTACTTACCTGTTTATTCTTAAGTTTCAACTGTTTTTTTTTTCCAAAATGTTGTTCTCAACTAATGTTATTGGCTTTTTAGTTTAATGAAATTCTAGCATTTTCTATTAAAAGTTAAAATTTGATAGTTTATATATATATATATATATATATATATATATATATATATATTAATGTTGATAGTATCTTGTTGTATAGGAAAATATATATTTTTTTTATGATAAGTAATGATTCTCTATTGTTTAGAGCAGATCAAACATCACTTATGAAATCTAATAGTTAGAAGGATTGAGATGAAAATATTTAAGAAAAAACTAAGAAGAGTTAGAAGGCTTGAGATGAAAAAAAAGTTTAAGAAATTATGTGAAGTTCATGTAATTTAATTAAGAGTTAGAAGGATTGGCATATAAGCATTTAATGATATTAGCGACATTTAAAATATGGTGAATTAGCTAGTTTAGGTGTTAAAGTGAGAATTGATTAAATTTGAGTGGTGGTTTGGCAAAATCTTGTAAGTTGAGGTATTAAATTATGTATTAAGCCATAAATAAATAAATAAATCAAGTGATTAGTAAACCCTAGTTTCATATCCAGAAAATAGATTTTTTGTTAACCTATTCTGATCGGGACATTTTTATATATAGCGTGTTTTAAAAAAATAATTTGAAGATTGGTGTGTTTTAAAACTTAATTGTAGATTTGGGGTTGTTTACCCATTTCCGCAAGCCATTTCTGCGGAAATGGGTAACCATAATTTTTTTTTCTGTAGAGCAGCTTTTGCGGCAGCTTTTCTAATGGAAAGCTGCATTTTTTTAATTTATTTTTTTGTTTTATTTTTTAAATTTTGGATATTTTCTTCTTTTTTTTTTTTATTTTTAATTTTATTTTTTGTTTTATTTTTTAATTTTAGATGAAAAAACTCTCAATTTTATTGATAAGGCCAAAATATTTTTTCTGTTACTCAATTTGATAAAATGTTAGCCTATTTATTAATATGTAAAAAAATATTTTCATTTTACTCAATTTAATCAATAAAATAAAAAAATTATAGGTTAATAACAACTTATTAAAATATGAAATTAGTTGCAATCAAAATAATTTAAAATAAAAAAATACATTTATTATATATTAATAGAATATGACATGATTTTTTATAATTACTGTAAATATACATTTTTAAAAAGATTGGGGGCTGTTTAGTTCTAGAAAATATTTTTCATTTTCTTTTTCCAGTTTTTATTTTCATTTCTTATTTTTTTTATTTTTTTATTTTCCAAAATAAAAATTTGAAAACTGAAAATCATGTTTACTTCTCTTTTTATCAGTATTTTCATTTTTCATCTCTTTTATATTTTTTTAATATTCTGTATATTCTATCAATATAATTACAATAATTGTTGTTTTAATTAATAATATTTTAGTTATTTATAAATAAATATTTAAATAATCAATGCTTAAAATGCTAATAAGTATATATGAAAATTTTACACAAAGTATAAGTGAACTTAAATAATAACATTCAGTTAGATCTCTCAAACTTGGCCCAGACCCAAAAAATCCGCCCAAAAAAAAATGACTCAAACCCAACCCAATTAAAAACCTACCCATTTAGACCCGCCTAAATGAGACCCGTAAAAAACACCCCCGTTTGGGTCTGCCCCCTAATGCCTAACGGGCCTCACTCTGCCCCTTCCAATCTTTGTTTGCTGTAGCCCTCTCTATCTCTCTCGTTCTCTCGCTCTCTCCATCGAGTGCTTCCACCTTCGCCTCCTCTCTCCCTCTCCACCGTCTAATCATCGCCGCTTCCAGCCTCGCCTCCTCTCTCTCTCTCTCTCGTGCTCGCCGCCTCTCTCTCTGTTGTTCGCTGCCTCTCTCTCTTGCTCGCTGCCATGTAAAGGATATTCACTGGTGCTTTTTATGCATTTCTTGTCTATGTATGAGAATGGATTACTAAGTATGCTTGTTTATAACTTAGTAATCTGCTCATGAGATTTGAAAATAAATGAAGGGTTTTAGTTAAAATTGAGACCTTCTCTGTCTTTTATTAAGCTTGCCAGCAACTAAATCATGACAATTTCCTGTATTATCTTTGAGTTTTGTAAGGTAATTTGAGTTGATAGCCACAAAAAATGTTGGTATAAAGAATTCCTTAAGCAATTTGCATTCATAGTCTCAGAACTTTTAGCCTTATATCTACGTTTACATTGAAAGCGTTGATAGCCACATTTTGGCCCGTTTGGGCCTCAAACAGCCCATTTGGGCCACCCAATCCATTTGGGCTAAATTATTTTATATTAGTCACTTTAATATCCCTTTATTATATCAAATATTATTTTTTATTAAAACTGGATTAAAAGGATCAAATTACATCTCGGCCCGTTTGGACCACCCGACTCATTTGCGTATTATTATAAATTTTTTGTATATTAAAAAAGTTTTTAGCCCGTGGGTTGACCCAACCCGCCCAACCCATTTGGGTATTTGATCCATTTATGACCCATGCTTTTTGGCCCATTTGTGACTCGCCCATTTATGACCCGTCTATTAATGATCCAACCCAAACCCGACCAATTTGCCACCTCTACATTCAGTTAATCAAATAAATTTTTAAATTTTTTTACAAAAAAAAAATATAATTATAGTTTTCTTATGATAATCATAATAAAATAAAATAAGTCTGTAAATTAAAAAAAATCAAACTATTATAGGTGATAATCAAATAGAAACAAAAAAAATAATTATAGTAAAAATAAAAAATTAATATATAATTAAATAAAAAATTAATGAGAAAAATGATAAAAAACTGAACTCGTAGTTGATTGTTGCAGTAAAAGATGAAATGTTATATTATATTTCTTTTTTATGAATTAGAAAATAAGATAGTGTAGTGAGATTTGAACACTCATTTAATAAATAAAAAATGAGAAAACATGTTTTTTGTGTTTTTTATACAATACTTTAATTTTGGAAAATTTAGAAAATAGTTTTCTAATTTTCTAAATTAAAAAATATTACAAGTAAATAGTATTTTTTATTTTCTAATTTTCTTGGAATAATTTTCTAGAAAACTGACTTTATTTTTCAAAATTAAACAGCACCTAGACAATTATTTAGGAATATAGGCAAGGGAGGGAAATAAGTATTGGGTCCGAACCTTTCAAAACTTGAAAAATTACACATGCAGTATATGTTACAATTTCAATAAATTAAAAGTATATTTTCAATTTGGCTCTCATATAAATAAATAGAGTTATACTCTATTTATATATACTCTAGAGTTATAAATTTTAATATATACTCTATTTATCCATATGAGAGCCAAATTGAAAATATATTTTTATTTTATTGAAATTGTAACATATACTGCATGTGTAATTTTTCAAGTTTTGAAAGGTCCGGATCCAATACTCATTTCCCTCCATTGCCTATATTCCTAAATAATTGTCTATCTTTTTAAAAATGTATATTTACAGTAAGTATAAAACATCATGTCATATTCTATTAATATTAAAAAATCATGTCATATTCTATTAATATATAATGAATGTATTATTTTTATTTTAAATTATTTTGATTGCAACTAATTTCATATTTTAAAAATTGTTATTAATCTACAATTTTTTATTTTATTGATTAAATTGAGTAAAATGAAAATATTTTTTTACGTATTAAAAAATAGGCTAACATTTTATCAACTTGAGTAAAAGAAAAATATTTTGGCCTTATCAATAAAATTAAGGGTTTTTCATCCAAAATTTAAAAATAAAAAAAAATAAAATAATTTTTTTAAAAAAAAATCTCCAAAGTTTAAAAAATAAAACAAAAAATAAATTAAAAAAATGCAGCTTTTCCAATGGAAAAGCTGCTCTACAGAAAATAAAAAAAAAATATTATGGTTACCCATTTCCGCAAGCCATTTTTGCGGAAATGGGTAAACTACCCCAAATTTCCAATTAACTTTTAAAACACACCAATTTTTAAATTACTTTTTTAAAACACACTATATATAAAAAAGTCACTTCTGATCAGAGGCAGCAATATGGAATTGTCCTTGCCGTTGCTTTCTCTACATCCGTCTATTTCCTTAATCTCTCAAAATGACAGTAATACTCTCTATATCGTCAAGCAGCCTCATCTCGTGATGTTGTGTGTGTGTATATACACACACACACACACACACTTACTTGAGTCTTGCACGTATTGATTATTTTTATTTTTTTATTTTACTTATTTTCATTTACACAAATATATGTAAAAGATTCACTACAAAAAAAACCCAAATTAGCGAATGATACTTTTTAGTCGCTAATTAGCAACTAAATTCAAAATTAGTCGTAAAAGACTATTTTTTTCAATTTTACCGACGAAAATAAAAAATCCGTCGCTAAATTTTGGCGGCAACTTGTGGCGCTTTATTTTTTTGCAACTATTTAGCGACTGATTTAGTGACTAAAAAATTTAGTCACTAAAATAGTGATAGCAACATCTGTCGCTAAATTTGGAGGCAATTTTAGCGATTTTATTTGCGATGGATTTAGCGACCAAAATTGTTGTCGCTAGACACACATAAATTAGCGACTAAATAGGGACTGAAATATCAGTCGCTAAAATATTTTCAAATTCTTTTTGAGATCAGGAGATAAAAGTGATACTTTGACGATGGAATAATCCGTCACTATTTCGTCGGTAAAAAAAGTATGCGCATAGTTATTATTTATTTTTAATATTTTTTCTTTACACATGAATTTTAATTTTTCTAAAATAAATTTTTTATTATTTAATTATTTAAAAATTTAATAAAAATATTAGATGGATGAACTAAAATTAATTTTAATAAAAAAATTTATTAAAGAATATTTGTTGATATTATTTTTGGTTTTTGAATTGATAACTTTGACTAAATGATTAAATTAAAATACATAAATTAATATATGTATGTATATATTATAACGCTCCGACAAATAAATAATTATACAAATTAATTAATTAAATTATAGGTTAATTTTGTTATTTTTTGAAAAATTAAGAATTTTTTGAAAATTTTCGATGCTGTAAATAGTAATTTGATAGATTAAAAATTTAACAAAAGTCAAATTTGACCCAAATGATTCAAAATTTTCTTTGAAACTATAAAATTAAATATATTTATTTATAGCTGAATAAATAACTAAATATGAGTGTGTGTGTGTGTGTGTATATATATATATATATATATATATAAAGAGCCAAATAAAAAAAAATAAGAATAATAAAATAATAAAAATAACTTAAGAAAGAAAGAAACTTAACGAAGGAAGAGTTATAAGACAAGAAAGAAAGAAAAGGGAAAACAGAGGAGAACAAAACGCAGGGGGAAGGGCAGATCGAAGAGGGAGACCGGTGAGGGAGATCGGAAACTGGGGATCGGAGCGAGGGTCGTCCCCGTCTGTTCCAGCGACCGGCCACCAACCCAGGCCTCCCCCGCCGTTTTTGCTGCGACGTCGGTGTCTTTCCCCTCGTAATTTCTCCGCAAAACCAAATGCTTTCCTCCACTTTTCGGCCAGCTCCGACATCGGACGGCGACACGAGCCACACCACCAAGTCCTAAAGGCGAGGCGTACCTGTTGGTACCCATCGATCATCCTCACATGCCGGCAACAAGGAGATTGGAAATGGGTATTCTGTGACCTTCCGTTTCCGATTCCGATCAAATGGCGTTGCTTTAGGGCGCGTGACCACCAGTAAAGGAGTCATAACGTCTGGAGCTTCCTTCCGATTATTGCGGTGCGTTCCGGCGGAGCTCCGTCGAGTCTCCGGCGACTGGCGAATTCAACCACAATTTAGACAGAATCGAGCAAATTTCAGGAAAAGGATCGACTTCAGTTTTGTAAGTGATAACCAAAATTTACTTTTGCCTAATTTTTACGTTTTATGTTGTGTTAGAATGATTATAAGCACGAATAATGATCTTGGTTATTACCTGAGGATGCCATATATATCAAGTTGTGCAATTTTCACTTTATCTGGTTTTTTATGCAACCATTTTGCTTATGTAAAAGATACACTTTGAACTAAGGAAACGGCTTAAAGCCAACACCAGTCTAGAAGTTACTGCTACGACCAGGATTATTTATGGAGGTATGTTCATAAATTAGTCTTACATCAGCTTCATGTTTTCTTATTATCCTGTCTATTGTTAGTAAAATATTAAGAATATAGAATGCTGATCTCTGTTTTTCTTTCTAATATCAATTAATTTATTTAATTATTCACTTAAAGAGAGAATTAAGTAAGCTATAAGTGACTGGTATTTGCCTTTTCCTTCAATGAATTAAGGATGGTGAGAAAATGAGCGGATTGATGTTTAGTTATTGAATTATTTTCCTTTGGTGTTTGATAATTTTAAGTGGGTGCATGTTTCAGGGTCAGTCAGTGCTGCAAACTGCAAAGAATTGCTGCAAACTGTTAAGATAATCATAAAAACCCCTTCTAAATATTTGATTGTTGAGGTTGATGATTAAAAATCGTTCAAGCTTGCATCTCCCATGTTTTTATAGATTAATATGTACAGAACATTCATGTTTTGATTCTAATGATAGTTTGATTCATGTTTACCATTTTATGAAAGACCCAACTCAAAATCAGGTGGGTTTGATTTTGAGTTTAATTGTCAGTGATAGTTTAACTTGGTGAGGAGCTGGAATTTTAAGGGGGGCTAATGCTAGAAAATCTCAAAAAGGAGGTTAAAATTTATTTAGGGTTAAATTTAACTCTTAATGCAATTTTAATCTTTTTACCTTTGAATTTCTTAAACTTCTAAAGTAGGATTAAATTCAAAGCTTAAAGCAATTTTGAGCTCTTTACCTTTGAATTTTTTGAACTTCTATCTGTATTCTTTTAACTGTTACTTAAAGCAACTTCAATTTATTGTTAGTTATTGAAACTAACTTATCTATGCTCATTATCCTTTCACTACTTGTGTTATTTAACAGCAGGTCTAGAATTCTGGGGAACCCTTTTTTCTAGTCATTCATGAGGGTGAGACGTTAGCTGAAGTTAAAGTGAGAATACAGAAAAAATTGTTGGTTTCGGAACCCTTTTTAGTTTTTCTGCTTTTCTGTTGAGAAAATATTTCTCAAAGTTTGGACATTGTCTTTCTCTGTATTTTATTTTAATCAGCTCAATTTAGGGACAATAAATGTAGAAAGCTGGCTTACTGCTAATATATAATTTTTGCAATTTTACTAATTTCGTCTTTTGGGTTCATTGTCCATGGACAGTGTAAAGTTTTATTTATTTATTTATTTATTTTTCATATTGTGAAAAACCTTGTTAGCTGTAATTCTAACTGCACTATTTAGTTTGAATTGGTGCTTTTTAAGTATTATTTAATTTAATGTAATTTTATGATTTTATATTTTTTAAATTAATAGTATTGTAGTAGCACAATTTTATTTAAATTAGTGCTTTTTAAGCATTGTACAATTTAATATAGTTTTATGAAATTATATTTTTTTAAATTAATAATATTAATTATATTGCATAATTATTATTTATGTAAATTAAAATTTTGATTTAATAATAATAATAATAATAATAATAATAACAATAAATTAAATTAAAAATAATAATAAAGAATTTAATACTTTTTGTGAGTAGCTTAAGAGGATAGTTCACGGTTGAGGCCAGAGAAGTGCCGTTTATTGGACAGTCATACCTGGTACTAACATAGTCAGTTTAATGTGTTTCATAGTCCCTGGGGCCTTTGGTATCAGAGCCATAGATTGTTGATTAAGGTATTCTACTGAGAAGAGAACTTTATACTCATGATTACTTCTACTTCTTCTACTTCATTATCCAGATCTTCTTCTTTCTCTAGATCTTCTTTCTCCCTTTCACCTTCTACAGTTCAAAAACTTGATTACTTGTATGAGTTAAACTTTTTTGATGAAATCCAGAAAATTAAAGATTCTCATTTACCTTTTCTTAATCCATATGATGCTTTCACAAAATCACCCCGATCTACAGTTCTTTCCAACATTAAAAATCTTATCAAACCACTCAAATTCCATGTAAAAGAATATGTTCAATCTTCTTCTCTCCGACAATACCCCATTAAAGCCACTGGATAAGAGCAATTTCTCTCTCTCGATAATCCTTCTGAGTCTATTCCTTATTGGACTCATCAGGGCTTAACCCATCTCGATTTTGGAGCTATTAGAATTGCGGTTACCTATCATGGACTCAAAGGACTTCCTGTCTTTGCGAGAATCGCTCTTCTTGACACAAGATACCTCAATTATTCACAAGCTGTTATTGGAACTGTTCAGACCTCTCTGAATGCTGGAACAGTTATGTTCACCTTCTACCCCAATTTTAACATGAGACTAGATGATTCTCATATCCTGGACAATCTCAAGGTCCAGATTCAGATAACTGGAGTTGATCAGGTCAAGACCACTGAAGTAGCAATTCTTCATTATCAGATGATCTATAAAGTCTAGAATCATGCTATAGACATCTCACTTCCCTGCTCAAATGACGCTTTGATTATCAGCACTGACTCAAACTAGGTCCCTACCTGTGTACAGATTCCAAAGCAGTTGACGCAGGACCAGTTGCTTGATTATTTTTCGAAGTCTTGGCTCACCAGTTATGAGATCCTTCATGAACAGAAAAATCCAATCCAGTCCTCTAGTCCCGTTTTTGTTAAAAAACCCAATGGTATGATAGAAACTCAGTTTATCTCTCCACGAGATGAACCCGATCTAGCTGAATCCACTAGAGCACCAATCTTTTCCCCACAATTCATGTTACAGCCTTGTCTCTTTTTCCTCAAGAAGACAATATCCCTGTCGCAGCTTTTAATACTGATGGACGACCCATTTATGCTTTTAAAAGGGATGGCCACTGTTACTCGGATCTTTGTGATTGTGATGACTGTTGCAAAGTCTCAATTGAAGACGAATTAGATGATGAAGATCTCCGTCACCGGAGACGCAAGGGGAAAAAGAATGTTTCTTCGGAAGCACGATATCAGGACCATCTTGATGAAGATGATGATCCTACAGTTGGCATTCTTGGCCAACTTTCAGGCAAGTATGATTATGCAGTCTCTTATACTGCTCCATCTTGGTACAAACCACCTGTTACACCAACTCAAATTCCTGAACCATGCAAGCCAAAGCCAAAACCTTCCCCAAAGAAACCTTGTTCTCCTCCAATCTGGAAACCAAAAGCTGTTCAAACACCAATTATTCCTGCTGTCTGCATCTACCACCCTACTGGTCCTTATACAGATGAATTTCCTTCTCTTTCTGAAACCATCAATCCTTCAACCAAAATCCAAAGTAATCCTTTTGTTAAATCCCCTGGAGTTTCAGCTGAAGGTACTCCTAGAGCTGTTCAACCAGCTGAAGCAGTTCTCAACTGGCAATCTGAAAATGCTCTGGCTCAGAACAAACTTCTTCACCGACTAGAAACAAAAGTTGAACATGTTTCTACTCGTGTTGATACACTTAATTCACAAATCACAGGCCATAATGCTGCTACTTACCAGTTGTTGATAAAATTACAAAACCAAGTTGCTGATCTTGATAAGCAACTTATGACTGCTATCAGTGAATGGATCAATGATTCTACCTTTAAAGAGAAAGCCTCTGAAGTTACCAGACTCAAAGCAGAAATTACAACCATAAAAAGGGATTTAGCTAAACCTCCTCTCACAACCTCTTTCCCTTTTTATCATTCTACTCTCCCTCCTATCACACACCAACCTTCCATATAAATCCCTCCTCATTCTGAACCTACTCAGGAAGAACTTGATGCATTGGGGTATTCTAATGAAATGTTTATGAGAAAACAATTTGTTAAACACCAAAAAAGATCTTCTGAGCAGCAACCTCAAACTACACCTCCTCCTGTCTATACCAAAACTTCAACTTCTGAAGCAACTGCCCCTCAAGACCTTTATCCTCCCGATCCTAAACAGAAGGGTATTGTTATTTCTGAACCACCATCTTCCCACATGATCCAAACATCCTTATATCCAAATCCACTTGTTCAGACCCTGAAACAGAAAGCTTTGCAGACTCTTCCTGCTGTCTCCTTTGCAACTAAAGATGATCCAACTGGTTCAACTGACACTGACAGTACTTCCAGTATCAACCACAATGATGATCTTCATCCTGCTCATTTTCCATTATTTATGGCAGTTCCTCCTCCTGCTGAAAGTACCACTACTCAATTTGCTGAAGAACCAGAAGAAGAAATGGCTGAAAATATACCACTTCCTCCTGATTCCAAACCAGATAGTGGACCTTGGTTTGGATTTGAAGATATTCCTAGTACTCAATGGAGAGATCGTCTTCAAGAATTCTATGCATGGCTTGAGCTTAAAGCCAGAACTCGTCCACCAACACAAACAAGCATGGAACCTATTTTCCATGAATTTCAATGCAGATTTGTTGGCAGAATCCGAGACTGGTTCAGTCGGTTGGATGAATACTCAAAACTTCAATTTGTTCAGTCTGAATCTATCACTTATGTTCTCCAAAAGATTCACTCTAAATTTATTGGAAATGTGCATGACTTTGAAGATGCCAATCGAAATGATTTTTTCAAAATGAAGTGCTGTTCTCTTTTGAGAAAAGATTTGGCTAAGCATTACAAGAAGATGTCCAAACTCTTTTACATGCTTAATGGTGCCAATGATCCTAATTTAAAGCAAGGATTTTTATGCTCCATGCCTGAGAATCTCTCCAACAGCAGTATGTTTTATCTTCGTGAACAAGGCATTCAACTCAACTCTCTTTCTCTTGGACAGATTTATCAAAGGGTTTTAATGGCGCTTTATCGTCTGTGTTCATCACAAAAGATGATCAAAGATACCCTTCAGAAAGGAAAAGACCCACACCTGAAAGCAGCATGCAAACCTCTGGATCTACAGATCAAATGTTTTCCTGACAAACGATGTTCTTGCTCTCCAAAGAAATACAAGAAGTTTCGGTATCTTAAAAAGTTCTTTCGCAATCGTCTTCCTTATCAAAAGAAAAAAGTCCGATTTTTCAGAAGAAAGTGATTTAAACCTAAAGGAGACCGATGTTTTATTTGTGGGCAAAAAGGTCATTTTGCAAAAAACTGTCCAAAGAAAAAGAAATCCCAGCAATTACTCTAGCATATCCAACAATCATCTCCCATTGATATCCAAAATGATGATATTGAATCTCTTTTCTCTGAGGCCGATGAGCCAAATCCTTATACTCTTTTTGCAATCGAGTATTCGGATTCCGAATTCTCTGATGATGAATCTGATTTTGACACCGAAGATGCTTCTATTGCTACTATAGAACCTTTATCACCTAGTCTTTAACTATTGCCTGTATATACCATGTCTTCTCACCCAATTCCTTTAGTACCTCCAAAAGTTTTCCCTGATAAATTCGCTAATCCCATTAATGTTATAGCCCTCATTGATACTGGAGCTCATAACACCATCCTCAATCCCAAAGTCTTTCTAGATTCTTGTTGGAAACCTTATACCTAACACTTTCAAACAACAAATCAAGGAGTTCTTACCATCATAAAAAGAACCAAGCATCCTATCAAAATCCAGTTCTTCCCTGACTGTTACATCTGGATCCATGCTCTTGGATCAGATCTTTCAGGAAAAGATCTTCTTTTTGGATTTGATGCACTCTATCAGATGCCACATCTTCGAATACTCCATAATGGGCTCAAGCATAAGAAAAATTTCCAACTCTATACAGTTACCCATTCTCTCTTCACTGTATATGACCCAAGCCGAAGTCCATTTCAAAAAATACAAAACCAATTGGAAACTTTCTGTTGTGCAACTTCATATGTTGATTTCCTCACTAAACACCCAAACCCTTTCTGGACCAGACCTGAATTTTACATTACCTTACCCTTCAAAAAATCAGAAGACATAAACCCTACCAAAGCCACACACCCTGGTATGTCTCCTGCTGATTCTATTTTGGTCCAAGAAGAATGTTAACAGCTTTTAGCCTAAAAGTTGATCGAGCCTACTCAATCTAATTGGGCTTGTCAAGCCTTTTATGTCAACAAGCATTCTGAACAGGTTCGAGGGAAAAAGCGCCTTGTCATCGACTATGCCCCACTTAACCCATTCCTTAAGGACAATAAATATCCTTTACCTCGCATATCTTCCCTTTTCCCCTTCCTTCATAATGCCAAAATCTTTTCAAAATTTGATCTCAAAGCTGGCTTTTGGCAATTAGGAATTCATCTCCAAGATCGTCCTAAAACTGCCTTCTGCATCCCCAATTTCCATTATCAATGGACTGTTATGCCTTTTGGCCTTAAAACCGCACCGTCCATTTTCCAGCAGACCATGATAAGGATTTATCAGCCAATTCTTTCTTTTGCCTTAATCTATAATGATGATGTTTTGATCTTTTCTCCAGATGTTCCTACCCATCAAGATCATTTGCAGTCTTTCCTTACTCTCACAAAGGAACAAGGAATCATGCTTTCACCATCTAAGATGATTATTGGCCAAAAATAAATTGATTTTCTTGGCATGCACTTTGTTAATGGCAGTTATCAACCACAACTACATTTGGCTAAAAAACTTCAAAACTTCCCTAATAGTCACTTATCACAGAAACAAGTCCAACAGTTTCTTGGGATAGCCAAATATATCTGTCAGTTTATTTTCCATTTTAGCCACCTGTCCAAGCCACTCACTCAACTTTTAAAAAAGAATCCTCCACCCTGGTCAGCCACCCATACCCAATTAGTCCAAAAAATAAAAGAAGCCATTCAAACACTGCCACCTCTCCACATCCCTTCTACAGGAAAGAGATATCTTCAAACTGATGCCAGTGATGAGTGCTGGGGAGCTGTCCTTTTAGAAGAAAAAGACAACAACAGCCACATTTGTGGCTATACAAGTGGACAATTCAAAGAATCTGAATGCCATTATCACTCTACCTTTAAAGAAATTTTAGCGGTTAAGAATGGCATAAAGAGATTCGAATTCCATATGATTGGTCACAACATTACAGTTGTCATGGACTGTTCATCTTTTCCAAAGATGCTTTATTTCAAAGGCACGTCTGTCCCTCACCACCAACTTCTCAGATGGGCTGAATGGTTTAGCAAGTACAACTTCCAGGTTGAGCATATAAAAGGGGATAAGAACCTTATCCCTGATTATCTCTCAAGACTCACTTATAAACCATCTTTTCCTCAACTATCTTCGATCACTTTCCTTCGTTTACTCTACACTATGGATCGATTCCATCCTGATCATAGCCCTCGAAAAAACCAACATGCAACACTACACCTCACTGCCTTCAGAAAACAAACCCATCCTCTAAACTGTCGCCTAAGCTCTCCTGCCCAAATCAAAAAATTTGCAATCCGCCATTTATTTTACTTCGTCCACCTTTTCTTTGTCAAAAAGAACCTATCTCTCACAGAGAACCTGTTTTATGTCGATACCCCATGGGCAATGATGTACAAAATTTATCCTAACTCTCTCTTCTGTGAGGAAGAGCTATGGTTCCTTTGGTGCTTATCTGTTCTTCATACCCATTATGTTATCTTTCCATTAGTGAAAACTTATGATCTTCTGACAGATGCCAGCAGATAAAGTTCATTCATCTGGTAATTCCTTGAATGGTACGTACCATTATCCTGGTGGCGCCATGAATTTCTTCGCCAAATTCAATCTCGAAAAATATGGCAACGATCTATTAAAGAAGCAGAAAAATTTTCTGCTGTCTATTTTTTCCATCGGCCATACATGTGGAATCTTGCTCATAATACAGTTTGGTCTCAACCCCAAGCATGGTGTTGGAAAGTTATTGACGATTATGAAGATGTTCCACCCACTGCACTAAAAAAGACACTTCATAATACACTATGTGAACTTAATAATGTTGAGCTCACATCTTTGCAGCCACCAACCTTTGATATTGCAGAATCATCCCAGAGACCAAATTACTTAGATTCTTTGTTCCAGGATTCTCAAGATCCTTTGCTGGATTCACTTGACCCCCTGTTGAATACTCCTCTTGAAGATGACATGATAGCACAAAATTTCCTTTCCATACCAGAAGACAAGGCCATGGATGACATTGACTGGACCCCATAACTCAGATTCCAGGATATCGATCCAGAGGACATCAATATGTCCCCTTCCCATGAGCTTATCAAGAAATAAAGCAGGCAGCCTTTAATAAAAAATAGATTTATTAAAGTAGCTTTTGTAAAGAGGAATATATTCCTCTACTTTAATTAAAGTAGCTTTATAAAAAGTATCTTTTGTAAAAAGTAGCTTTATCTTTTGTAAAAGGAGATTCCTCCTTATCTCTAGGATATAATTCCCTATGTGTGATGAATTGTAAGCCTCTTCAAATGCCTATAAATATGGAATGAAATAAGGAGAAAGGCATGCTCATTCTAAGCTTTCTTCTACTTTTGAATAAATCTCTCTTCTCTATGAGTTTCTAAAGCTTTCCTTCTCTCTCTCTAAAATATCATTTTTCTTCAATATTGGATCCTGCTATCTAAAACTCCAAGGTTTATGAAATGAATCACTCTGATTTATGTTGAGTAGCCTAAGATTGGTGCTGTAGTGGATTCAGCTAGATTGGGTTCATCCCGTGGAGAGATAAACTGAGTTTCTACCATATCATTGGGTTTTTTTAACAAAAACGGGACTAGAGGATTGGATTGGCTTTTTCTGTTCATGAAGGATCTCATAACTGGTGAGCTAAGACTTCGAAAAATAATCAAGCAACTGGTCCTGCGTCAACTGCTTTGGAATCTGTACACAGGTAGGGACCTGGTTTGAGTCAGTGCTGATAATCAAAGCATCATTTGAGCAGGGAAGTGAGATATCTATAGCATGATTCTGGACTCTATAGATCATCTAATAATGAAGAATTGATACTTCAGTGGTCTTGACCTGATCAGCTCCAGTTATCTGAATCTGGACCTTGAGATTGTCCAGGATATGAGAATCATCTAGTCTCATGTTAAAATTGGGGTAGAAGGTGAACATAACAGTTCCAGCGTTCAGAGAGGTCTGAACAGTTCCAATAACAGCTTGTGAATAATTGAGGTATCTTGTGTCAAGAAGAGCGATTCTCGCAAAGACAGGAAGTCCTTTGCGTCCATGATAGGTAACCGCAATTCTAACAGCTCCAAAATGGAGATAGGTTAAGCCTTGATGAGTCCAATGAGGAATAGACTCAGAAGAAATATCAAGAGAAAGAAATTGCTCTTGTCCAGTGGGTTTAATGGGGTGTTGTAGGAAAGAAGAAGATTGAACATATTCTTTTACATGGGATTTGGGTGGTTTGATAAGAGTTTTAATGTTGGAAAGAACTGTAGATCGGGGTGATTTTGTGAAAGCATCATATGGATTAAGAAAAGGTAAATGAGAATCTTGGATTTTCTGGGTTTCATCAAGAAAGTTTAACTCATACAAGTAATCAAGTTTTTGAACTGTAGAAGGTGAAAGGGAGAAAGAATATCTAAAAAAAGAAGAAGATCTGGATAATGAAGTAGAAGAAGTAGAAGTAGTCATGAGTATAAGGTTCTCTTCTCAGTAGAATACCTTAATCAACAATCTAAGGCTCTGATACCAAAGGCCCCAGGGACTATGAAACACATCAAACTGACTATGTTAGCACCAGGTATGATTGTCCAATAAACGACACTTCTCTGGCCTCAACTGTGGACTATCCTCTTAGGCTACTCAACATAAATCAGAGTGATTCATTTCATAGACCTTGGAGTTTTAGATAGCAGGATCCAAGATTGAAGAAGAAGGATATTCTAGAGAGAGAGAAGGAAAGCTTTAGAAACTCATAGAGAAGAGAGATTTATTCAAAAGTAAAAGAAGGCTTAGAATGAGCATGCTTTTCTCCTTATTTCATTCCATATTTATAAGCCTTTGAAGAGGCTTACAATTCATCACACATAGGGAATTATATCCTAGAGATAAGGAGGAATCTCTTTTTACAAAAGATAAAGCTACTTTTTACAAAAAATACTTTTTATAAAGCTACTTTAATTAAAGTAGAGGAATATATTCATCTTTACAAAAGCTACTTTAATAAATCTATTTTTTTATTAAAGGCTGCCTGCTTTATTTCTTGATAGGCTCATGGGAAGGGGACATATTGATGTCCTCTGGATCGATATCCTGGAATCTGAGTTATGGGGTCCAGTCAATGTCATCCATGGCCTTGTCTTCTGGTATGGAAAGGAAATTTTGTGCCATCATGTCATCTCCAAGAGGAGTATTCAATAGGGGGTCAAGTGAATCCAGCAAAGGATCTTGAGAATCCCGGAATAAGGAATCTAAGTAATTTGATCTCTGAGATGATTTTGCAGTATCAAAGGTCGGTGGCTGCAAAGATGTGAGCTCAACATTATTAAGTTCACATAGTGTATTATGAAGTGTCTTTTTTAGTGCAGTGGGTGGAGCATCTTCATAATTGTCAATAACTTCCCAACACCATGCTTGGGGTTGAGACCAAACTGTATTATGAGCAGGATTTCACATGTATTGCCGATGGAAAAAATAAACAGCAGAAAGTTTTTCTACTTCTTTAATAGATCGTTGACATATTTTTCGAGATTGAATTTGGCGAAGAAATTCACGGCGCCACCAGGATAATGGTGCGTACCATTCAAGAAATTGCCAGATGAATGAACTTTGTCTGCTGGAATCTGTCAGAAGATCATAAGTTTTCACTAATGGAAAGATAACAAAATGGGTATGAAGAATAGATAAGCACCAAAGGAACCATAGCTCTTCCTCTCAGAAGGGAGAGTTAGGATAAATTTTGTACATCATTGCCCATGGGGTATCGACATAAAACAGGTTCTTTGTGAGAGATAGGTTCTTTTTGACAGAGAAAAGGTGGATGAAGTAAAACAAATGGCGGATTGCAAATTTTTTGATTTGGGCAGGAGAGCTTAGGCGACAGTTTGGAGGATGGGTTTGTTTTCTGGAAGCTGTGAGGTGTAGTGTTGCATGTTGGTTTTTCCGAGGGCTACGATCAGGACGGAATTGATCCATAGTGTAGAGTAAACGAAGGAAAGTGATCGAAGATAGTTGAGGAGAAGATGGTTTATAAGTGAGTCTTGAGAGATAATCAGGGATAAGGTTCTTATCCCCTTTTATATGCTCAACCTGGAAGTTGTACTTGCTAAACCATTTAGCTCATCTGAGAAGTTGGTGGTGAGGGACAGACGTGCCTTTGAAAGAAAGCATTTTTGGAAAAGATGAACAGTCCATGACAACTGTAAAGTTGTGACCAATCAGATGGAATTCGAATCTCTTTATGCCATTCTTAACCGCTAAGATTTCTTTAAAGGTAGAGTGATAATGGCATTCAGATTCTTTGAATTGTCCACTTGCATAGCCACAGATGTGTCTGTTGTTGTCTTTTTCTTCTAAAAGGACAGCTCCCCAGCACTCATCACTGGTATCAGTTTGAAGATATCTCTTTCCTGTAGAAGGGATGTTGAGAGGTGGCAGTTTTTGAGTGGCTTCTTTTATTTTTTGGATTGATTGGGTATGGGTGGCCGACCAGGGTGGAGGGTTCTTTTAAAATGTTGAGTGAGTGGCTTGGATAGGTGGCTAAAATGGGAAATAAACTTACAGATGTAATAGGCTATCCCAAGAAACTGTTGGACTTATTTCTGTGATAAGTGACTGTTAGGGAAGTTTTGAAATTCTTTAGCCAAATGTGGTTGTGATTGATAACTGCCATTAACAAAGTGTATGCCAAGAAAATCAATTTATTTTTGGCCAATAATCATCTTAGATGGTGAAAACATGATTCCGTGTTCTTTTATGAGAGTAAGGAAAGACTGCAAATGATCTTGATGGGTAGGAACATCTGGAGAAAAGATCAAAACATCATCTATATAGATTAAGGCAAAAGAAAGAATTGGCTGATAAATCCTTATCATGGTCTGCTGAAAAATGGACGGTGCGGTTTTAAGGCCAAAAGGCATAGCAGTCCATTGATAATGGAAATTGGGGATGCAGAATGCAGTTTTAGGACGATCTTGGGGATGAATTCCTAATTGCCAAAAGCCAGCTTTGAGATCAAATTTTGAAAAGATTTTGGCATTATGAAGGAAGGGGAAAAGGGAAGATATGCGAGGTAAAGGATATTTATTGTCCTTAAGGAATGGGTTAAGTGGGGCATAGTCGATGACAAGGCGCTTTTTCCCTCGAACCTGTTCAGAATGCTTGTTGACATAAAAGGCTTGACAAGCCCAATTAGATTGAGTAGGCTCGATCAACTTTTGGGCTAAAAGCTGTTAACATTCTTCTTGTGCCAAAATAGAATCAGCAAGAGATATACCAGGGTGTGTGGGTTTGGTAGGGTTTATGTCTTCTGATTTTTTGAAGGGTAAGGTAATGTAAAATTCAGGTCTGGTCCAGAGAGGGTTTGGGTGTTTAGTGAGGAAATCAACATGTGAAGTTGCACAACAGAAAGTTTCCAATTGGTTTTGTATTTCTTGAAATGGACTTGGGCCTGGGTCATATACGGTGAAGAAAGAATGGGTAACTGTATAGAGTTGGAAATTTTTCTTATGCTTGAGCCCATTAGCGAGTATTCGAAGATGTGGCATCTGGTAGAGTGCATCAAATCCAAAAACAAGATCTTTTCCTGGAAGATCTGATCCAAGAGCATGGATCCAGATGTAACAGTCAGGGAAGAACTGGATCTTGATAGGATGCTTTGTTCTTTTTGTGATGGTAAGAACTCCTTGATTTGCTGCTTGAAAGTGTTGGGTATAAGGTTTCCAACAAGAATATGGAAGGACTTTGGGATTGAGGATGGTGTTATGGGCTCCAATATCAATAAGGGCCATAACATTAATGGGATTGGCAAATTTATCAGGGAAAACTTTTGCAGGTACTAAAGGAATTGGGTGAGAAGACATGGTATATACAGGCAATGGTTGAAGGCTAGGTGATAAAGGTTCTATAGTAGCAATAGAAGCATCTTCGGTGTCAAAATCAGATTCATCATTAGAGAATTCAGAATCCGAATACTCGATTGCAAAAAAAGTATAAGGATCTGGCTCATCGGCTTCAGATAAAAGAGATTCAGTATCATCATTTTGGATATCAATGGGAGAGGATTGTTGGATGTGTTGGAGTAATTGCTGGGATTTCTTTTTCTTTGGACAGTTTTTTGCAAAATGACCTTTTTGCCCACAAATAAAACATCGGTCTCCTTTATGTTTAAATCGCTTTCTTCTGAAAAATCGAACATTTTTCTTTTGATAAGGAAGACGATTGTGAAAGAACTTCTTAGGATACCGAAACTTATTGTATTTCTTTAGAGAGCAAGAACATCGTTTGTCAGGAAAAAAATTTGATCTGTAGATCCGGACGTTTGCTTGCTACTTTCAGGTGTGGGTCTTTTCCTTTCTGAAGGGTATCTTTGATCATCTTTTGTGATGAACACAGACGATCAAGCGCCATTAAAACCCTTTGGTAAATTTATCCAAGAGAAAGAGAGTTGAGTTGAATGACTTGTTCACGAAGATAAAACATAGTGCTGTTGGAGAGATTCTCAGGCATGGAGGATAAAAATCCTTGCTTTAAATTAGGATCATTGGCACCATTAAGCATGTAAAAGAGTTTGAACATCTTCTTGTAATGCTTAGCTAAATCTTTTCTCAAAAGAGAACAACATTTCATTTTGAAAAAATCATTTCGATTGGCATCTTCAAAGTCATGCACATTTCCAATAAATTCAGAGTGAATCTTTTGGAGAACATAAGTGATAGATTCAGACTGAACAAATTGAAGTTTTGAGTATTCATCCAACCGAGTAAACCAGTCTCGGATTCTGCCAACAAATCTGCATTGAAATTCATGGAAAATAGGTTCCATGCTTGCTTGTGTTGGTGGATGAGTTCTGGCTTTAAGCTCAAGCCATGCATAGAATTCTTGAAGACGATCTCTCCATTGAGTACTAGGAATATCTTCAAATCCAAACCAAGGTCCATTATCTGGTTTGGAATCAGGAGGAAGTGGTATATTTTCAGCCATTTCTTCTTCTGGTTCTTCAGCAAATTGAGTAGTGGTACTTTCAGCAGGAGGAGGATCTGCCATAAATAATGGAAAATGAGCAGGA
Organism: Excoecaria cochinchinensis; assembly: GCA_947683425.1. NCBI lineage: Eukaryota > Viridiplantae > Streptophyta > Magnoliopsida > Malpighiales > Euphorbiaceae > Excoecaria > Excoecaria cochinchinensis. The sequence continues at coordinate 7,208,368 of CANTUQ010000208.1, forward strand.
TGAAGATCATCATTGTGGCTGATACTGGAAGTACTGTCAATGTCAGTTGAACCAGTTGGATCATCTTTAGTTGCAAAGGAGACAGCAGGAAGAGTCTGCAAAGCTTTCTGTTTCAGGGTCTGAACAAGTGGATTTGGATATAAGGATGTTTGGATCATGTGGGAAGATGGTGGTTCAGAAATAACAATACCCTTCTGTTTAGGATCGGGAGGATAAAGGTCTTGAGGGGCAGTTGCTTCAGAAGTTGAAGTTTTTGTATAGACAGGAGGAGGTGTAGTTTGAGGTTGCTGCTCAGAAGATCTTTTTTGGTGTTTAACAAATTATTTTCTCATAAACATTTCATTAGAATATCCCAATGCATCAAGTTCTTCCTGAGTAGGTTCAGAATGAGGAGGGATTTGTATGGAAGGTTGGTGTGTGATAGGAGGGAGAGTAGAATGATAAAAAGGGAAAGAGGTTGTGAGAGGAGGTTTAGCTAAATACCTTTTTGTGGTTGCAATTTCTGCTTTGAGTCTGGTAACTTCAGAGGCTTTCTCTTTAAAGGTAGAATCATAGATCCGTTCACTGATAGCAGTCATAAGTTCCTTATCAAGATCAGCAACTTGGTTTTGTAATTTTGTCAACAACTGGTAAGTAGCAGCATTCTGGCCTGTGATTTGTGAATTAAGTGTATCAACACAAGTAGAAACATGTTCAACTTTTGTTTCTAGTCGGTGAAGAAGTTTGTTCTAAGCCAGAGCGTTTTCAAATTGCCAGTTGAGAACTGCTTTAGCTGGTTGAACAGATCTAGGAGTACCTTCAGCTGAAACTCCATGGGATTTAACAAAAGGATTACTTTGGATTTTGGTTGAAGGATTGATGGTTTCAAAAAGAGAAGAAAATTCATCTGTATAGGGACCAGTAGGGTGGTACATATAGACAGCAGGAATAATTGGTGTTTGAACAGCTTTTGGTTTCCAGATTGGAGGAGAACAAGGTTTCTTTGGGGAAGGTTTTGGCTTTGGCTTGCATGGTTCAGGAATTTGAGTTGGTGTAACAGGTGGTTTGTACCAAGATGGAGCAGTATAAGAGACTGCATAATCATACTTGCCTGAAAGTTGGCCAAGAATGCCAACTGTAGGATTATCATCTTCATCAAGATGGTCCTGATATCGTGCTTCTGAAGAAACATTCTTTTTCCCCTTGCGTTTCCGGCGACGGAGATCTTCATCATCTAATTCGTCTTCAATTGAGGCTTTGTAACAGTCATCACAATCACAAAGATCCCAGTAACAGTGGCCATCCCTTTTAAAAGCATAAATGAGACGTCCATCAGTATTAAAAGCTGCGACAGGGATATTGTCTTCTTGAGGAAAAGAGAGAACGGAATGTGCTGTTGCTATTTTTAGCGACTATTTTCTGTTTTAGTCACAAAATTTCTTGCGACGGTCGGATTAGCGACAGTTAATCGTTTTGTCGCTAAAAATTATTAGCGACTGAATTTATGGAATTAGCGACGAAATTTCTGTCGCTAATTGATTGTTTTTTTGTAGTGATTATAATAAATGGGTATAATGTTTTTCAATGTTACATAATATATAAAACAACTTTAATAAAATTAAAATTTATAAAAATTAGTACATTGCCATAGTCACATAAACATGTAACACTCCTAGTTGCCCTTTTAATACCGGTGGAATGATGCAATAAAATTTTGAAAAATTATTTATTAGTATAATTGAAAAATTTTCAAACAAAGAACATAATAATAATAATAATAATAATAATAATAATAATAATAATAATAATAATAATAATAATAATAATAATTTAACATTTTATATTGGAGTTGCCTCAAAATTAAGTGCAAATATTATGATTTCAAATTTTGTTTTATATATATATTGTTTAACCAGGGTATTTTTTTTTTATCATCGGGTTAAAATTGAAAGAAATTAGAAAGGTAGTGCTACAGTTAAAAAAATTGAAAAAAAGGCAAAATGTTAAATTAAATCTGGGTGGGTCCCACCGCGTTCAGAAAACGGCAACCTTGGTCGCCGTTTTCTGACATACTATTTTTCCAATTTTTTTAACTGTAGCACTACCTTTCAAAATGTTAAATTAAATCTGGGTGGGTCCCACCGCGTCAGAAAACGGCAACCTTGGTTACCGTTTTCTGACATACCATTTTTCCAATTTTTTTAACTGTGGCACTACCTTTCTAATTTCTTTCAATTTTAACCCCATAATAAAAAAAAAAAACCCTTTAACCAAGATGGTAAAACCGCTACAGTTCTATAAATCTTCCAAACATAATTTCTAAAAAAGAGATTAGACACATGATATTGATAAGTAATCTAAAATGAAAAATGTAAAATCTTAACCAATCTCCTAAGCAATAAAAAACAAAAATAAATAAAAAATTTAAGGAAATTAGAATAAATAGATAAGTAAAAATTACAAAAATTTAGACCGAGAATTAAATTGGAAACAAATAAAATGCAATTAAAATGTAAATATAACATATGAAAAAAAAAATTAATACAGTAAGCTAGAATTTCATAAAATAAAAATGCTATAGTCCAAGAATTGATTAGCCGAAAAATTCTCTTTAAATAATACCTAATATACCTCAAATTTTAATGTTATAATTCCCACTTTTAAGTATTAATTAAACAAAACTCTAATTATAAATGCATGAATTAATTTTTCTTCTTCTGTTAGTAAAATAAATTACTATTCATATTAAAAAATTTATTGCATTTAGTCATATATTAAAATATTGTATTTTTTAAAATATTCATTGATCTAAATAATTATTATGATACTTGAAATTCTACAAATCAATTAATAATAAAGCTTAGCATTCATATATAATAATCCTTCCAAATTGAATTGAAAATTGAAAATTGAAAATAAAAATAATTGATGTAATAAAATTTGCAATGCTTACTGATAATGCCTAATAAAAAAGTGTAAAAATAGAATCTTAGAATATAAAAGTGGTTCCATGTAAAATTTAAATTTATTTTATAATTTTAGCATGACACTGGAAGTTGAAAAAAGGGAAAAAACTTGAGATTGGAAGGGTTAAATAAATAAAGAGTATATTCATATTTCTACAACTGAGTCCATAATTGGGTGATAGTGATAATTAATTTCAAGCTCTGAGGAGCAGACATGTATACTTGTTCAATTAGAGAATATTAACCAACAAATTCATGAAGATGATGATGCGAAACTCTTAGAAGACATGTGCACTAAATTTCCAACAAGATATATAAATGATTATTATTAAGAAAGTCTAAGAGTTGGCCACGGATAAGTTTTTATTTAGTTATGCATAAAAATGTTATTCATTTTTTGTGGGCGTTATATTATATTTGCTGTGATAAACATTTAATAGCATTTAAAGTTTAACTGAAGCCTCATGCAGATAATTTATAATATAGCTGCTTTGTATGTGTAGTTGGATAATGTTTATAATTCATAAAATGACTCAAGCCACATCTCGGTCCGTTTGGGCCAACCCTTCCAACCCATATGTTAATGAAATATTTTATTGACGACAATGTGTCCTAATTGTTAGCAGTTGAAAAATGGTCCAATCAAATAGTATTAAGAAATTGATTTATTGTTTTTTTTTTACTATTTTCTTATTATAGAAAATTGAATTTTTCTATAATAAATCCGTTTGGACAAAAATCAATCCGTTTGGACCACCTGACTCATTTGCGTATTATTATAAATTTTTTATATATTCAAAAAGTTTTTAGCCCATGGGTTGACCCAACCCGTCCAACCCATTTGGATATTTGACCCATTTGTGACCCATGCTTTTTGACCTATTTGTGACCCGCCCATTAGTGACCCAACCCAAACCCGTCCAACCCGCCCAACTTGCCACCTTGTAAATATAAATGAGGGAAATATTTAAATTTTAAACGGGATTTCATCATACTCTTTTTCTTAAAGAAATTCTATTGAGATGTTGAAAGAAAAAATCTAATTCAAAATAGATGTGCATACCTACTCAAGTAAATCAATGAAAATAATACAAAAATGACATTGACAAAATAAAAAATTGCTCTATAAATAATGTTAAAGTTATAATTATAAAAGGAATTAAACTCTAGAATTAAATTGTAATTCAAACTCTCAAAAAATAATTAATTGTAAATCAAGTTTTATTTTCCAACAAAATAATAAAATGAATTTACACATAATTCAAATGTGTTGGGTGCTTTACTTGGTGTGTTGGTTAAAGTTATACATTTTTAGTTTTTTATTTTTAAAATTCAAAAATTATTTTTAGTTTTTGTTATTTATTTTTTAGAAAGTTGTTTTATATATTAAAAAATTTTATCATAATTTTTTAATTATTTATGTATATTTTTTAATTATTCATATACATTATAATAATGATTTTGGTGGTAGCAGTGGTGATGTGGTGGTGGTGGAGGCAGCAGTAGGGTGGCGTCAGTAGTAGTGTGGTTGTAGCGGTGGCGGCGGGGTGGTTGTAGTGGTGGTGGAGGCGGCATAGGCGTGGTGGTGGTGGCAGCAGTGGCGTTGTGGTGGTGGAGGCGGCGGCGGAAGCGTGGTGGTGGCAGCGGGAGCGGGGTGGTGGCAGCGGCGACGACAGCAGAAGCGATGGGGGCGGCAGTGGCAATGTGGCGGCAGTGTGGTGGTGGTGGCGGCGACGGCGGCAGTAGTGATAGTGATAATAAGGATAAAGTAGCAAAATTCTAAAAATCACATTTTAAATATTTTTATTTTCTATTTTAAGTGTAAAAATCACTTTTTTAAATTTTTGTAAAAGCCGAAATGAAAAGGAATATGCAGAACGTGTTTTGATTTTTTTTTTTTAAAAATAAAAAACTGAAATATTCTCCGAATGCACCCTTATATTGAATATAGACCTTTTAAAGCATTTTATTCTAAAACTTATATATATATATATAAACATTTATGCCAAGAAATGGGTTACTTTTAATTCACTAATAGAATCGAAATAATAAAAAAATTAAAATATTTGAAAAATGTAGAACGAACTGAAAAGACAATATTTGATTTATATTAGAACTCAACTCATTATGAATTTCTCAACTTGTTAGAACTTTGTTCTAGGAAGTAATTCATATTTTTAGGTAAACATAAAACGTAAAACAATCTAATAATATTTGATATTTTTTATTTTACTAATTTTAATAAGATTATTTTGATAACATAAGGTTACTTTTGTCCAAAAAAAAAATTTCACCCACTCTGTACATTTATATATAACTAGTTACGTGTGCACATGCTTTGAACTTGATAAACGATTTTTAATTGATAATATAATTATACACTTCTATTTAGTGGTAAGTATGAATCAGTTAATCGGTGCATGAGTTTCCAAAAAAATCAGTCCATTAATATCAATTTTTTTCAAAATACTAACTATTAATCAGTCCGTTATTATCGGTTAACTACTAAAATTATAAGATATATTCATAAATAAAATTAAAATATTCAAAATACTTAAAAATTAAAATTTCTCCACTATAATATAACATTATTGTTATTAAAATAAAAGTTTTTTTTTGTAAATATAAGCAATTTTATTTTAAAAAATTAAGATTTAATAAGTAAATAAATTAACAGATATATGATCATCGATAATTAGATGAATGGTTACATTTACTAATTGTCAATTAAAAAAAAGAACTTAAAAATTTTAAAATAATTAGTATAATGAAAGAAAAGTGCATCAAAAATACTTAAAAAAATGCAAAATTATTAAAATAAATCCATCAAATTTTAACAACTTTTTTCCTTTATTTTTTTTTAATTTGACATACATTATTTTCACATATATTAAAAATTTTATTTTTTTTGAAAGTTATTAAAAATTTTAGTTAATATATTAATGTTATATAACTTTTTAAATATATTCTAATTTTTATTGTTGAAAAATTGATAAATGAAGAAACAAAAGAAAATACTAAATATAGATATATTGAATAATTAATAAATTAACTAAAATGTCTTTGAAAAATAATAAATTGAAATTGAAATATATTTTAAAGTAAATAAAATTAAAGGAATATAAATAATTAAATATGAAAATAATGAAATAAAAAAAATAATCGGTTATCGGTTCGGTTAACCGGTGCATGAGCAAAAAAAATCAGTCCATTAATATCAATTTTTTCAAAATATTAACCGTTAATCAGTCTGTTGCAATTTCGGATAGGTTTTCCAGTTAACCGCATCAACCGTTTTTTTTTTTTTTTCACCCTAACTCTATTCACTCTAAACATAATTAATTTATAATTGAATGGACATATAAAATAAAAATATATAAAAAATATTTGAGACTTTTTACATAAAACTAATTATATTTCCAATTTATTCTCGAAAATTATATTTCCAATTTCATTAATATCTTTTTATGTCAATTATAAATATTATAACAATAGAATAGTATTTTATTTTATTACGAAGCTTAATACTAATATTATTGCATCGTTATATTTGGTTTTTTTTAAACTATTTTTATATTATAAACTTTGATTTTATTTTTTATAGATAAAATTACTTTTGTTAAGTACTATGTAAAGAATTAAAAAAAATTAAATATAAATATATAAGAATGATTCATTCATTAATTTATGAAAAAAATCATAAATCAATAACACCTTATTAATTTGTATTTTGTAATATAAAAATATTAAAATTAGAAAACTATAAACGCTTTTTTATATCTACATTTGAAAAGATAATTATAAATTAAATTTATATTCATATTCCCTTGCACATTAGGTTTTAATCTAATTATACTTTTTAATAATAAAGAGTTATGTGAGTCTTGATAAGTTCTGAGATGTCAGAAGCTTGAACAAGGTCGGATAGTAGTTCTACGTGAGCTAGCCGAACTGTCAGCAAGAGTCACGTCAGCTGCAATAACACAAACCCGGTCAAACCAGGCGTAAGTACTTTGAAACTTTAGTCAGTATTGCTTTTAGACAGGGAACATAGAAAGAGAGAGTCTCAGGCAATACCTGGGTCTACAGTGCCTTGCACTATTTATAGTGGATGTGAGAAGCCATTTGAATACTATAAGTGGGTATGCTCTGGTGTCAGAGCAGGTGAACGGCAATGTGACAAGGAACAGGTAGGGGGTGTGGGTCTATGGCGTGTGTCAGTGGACCAACAAAGAGCATGCCCTATCAGTCTGATCGGACAGATAACACCTCTAGCTCCTTAGCTCTCCGAGTGCTTGCTTGTCACGCGTTGGGCCTCCCACTTGGCTGGGCTTTGGTCTTTATTGGGCCTTGGGCTGAGATAGGCTCAGGCACAGTAGATAACGATGTTATCATTTATCCCCACTGAAAAGATCTTATCAGATCAGAAATAAAAACAGCATTAATGCCTTTTGGCTGTTCAATTTATCAATTTATTTTGAATTTCAAATTTAAAAATTTGAGCCTATCCTTTTGCCTTTCCAACTGTTGAATCGGTTCATTGAAAGTGGATGTTTAATCCATTGTGCCTATTAATGATGTAGCTTCGGTTTTGGCATAGGTGGCACCTCGTCTTTCGGATTAACGTATCATACAGTGACACGTAGCCTCTCTAAATTGAATAATGAGCTTGGCTTGTTGAGAAAGCCATATTTTTCCTATAACTAGGTAACTTTAACTCATTTTTTCACTTTTGCGAAAAGCTTTAGAGCCTTCATTTCTCTGAAACTTCATCTTCTTTCTTCAAAATTTTCAACTTTTTTCTAGTTCTTCAAGCGTTTCCAGAATTCTCTTTTCTGCAAGCCTCTCTAAGTAAGTAAATTTACTTATATATCCATTGATTTTGTTTCAATTCCTTCTTCATTGTCTTCATCTACATCTTCTATAGGGTCTGTAGACACTATTCAAATAATTCATTCTTACCATAATCCTCTTCCACTAAAAATGGCTTCTACCAACCTCCTTGAAATGGATACTAGTTTTTTAATACCATATGCCACTAGGGACCGAGTAGGCAGACACAGTAAACTGGCACCTTCAGAGGTTGCCCAAATTAAGGCAAAATATAAATTGCATGAGGACATTTTTTTTCATGGCCAACCCTCTTTCGATGTCTATGTTAGAAGGGCCATTTGGCGAGTATCATAATGAATGGTTCATATGCCATCAACCCAGCTTAGACTGTGGCTTAAGATTGTCATTTGTTGCCTTAGACATTATCTTCCTCTAGGGTTACAGAATTTCCCTGAATCAATTGAATTCGAATGGCCGGAGAACATTAGTCTGCTTCAAGGTGCTATGCAGGCATCATAAGTTAACCCCAACACTTGAGCTATTCACGTGTTTCTTTTACCTATCCGATCGGGAAGAAAGATGGAATATTACTTTACGAGTAGGCATGAGAGGAAATTGCTCTCTCTTTTATCTCCTATAAAGGAATTTAAAGTGAAGTTCTTCCTAATTAGCAAGAAATGAGGCTTTGGGGTCAATTTAACCTGATCAGACAAGGGGGAGTCATTGAAGGACTTGCCTTCTGGCCTCCGCATCTTCGAAGCGAATATCAAAGCACTAATGAAGTATGTGGAGAAACACTCCAAGGTTCTAGTCAACTCATTGGTCCCGCTAGCATCTTTGGATTAGTCGAACCCTTCTAGCAAGGGGGAGGCAAAATGTAAGCTCTTAAAACCTTAGGAAAATCTGTTTGTCTATATGCATGTGCTAGTTTATAATTACTCCCTCCGTTCTTTATTATCTGTCACTTTTAAGTAAAATCTAAATTCTATTTATCTGTCACTTTTAGATTTTCAATGCAATTTAATTTTCTCTTTCCAATTTAATTTTCATTTTCAATAAAAATTGACCAATTAGATTCATTTTTTTACATTAAATCACTCAATATGAATTGAATCACTCAATTTTTTTTCTAAATTTAAGACTAATTAATATTTCTTGATTATAGTGAAAATAACAAAAGTGACAATTATAAAAGAATGGAGGGAGTAACTTATAAAAATTTCTAAGTAAAAATAATTATCTTATTATTCTGTTTTTGCAGCTTCCATGGATCCTTCAGCACTCAGTAAAAAATTGGCAGAGCAGAACAAGAGAAAGGCATAGACCAAATTAAGCAAAAATCGACAACAGGGGGCGATCAATCCGCTCGTCCTACTGAGCTTCGGATAATAAAGAAGACTTATTAGTCTAAGGCAGCTCTAAGTGTTGTGATGGACATGATTATTGAAACCGAACCGGACCGGTCGGTTCGACCGCGAATCGGTTGACTATCCGGTTGGTTTGACTATATAAAATCGGACTGGTAAAAAACCGGACTGAACCGAAAAAAATCGGATTGAACCGGAGAACCGGTGAACCGGACAAAACCGAGTTTTTGGCTAAATTACAAAACGCTGCCGTTTAGTGGGAATTAGGGTATTACGGGTCAGCCTACTTTTTCAATTTTTCCCTTCACCTGCTCTTTCAGTTTGGGTTAGCCTTATTTTTCATTTTTCATTTCACCTGCTCCTTCATTTTCCTTTCAATGGCCGCCGCCCACTGCAACTCCCAAGTCTCACTGTCTTCCCACACTGCCACTTCCATCGGTAGTCAGTGAGTTATTCCTCTGTTTTTATTTTTCTCTTGAGTTTCTTCCATTCTTATTATTAGGGATTTGAAAATAATATCCAATAATTCTCGGTTAAGTTGTTGGGATTTGATCTTTGGGTGAAAAAGTTGTAATTATTTTGAACTTTTGATTATCAGGTGAGATTTAGAACTAAATTGGTGGGACACGGATTTGGTGATTTGGAGTTGTCTTTAACTTTTAGTGTCTTCAAAGTTTTGGTGATTTATTTTTGTAATTTCATTGGTTGTTGCTGTTTGTTAGTGTTTTTGTTTGTTGTCCTTTTTGTAAAACTAAGGATTTTTATAAATCATTACGGTGGAATTCAATTTCTTATATAGAGCTCCAAGATTTCAGCTCCACACCTCGTTGCAAAAATTGAGAATTTTTTAATTAAAACAAGCATTAATTAATTATCAGGTGTTTGATTTGATTTTTTTTTTCACTAAATTTTAACTTTTGCTGGTTTGAGGTTTGATGTGCTTATAATTTGTGGGTTATGCGTGATTTTCAAATTATGTTATTTTTTATTTTATCATCTGCCCATTATTAAATTTTATGTGTTGAATGACTATAGGGATTTTTTAGTTTTTTTTTTTTTGAAAAAAATGCTTTTAGTTTAAAATAATTAATAAAAATAAGTGCTCTTCTCATAAAAATATAAATATATAATTTAATAAGTTTTATTTAGCAAATAATTGATTTTTTTACTATTTAATCACCTTTGAATTTAATGAAAATAATATAATAGTTTAATAATTCAATAAAATACAATAGAATAAAAATTGAATAAATTATTAAAACCGGTGAATTTAAAAATAATTTTCTATCCCATTTTTTTTAATTTTACCTATAGTTATGGGATTATTTAATTTTTAAATTAAAAATCATAAAATAAAATATTTTAGTAGAAAAATTCCTAATTAAGTAATAATTTTTTTTTAAAAAAAAGGTGAAAAAATATTATTATTAGTATATTTGTGACATATGTTAAATGTTTTGATAGTTTTTTTTTGTTTGATTGAGTAGTAATGTTTATAAAAATTATACTAATTAATAATATTTTAAAAAATAAAAAAATAACCCGGTTGAACCCGGTCGAACCACGAACCCTTGGCCTTGCCGGTTTTATATCTGGTTCGGTTTTAATAACTTTGGTGATGGATGAGCATACTGTTGCTCTGACTTCTTCTCCTACTTCCTCTCCTTTTGCTCAGCTGATTGCTCTAATGTTGGTGGAGGAGCCAGTCTCTGCACCATCCCCTAGTGTTTCCTCCAATCGGACCATGTTCGTGGGGCTCGAGGACTCTTTTACTATGGTTGCAACTGCTGCTTTAGCTTTTGACCTAGGGTCTCCTTCTTTAAAAGAGTTCTTAATGCAAAAGTTTAGAGAGGGGTATTCCATTCGGGATCCCCAGTTGTCAAACTTCATCGGGTGTGGCTTAGTGTCTAATAAGGACTTTCAGGATATGGGCCCAATCAGAGAAGCCGCTCGAGAGATAGCCGAGTTGCAACCAAATAATTTTGTGGTGAATTTCTTCAATGCTCATTAAGTATTTTTTTTAATCTTTTAATTTAGCTTTTTTGACTTAGCTTTCGATCTTGAACAGGCAGTTTAGAGGGGATTGTGCCTCAATGCCAATAGCTTAAATGTGAATAAGGTACTGAATAAGGAAATCCGAGTGAAACGGGAGCTCATCAAGAAGCTGGAGTTTTAGATGAAGGATGCTGATAGTCTACGATTAGAGAACAACCTATTTATCACATAGATTTCTCAGCTCAACTTCAAGAACTCTCAGGTTGCTTCAGAAAATCATCAGCTTTATTCGGAGAATCACCGACTCTTCTTTGAGTATTCCCAAATCCTGTCTTAGATGGAAGAGCTTCAGAAAAGGGTGGACTCCTTGGAATCCATCCAGTAGACGGCCAAAGAGAGGCAATTTTTTCTGCATGAGGCTCATGTGAACGAGTTGGCTAATTGGTAAAAAGGCATTTTAGAGCATTTGAGAGATACTTAGAGCAATATTTTAGCTTAAATTACACTCGAGTGTGAAAAATGCTTTCTTATCATTGACTTAATATGGCTAGCCGATCCGAGTGCCCTACTTAAAGTTCCTCCTAATGAAGAGGATGACGAGTTGAAAGATGATGCACCTGAGGAAGGAGAAGATGAAGATAATAGAGATGATTAGAATAGGACTTTTTCTTCATTTTGTACTTAGTTTTTTCTTATCCTATGTACTTTAAAATTTAAATTAATGAAATGAAATTTGCCCAATTCCAATCGTCCATTTTAATCTTTTACTTATCGTATTGTAATAGTAATCCGAACAGAAATAATTTCCAACAATGAACGTAAAGATTTAACATTTCACTTTCCTTAAAAGACTTAGAGAATTTTCCTTTGTACTTCAAGTTTAAATAAGCAAATAATCCTATTGGATAATGTAATCAATTTGCATATCAAATTGGGAGTGAGTCATCAATCAAAGCAAATAATCATGTTAAATATGACTTTGCAAATTGAATTGGGAATGAACATTAAGGCTATAAGGCAAATAATCAGATCGGATGTGACTTTCACAAATTAACTTGAGATGACATCAAGTTGAGTAAAGCAAATAAGTCCATCAAGTTCATTTTGTAATAACTTTGGAATTACTCATCAAGGAATGCAAACGATCAGTTTGAATTCATTTTGCAATAACTTGGAAAAAATGGTAACTTGTATATTCAATAATTGTTCCGATCATAATACTATGTTACGTTACGTACTTTTTAAGTAAATCAACAATCCATGATCTTGGAATTTTTGAACCGTCTAAGGCTCTTATTCTATAAGTACTTCTGCTAAATAACTTGAAAATTTCATAAGGTCTTACCCTGTAACATCCCCTATATATAGAACTGTAATTCCATTACTAACGATTAGGGTGCCACAACAATACTATGATCAATACATATAATCTTTAAAACATTAACAATAAGTTTTGTTATCTATAGCCCTTTACATATACATATACATTTGATACATTGAAATTTTCATTAAAACATCCATTACAATATTCATATACATATTGTAGTCCGAGTACTTTTTACAAAAGAATTATCTTTTACTTATCATATAACTATAATTGTATACAAAAGAAAATTTACAAATAGCTTCACTCCTAACTTGTGTTGGTTTTAGACCTTGCGGGATGTCCTTCAGACTATATCCATAATCCTGTACCTGCACGAATTTAAAACCCGTGCTAAGCATAAAGCTTAGTGGGAAACTTTTATGACATGGATGACCTCTCACAGGAATCGTCAATATATTCACACACGAATGGATATGAATCTAATTCACAACTTTATATACTTGTTTCAGGGAATAAAGTTAATCATATGAGATTACTGATACGTTGCACAACTTACTAATAATTATGCAATTCATACATATACATATATATATACATAGGTATATGTAAACATTTAAAGCTCATATGACTATATGTTTCCAAATTTTGCTGTCATATAATACAACATGTTATTTAACAGATCCTGTTACATTTATTATCAAAAGTTCATAGACTGTATTCTTGTGAACATTTCCTTTGACATGTTCTTATGTTCATATCCATCTTTTATACTATAACTATTCCTTGCCTGCACATCATCTATGGATGTGGATAATGGGAGCTATTGATACCTCATGGGTACCGGCTATGGATACTGAAGATTCAGTATCGAAAATATGGAGACATTGTCTTCTTAAAAGAAACTATGCTATGGACACCGATGGTGCCAAGACTATGGACATAATAACCGTGTCAGTCTATAGTAGCTGCAACTATATCCCTATAGGCATGCCTATCTATCCATAACTTAGACACTTTGCAGGCTACTGTAGCTGTTTTACATATTTTGTTTCTTTACTATGTTGTTATACGCATTTAACACATGTATTATTTAAGAAATATTTAAATCATAAAGTCATTCACACGCATATTGCATTTACTTTGATCATACTATAGATATTTTATTCATATAACTATAACATATAAACTCTTCATGCATTCAAAACATATATTTTATATACTCATATGATGTTAGCAACCCAAGAGCTATATATGCCACAAACATACATTCATCATTGCTCCTTTACTATTTACTCTTCATATCTATCACATATGCTATACAAGTTGTTTTCAAAATACTTATATAAGAAAATACATCCCTATATGGTCATACTTACGCATATTTCATTCTCTATCATCCACTATAAATTCTTTATTCATATACTTTTAGCATATAAACTCTACATAGAATCATATACATACATTTGATAGTTCTATACGGTATTAGTAAATAAGTTGTTATGCATATACATATGTGCCACATGTATACTTTCATGTACTCCTTTAAAATGCATTCCTATATCTCTATATGTGTTTACATCATCCGTGCATTACATATATTCATAACACACCATAGTCTATTTATTTATAACTATAAATTCATATTACACAGCCATTTTCGTGTATTTTATCATTTTCGACCATCGACTATATTTTAGCATTTGAATTCATGTTCAAATCCTCTATCACGTCATTATCTACCCATATATATCCATTTAATCTTTATATAGAATTACTTTTGTATATCTTATATCATCGATCACTTATATATGCATCTTTACCATTTATATTCATATAATCACACAGTATACATTTAGTTCCCTTTATTAACCTAAGGTTTATTCACATATTACACATTCTCACAATCATTATTTATCACTAGACATGTATTGATCAAGTATAAAAAACATCCTAGAAGGTCCGGGTAAGTTTCGGGGGCATTTCGATGATAAAAACTCATATTTGGGCAAAAAACTGAGGTCACATGGCTGGAAATCCTTGCCCACCATGTGGGGTGTCAAATTTTTGGCAGAATGCTTTTACACGGTGGGCAGGAATCTCTGACAGCCATGTAAACCCATTCTGCTTTACTCTGCACAGGGCAGATTCCAAGTCCAACTTTGTACATGATTTTTAACCTAGCAAGAGCTATTTTTGGGCAAAAGTGTCTTATAGAAATTTGTTCCCCTATGTCTTATATTTCCAATGGAATATAAATCATGCAATTTTTACATATAACTTAGGAGATATTCCCTTGGGAAAAGCAATTGCTCCCAATGGCTTGGCAGAATCAGGTCTGTAATTTAGATCAAACTTTTGAAGACACTAGGAATAGAACTGGGTTTTGGTGTCTTCTTAACATTTGTATGGAAATGTCTCATGATTCTTTTTCAACTAGAATCACTCCAATTGGATCTATATAGGCCGAGATATGACCAAAACATAGTGATAGGGTCAAGTGTGACCTCTAGGCAGAATTTTCCTCTAAACAACTATAAGCTATTTTATGCATTCTCAATTAACTTAAAGCCACAACACACTTAAAAATCATCAATTAATAGTTAATTTAACATCAAGATCATCTCAAACATATACATATACACTCGTAAGGAAAAATGAGTTCCTAAACCTGTTTTGTGAATCAACATGCTCCTTTAACGCTCTCTAGCTCTAATATTCTCCTTCCCTTATATTTTCTTGTTAAATCAACCACTAACCATATAAAAATCATGTTAAAATCATCCCCAAATCTACAAATTCTAGCTGATATCAATATATAGGAAGAAGAAGGAGAAAAGAAATACCAATTAAACTTAATTTTCTAGCTTGGATTACACCCAAAATTCAAGCCTTTTCCTTGGTATTCTTACCCCTATGTTAGAGCTGATTTTGAAGTGTGAAATGAAAAAGAAATTTTGAAATTTTGAGCCTCTCATTTAGCTAGCCAAGGCTATATATATGGCCTTCAATTTCTTGCCTATTTTAGAATGCTACATGCCAACTCCTCATTAGCTAGCTTTTACATTTTTCACCTTGGTCCTTTAAGTCTCATCTAATCTCACATTTGCATACAATTAATTCTTGTTTAGACATTAACGCACAACAAATTTCAATTTATGCTCAAATATCATATTTCAATAAATTAGTAAATGGCCAGATTTGCCGAATCTTTTAAATTAATGACGATTACGTCTTTTTAACACTTTCATCACTTAATCAATCACTTTTGGTTTCTATTTCACCCTAAACATACTTTAATATGATTAGGGTGTATTTTGGGTCTTTACATACCCAGTTAGGCATGAGATTTCCCACTCCATCATTTTCGGAGCCAATTTCGGCCTTTCTTAAGACCAGATCGCCAACATTGAAAGTCTCTGACTTCACTTTATTGTTGTGATACTAGGCAACTTTCTGCCTATAAACTGCTATCTTTGTATAGGCATCCTCCATTTTTTTTTTCGATCAGATCTAAGTCTTATTTTATTTCTTGCTCATTGTTCTAATCGGAGAAGAATGTTAGGCGATAGGAGGGAATTATTACTGCTTATAACGCATAAACCAGTGAAAATGGAGTTTGTAGGGTCCCAGCTTTAGGCGAGGTCCTGTAAGACCACAAGGCACTTTATAACTCTTCTGTCCAATTACCTTTTACTTCTCCCAACCTTTTCCTTAACCCTTATAGGATTATATGATTGGAAACTACAGTCATCCCATTGCTTTATGGTGAGTCATTAAAGTGAATCTGAGGTTGATGTGTAGATTAAAGCTAACGGTTATGAAGATTGGGCTATCAAACTGTTTGTCATTGTCCGTGATAAAAACCTTCGATAGGCCATACCTATAAATAATTTATTTCCAAACAAAGTTTTTAATCCTCTCAGCAATGATTGTGGCTAAAGGCTCAGCTTCAATCCACTTTGGAAAGTGATCAACGGTTATAACAAGGAATTTCATTTGTCATTTGCCTTGGGGAAAAGGACTCAAGATATCCAATCCCTATTAATCGAATGGCCAGGAGACGTCGATTGGCTATTGATTAGCTGTTAGCTACCTGATTATTCTTCCATGAATTTGACGTTGCTGGCATTTTTTGTTCTTGTGCATCTTTAAAGATGCTCGGCCAAAAGTAGCCAGTTTATAGCACTTTTCTCGCAATAGCCTTGCTGGCCAAATGAGCCCTGTAAATGCCTTTATGGATTTCTCTGATAATATAGTCTCCATCTTCCCTTGTCATGCACGTCAGCCATGGATGCCGAAAAGCTTTCTTGTAAATTTCATCATCAATTATGGAATAATTGAGTGACTTTTTTTTTCTATCTTCCATGCTTTAGCATTATCTTCAGGCATTTCACTCGTCTAAAGGTATTAGATGATTACTGATCGATTTCCATCACTTCTAGTTCTTCAAGGAAAGAGGTGAACTATAACACCCTAGACCCGTAATTAGTCACGTGTATGGAGTATCCACAAGGTGGTTTTGTACCTATTTTTTACTTTCCTATTATTCATAATGTCATAATTAATTTATAGTACCAAATTGTATTGTTTAATTAGTGTGTGCCTTTTTCTTTTCTGCCAATGTTCATGCAACTGTCTATTTTTCGGCAGCATAATAGTTGTACTTGTAAGTCTACTGTGACACCCCCTCCGTCGCTCCTGTTGGAAGGGCGCGCTACCCGACGCTCACTCACATACATGCACACATATGCTGAGCAGAAGTATACATTCATACATAAGGACATACGAAAATACCGCGTAAATTAAAACTTTAAAGAAATAATAGCTGAACATACATTAACTCGCATACATACCAACAATCATTTAGCGGAAGCATAAGGCGAAAGGTAAAACAAAGGATTAACTTAAAATGTAATTACAATAAGATCCTTATAAAGCAAAATACATAAGCAAAAAGCTACAAAATTACAGAATTCGAAATACAGGAGCTAAAAATAAAATAACAAAACACTTCTAACTCCTATGTGGCTGACCTTGCAGATGCTCGACTCGAACCGAACCAGAACCTGCCACCTACACGGAAAAAGAACCCGTGTTAAGCGATAACGCTTAGTGGGGAGGAACAGAGACAAAAGGACACTATGCAAACAAGCATATATTATCATACAAAAATACATATAAACTCATATGCAAACACTTACCGGTTCCACCGAAGTCTCAGATATCAGAAGGCCAATCAAGTAAAGGCACAAATTATATAAATATGCAGATGTTATACCAAATACCCATATACCAACCAAAAGCTGATTCACACACAATGAAACTATCATGCAGAGATGCACAAACACATTAACTGATACCCGAATTACGAAGTTGATGCACTATACTACCATACAATGATGCACACAAATATCATGCAACGCCACTAGAGGTCCAAACATACAACTATCATGCCATAATACACGCACCCTAGCCGAGAATCGACTGACAAGGTCAAAGCACAACACTTCCGCTGCGCCACTCTGATATATATAATATCATGCCAAAGACGCTCCAATAGCACAGACCAAAGAAATCATAACATAACATCACATTCATAACATCATCACGCAAAAATACAACTAAGTCTTACGTACCCTTACCCAGATCAATTAAATATGAAAAGTCATAGATTACACAATACATAACCTATAACTATCTAAATATGCATAAAACTGTCACACTAAGATACCCATACACAAGCTAAAACCCATCACAAAGCGAATACACCATACTCTCACATTACTACACCAATACACGTAGTAGCATACAGAGAAACATAGATACCTAACAACATGCTGAAATCACTACAGTAGCAGAGGCCCAAGAAAGATATAATATGATACTACATTCATAACATTCGAGTGGTCAAGATCACAATCTTAAACATATCAGTTTACATACTTATAGCCACAACTGATCCGATTTACATGCTTATATACAATAAAAACATCCTAGAGTCACATACATAAATACATTAGTCGAATCACATTCAAAATCACATTCAAAGCATTCTGAAACTTATAACACATCACATGACAAGTGCGGATAATCGTGTCAGATATAAAATCATGCTTGTGTAATAAAAACATACATTCCGAAGCTCTTATCCACGTTCATATACATATAAACTGATTTCTTATACATATCATTATGCTCATTCGAATATCACATTCTTGTAGTTGTATCAACACAATTCAGAACAAACACCTGCTGACTCAAAATAATGGATAACGAGTATACGGACAGTACCTTACGGGTACGAATCGGCCAAAGGGTACCTTACGAGTACGAATTGAAAACCATTTTATTTTATCGCATTTAACACATTTTACTGAGGGGGGGATCTTAAACAAGATCCAAACACATTGAAAAGGATCGCGAGGATCCGAACACATTTAAAAGGGTTCGCGAGGAACCAAACGGGGACCTGATCAGGGTCCAAAAGTCCAAAGGTACTGCAGCTAAAGAGACTCTATTAGGCATGCCTAACTATCCACTAGACTGACTCTCGCAGGTCATGCATAACACTAATCACGCTTAAGCATAGCACATTATTCATAGCAAGGATCACAAATCTTAGGTTTGCATAATAACTCAAACTCATTTCATGCTACTTACCAAATTGCTCATATATCATTCATGGTTCTTAAACGTATAGTTCATCATATTAATCATGCATAAATGAGAATAAATAAGCATACACCATGCACTAAGAAGAAACATGCATCATACCATTCGTATTGCCAAGCATACAATATAATTCAGTCAACACACTATATGAATAATCACCGCTATCAAGCATACCAGAGTTAGATATAAAAACACTATTATACCAAAGATCATCAATACAAAACCCTGATCATACAATGGTACTACTCATGTTAACTATAACATATTACTCTTAGGGAAGAATCATGAGTAAATATATATGTGCATAACACCTTTCACATTTTAATATAACATGCTCATAAGAATAATAACCATGAAACATGGCATTCAACTCACTTGTATTCCACATGCAATATGCGATACGAATTACAATAATTAACGTTAATAAACCAACACGTACAATTTGCATAAAAAACTAGTCTACGCGAGATCACTATTACTAAGCATATCTTAGTTGAATAATAGCGAACTATCATTTCAATAATCACATGCTTTACAATACAAATACTAACAATAATAAGCAAAAATGCGTCCCATGCAATAGTGAAAAACAATGCAAGGTGAAAGAAAATGAATCGTTTTCGAAAACCGGGCAGAAAATAGGGCAGGCAGCAGAAAACTCTATTGCGATCGCGACAGAGGCTTGAGGAAGCGTCGCTGGGCAGAGCGGAGCACGACTCGTGCTCACGTGTACTAGTCGTGTCCGAAGAGCACTTCTCATGCTCATGCTGCTGATCAGCCAGGGAAGAGGAAGACAATAGAGGAAGAAAGGAGAATCAGCACGTCTCGTGCTTACGAGCACGACTCGTGTTCGTTGAGCACATTTCGTGCTCTCCAGCAGAGGGAGGAGGAAGAACCTAGGCAGCAGCACGACTCGTGCTCTTGAGCACGAGTAGTGTTCCCAAGCACGCCTCGTGCTTCTCCTCCGAGTGCTGTGAGGGGATAAGCACGTGCTCTTCCTCTCACCTGGGCATATCGCGATGAACACGATCAACAGTAAAAACACAGAAACTTCATCTTTTTTTTTTTCCAGAAATCCATTTTAAAACCTCTCAAAATCCATTCAATCATGCACAAACTCTTACCTTATCACTCAAATGCATAACACAACATGCTCATGATCAAAATACACTCAAAATTCCAGAAATTAAACAAAACAAACATAACAACCATTCAAAGAGAATTATTGCAGAGACAACTCAAAAACTAAAAATGAAGAACATAGAGCTTCCAAACCTGAAAATGAAGATCCAAAATCACTCTTCTTCAACCTTCAATCTTCCCTTTTCCTTTATCCCTCTTCTTGTCACCAAAAGCTTGCACAAATAAACCCAGAAAATCACTTAATCTAAACCCTAACTCAACAAAACCAGAAGAAGAAGAGAGAATCCAAAAATGCAGGAAACCCTAAAACCCCAACTTACCTCTTCAAAGCAGCTTCTAAGACTTCCCAAATAACTCCAGCTCACACACAAAACCAGGGGATGAAGAGCAAGAAGAGAGAAGAAAGAAGAAGGAGAATGTGAAGGGGAGGATGAGAGGGCAGAACGTGATCTACCTCCTTCTTTCTTTCTTTTTCCTTTTTCTTCTCTCCTCACTAATTGCACACACCCACTAGCCATATGGCAGCCTCCTATTGGACCAATAATTCCTTCTTTTACTTACCAATCCTTGACACCATACTCCCACCTCACTAGATAATTCTTAAGTAGATATTTTTAAACCTAAGTACAATACACACAATCCACTAGATAATTACCTTACAACCTTGTTACCAAACAACACACATACATTAGATAATTCCTGCACTTAACATCTTTAATTAATATTGCAATTAAGTCCTTATCATCCAAATTTCTCATGCACAAATTACTGAAATACCCTTAAATTCCCGACTTAGCATGCGCATTCCGACTAGGTTCATTTCGGGTTGTTACATCTACCCTCCTGGATATTGGAAAATATACACACTTTTTACTTTACTCATACACATATACAGTGTTCATACACAAATATAGTTTACTACTTTAACTTTAAATATACATGCCATGCCATAATCCTATAAATAGTCTATATTAAGCAATCTATCTCGTCTTCCACATTACACCACAATTTTCACTTACTCCATTTTCATGTTCGCTCGTCATAACCTACACGTGGTTAACAACTATGCGCTAAACAACCTAGTGCTTAGTGGTGGATACACTTTTCATAACATATATGCACACACACATACACTGTAACGTATTTATTTATATGCATAGCGCACGTTTCACACACATATTTACATTTATTCAATATACCTAACTTATGTCAATTTCTACTTATTCATAAACTTCCCTTATTTTCTTATATATTAATACCTTTACTATTTTAGAAAATTTACCACTTATCCATTTATGTTAATTCTTCTACTTATTTACCAATTTTGCTTTAAATATTTATTTTATCTATTCTATTCTCTAATTAGTCATACACTACTATTTTCCAATTAAATCCACTCTTTTATTCCTTAATTACATTTCCATCTTTTTAATACTTATTTTACTATATGATTTCTATATTACTCTTGTTGGCCATATTTTATTGTGTAATTATAATTTCATCCCTTGTCTTAAACAATTTATCTTATAATTACAGTTTACTACCAACTTAACTTTTTTTGAGACTTATTTTAACTTTTATTGAGACTTATTACATGATTATCATTATTTATCCTTTTTAAATTATCATTTTCCACTAATGTCTTCATTTATTATGTAATTGCAATGTTACCCTCAATTTTAAATTTTGATATTTCTATTTAAATTTTTCCTTGAGTTACTATTTACCACTTAAATTAGTTTCATACCTAATAAATGTAAAATTTCCCTATTATGCATATTACATCACATGTATTATTATTGTGCCCCTAAAATTTCCATTTTGATCTCGATTTCCATCTTTGCTACTAATTATTTCATCTTTAGTATATATTTATCGATTTAGTCCCTAACACTCAAACTACAAATTTATCTTGTAATTACGGTTTGCCACTATTTTATCACACAATTACTATTTAATCCTCAAATTATTACTTTACATAATTGCCATTTAATCCCTTAATTTACAAATTTATTTCTCAATTATCATTTGGCACTTAATTTACAATTTTGCCACCAACCTTTACTTTTTTTTTATCACTAAATTGCCATAATTTCCATTTAGTCCCTCATTTGTATATTTATTTTGTAATTACCCCTTTATTTCCTTAAATTTACCATTTGGCCCTTACGCTTCACTTTTCATCATTAAATTACCTCATTGGTCCTTTAGTCTATATTCCTTTACAAAATTAATACTTAGTCCCTTAAGTTGTACATTTAATTCTTATTATTC
The DNA here is from genome assembly GCA_947683425.1 of Excoecaria cochinchinensis. Lineage (NCBI taxonomy): Eukaryota > Viridiplantae > Streptophyta > Magnoliopsida > Malpighiales > Euphorbiaceae > Excoecaria > Excoecaria cochinchinensis. Next base: position 7,230,924 of record CANTUQ010000208.1, read on the forward strand.
AATTTATTTCTTTAATTTACCAATTTACCCCTTTATCCTTATTTCCTTACCCAATTACCATTTTACTCACCTTTATTCTTATTTTCTTATGTAATTGTCATTTTCCTTCTATCATCCTCATTTCCTTACATCATTTCCGTTTTATCCATTAATTAACACATTTATTTCATAATTACTCATTTATTTCTTAAATTTATCATTTTGTACTTTTTTTTTATTTCCTTATATAATTACTAAATGGTCTTTAATTTACACATTTATTTTATATTCTCCATTTTGCCCCCAGTAGTATCCGGTATAATTTTTTGAACTGGATATACGGGACGTGGACACCAAGGGTCCAAAGCCATGAGAGATAGTGACCAGTGAGGATCACTAAACAGCTAAGGATCACTAACTCTAGAGCTGTAATAGAGCCTATAACATAGAGTCAATGGCATGAAGCCATACATAGTAGACTGCCATTAGCCTACCAATACGAATCGCCATGACTCGAACCACTGTAAGTGTCCCTATTGCTAGCCAATTATATCTTGAACTATTGATTTCACTACCAATATACTAAGGGTAAAACTAATTATCATTTACTTTCTTTACTTACATTATTGCAAGTTGTGCCTTATATTCGTCTTATTTCGTACTAATGTATATAATTTCTCTACCTTACTTCCATAGTGCATAACATGCACAAATACATCATATTTAATTCATATATCATACTTGCTTAACAATGTCTATCATATAATTTAAATTTCTTATATATATATATATCCATTCGGCCATATTATAAAAAGATACCTTTTAATTTCTTTTTTAGTTCCTTATTCATTTCTACTTATTATTTATCATTAAAATTAATTCACTATACATGCATAACGTTAGGCTTTCACATCTCACATCATTCGGCCATTAGCATTATCATTATCAATATTTTACTAATTTTACTTCTTTTTCAAATTTTTGTTTTCATCATATTTTTAAGTTAATCCTTACTTAATTATGCTATTAGTTCATCCAAATCATATGTACATAATTTTTTTTATATGTACATAATGTATGTTTAAAACATAACATGTCAAATTAAAGTCCCTAAAATTTATCCTAAGTTTCTAATTACCTTATTTTAGTTCCAATTTCTTTTTCCCAATTTTTATTCCTTAAAATTCCATATAATGAATTTATATTCCTAAAGTGCATAATTTGGTCCTATAGTCATTTTCTTGTCTAAATATATTTCCATCAATTTTCTTATTCGAGGTGTATTATTTTAACCTTAATTCCATTTTTCTAACTTCAATCCATTAATATCTCATACATTAAGTTTATGTTCCATACTAATATGACATATATGCTAAGGCCAATTAACTAATTATTTATCATTTTTTTTAATTCACTATAAGAAATTTTACTTTTTATGATAAATTTTTTAATGATGTATAAAATTTCGTCATTAATTATAACTTATAACGACAAATTTTTTTAAAATGTCACCATACAATTTATTATTGTGACAAAATCGTCTTGCGTCAGTTTATATTTTAATTTTCATCACCAAAAGATTAATTTTGTGATGAAAAATATATTTTGTCATGGTTTCTTTAGGAGGCAAAATTTTTCACTTTTGTTTTGGAGGGAAAAAATTTAATAACAAATAATAACTTATTGCAACTTATAAATTCGTTACAAAATATTTAAATTTCGTGACAAATTATTTTTGTCATGATTAAATAAATTAATGACGATAAAATCATTTTATCACAAATAAGATATCGAGATAAAAAAAATTTCTAATTATTTTTTTGAAAAATTTTAGTTCCAAAAATAATTTTATTTATGATAAATTATTGGGTCGCAAAAAATGAATATATTGTGATGAGGTACAATTTTGTCACCTTTGATATGGAGAGAAAATTTTCAACCTTTTTATTTTAGAGGGAAAAAATTTAACTAAAAAATAATTATTTGCGACACATAAATTCGTTATAAAATACTTATTTTTTGTGACATAAATTATTTTTGTCACAATTTAATGAATTAGTGATGATAAAATTATTTTGTCACAAAAATTTTATTTATGACAAACAAATATGTCACAAAAAATAAATATATTATGAAGAAATGCAATTTCGTCACTAGTACAATAAATTTATCACAATAATAATATTCTGTCATAATTGGTTGTAATGTTTATATACAACAAATAAATTATGTCATAAAAAATAATTGAATTTATGACAAACAAATATCTCATAAAAAATGAACATATTGTGACGAAGTATAAGTTCATTACTAATACAATCAGTTTGTGCAACCATAATATTTTGTCACAATCACTATAATAAAAATGTGCTACAACTAAATTATGTTATAAATAAATTATTTTATGTTATAAATAAAAATCTCCCCAATAAATTTTTTAATGACCAAAAATAGTTTGTCATTTATTTTTTGATAAAAATAACTAAATTATATATGAAAGTTAATTAATTAATAATATAATAATAATTTAAAATAAAGTAAATTATATATTGAAATAAAATATTTTAATGTAAATTAAAAAATTATAAAAATTGTATTTCACCTGCCAATTTTCTACTCACAAGTGATGCTAGAAACGATAGCGTTTAATCACATGGGTGGGTCAATTCAATTAAAACGATAGCATTTAAACATTATTTTCTTTTCTTCAGTTTTTCATCAAGTGTTGATGGTGAGAAAGGAAACAAAAACCAAGTGATAGGTTTTTCAAGAGAAAAAATCCGAAAATCATGAAAAAATGGTGGGAATGAGTTGTTTTTTGGCAAAAAATTTTGGTTTCCATCTCTTACCCAATCTTTCAATCCCTTATCACATCCTAATTTTTCTCATTGCAATTCTATAATCGTAAAGAATTTGAGAAAATTTAGGTTTTTGATAAAACAATCTGAAGTTCCCAATTTACTTTTCTATGTTAAAGAGTAAGTTTTCTTTTTCTATGTTATTTACATCTATTTAATCTCATAATTTTTTTTTTCAATTTTTTTTAAATCATCAAATTCTCACAGTTGGGTTTCGGTTCTTGTGTTTTGCAAGATTAATTTGATTTCTAAGGAGACCATTGAGACAAAATAATGTGTGATTGTGTTCTTTGAAAGAAGGTACATTACGATTTCTTCATTGATTATGTTTTTTTTTGTTAATTCTTATATTGGTAACTAAAATCTGAGCTTAATTTTCTTCTTTCATTTTTTTGATTAATTTCTTCTTTGATTCTATTTATCCTTCAAGACTTCAAGTATTTTATCCTTTTATTTCCTAAAATTAAATTTACTTTTGTTTATTTTTTATTTTTTTCATAAGTTAGATTCAAACTTTGTATGCCACTCCTAAAATGGTCTCACCACCAACTATGGGGATATGAGATAACATGCAATTGTGCATGAATTGGTAGGTGTAGAAGGAATTGTAAGGTAAACAAAAAGTAGATCAATTACAAGTACATGCTGAACAATAAACTAATTTTTGTGAAATATTATATTTTTAGTTGAGCTTTTACTTCTTAAACTATTGTATTTTCAGTTTTAAGTCTGCAAGGTTGCTTTGGATATTTTCAAAGCAAGAGGTTACTTTTGCTTAATATGTGTACATTTCTTCAATTTATTTTTTCAATGGTGTTTGAATGTATTTATATAATCTGCATTGATAATGGAAAGAGCACAGCTTTGAACAAAAGTGAATTTGTTGATATTGTCTATGATATCATCTTTTTTTATTAATTTTTTGATTTTTTCCTTTGCTCTGTCTATGATATTGAAATTCATTATTACATTTGTAATGCCTTAGGAATTCTAATATTCATATATTTTTATGTGCATGTGATTGTGTTGTACTGAGATTTGTCGATTTTGCTAAAATGTATATAATTTTTTTTCTTTCCTTTTTTAGGATACACAAGAATCAACTATATTTTTGAAGGTCTATACCACTGTCAACTTTACATCATCTTTCACATTAAATTTGGCCATTATTGTCAGGTTTTTCTCATTTTCTTTGATCTTACAAATTTATAAAATTCCTTTAAATGCTGTAATTATTTTCTTAAAAACTATTTAAATAGTATGTAGATTTTACCCAAAATAGTTATATATGTTTTATGTTATGTTTAGTATATGTGGGCTCAATTTAACTTCAACTATATAAAATTTTTTTTCGTTACTTAATAATGATTATTTTCATTTAGGTTATATTAAAAAATGGACAAGAGTTGGATGTATACCATGAAATGGTCTAAGGAGTACATAGAAGGAATACAATCTTTTATGAGGTTCATAGAAAATCATATGGGAAAAGATTATGACATTCGATGTCCATGTATAAGTTGTATGAACTTATACATTAGAAGTTAAAAAATAGTTGAGGATTATTTCTTGATTCAAGGGATAAATAAATGTTATTAGATATGATTTTATCATAGAGAAACATCTAATCCCATGAATTCGGGAACACAATTTGAGGAGGTTGATTACAAAAAAGAGTGTGATATGTCTAATGAGAATTTAGATGAAGAAAATGATAGAATTTATGACTTGCTACATGAACTGGGTGAAAAATATTACCAAAATCGATAATAAAGAACATGACACTTATCCTAGTATCCTACCTGATTATCTTGAATCTCTTATAAGGGATGCTAATACAAAGTTATATCCTAGGTGTAAAAAATTTTCAAAGTTTTCTTTTATTATTAAGTTTCTCCATTTAAAAGTTTATAAAAAGATAAGTAACAAAGCAATAGATATGTTGTTGAAGCTAATTAAAAAAGCATTACTTGAAGGAGAGGTACTTCCAAGTTTTTATTACGAGAAAAAAATTTTCTGTGAGATCTTGGGTTAGGATATAAGTCCATTCATGCTTGTAAGTATGACTGTGTCTTGTTCTAGAAAGAAAAAAAAAATTATGAGTGTTGTCCTATATGTTGTACTTCTAGGTGGAAAATTAATGATGAGAAGGGAAAAAAGATAGCTCATAAAGTTTTATGATACTTTCCAGGAAAGCCTAGATTACAAAAATTATTTATGTCCTACAAAATATCAAGGAAAATTGTTTGGCATCATGAAAAGCTTAGAAGGACTTTGATAATAAGTTTCTTTGGTTCCCAAATGATCACCACAATGTAAGGCTTGGTTTAGCTGTAGATGGTTTTAATCCATTTGGTAATTTAAATAGCACTTATAGTATATGGGCTATAATTTTATGGCCATTGAACCTACCACTCTAGGATTGCATGAAACCACCATTTTTTATGATGTCCTTGTTAATTCTAGGACCTAAATCTCCAGGAAAAGATATTGATGTCTACTTGCGGCCATTAATAGATGAGTTAAAGGAATTATGGATAAAGGGATTGAAATATTTGGTTCTTGTCAAAATAGTTTCCAAATGCATGTAGCTATATCATGGACAATAAATGATTTTTCTGCATATGGTGATTTATCTAGTTTGAGTACTAATGGTTATATGGCATGTCCAGTTTGCAAGGATCAAACTTGCACTCAGTTATTGCGAAATAAGATATGTTACATGGGACATCATCAGTTCTTACCAAAAAATCATAGTTGGAAAAAGAGTAGGAAGTTTAATGGTGAGAGAGAAAATAGAGAGGCACCTACTGAATTAAATGGAGATAAAGTGTTAAGACAGTTCGATAAATTGACTACTGGGGCTCCAGGTAAACATCTAAATAATAGAGAAAGAAAGCGCACTTTACAAGAATTAAATTGGACGAGACTTAGAGTAAGTTGAAGTAAAGGCACAAGTTAGATGTAATGCATATAGAAAAGAACATTTGTAAGAGTCTTTCAAGAACCATGTTGAATATTGATGGAAAAATAAAAGATACTGTGAAGGCAATGCAAGATTTAGAAGACATGGGAATCCGTAAGGAGCTACACTTAGTGAGAAGGGATGATTGAAAATATAAAATGACTATTGTATGCTATGTCATGAAAAAGAAATAGAGGCAAAATTTTTGTGAGTTCTTAAAATCTGTGAAATTGCCTGATAGGTATGCCTCTAATATCTCTCAAAGTGTTAGTTCAAGTGATCATAAGATATCAGGATTGAAAAGTCATGATTGTCATGTACTTTTACAATGCATACTTCTTGTTGGCATTCGTGGAAGTTTAAGAAAGGAAGTATGTAGTGTATTGGCCGAATTGGTGTTTTTTTTCCAACATCTGTGTTGTAAGAAGTTGGATAGAAGTGAGTTGAAAAAAAATGAAAGATGACATTTGCCTAATTTTATGCAAGTTAGAAATGATATACCCACCTACATTTTTTGATATCATGGTTCATTTACTAATTCATTTGCCATATGAGGCATTACTCGATGGACCGGTTTAATTCTGTTGGATGTACCCTGATGAAAGGTAATATAAAAAGTCAAAAAATATTGACATTATTATTTTCTTAATTATCATGGATAACGAGATTTCCTTTTTTCTTTTTTTCCTTACTAAATCATTATGTGAATTAAAACAGAAAGGTCAACTGCAGAAGCATATATTCCCAAAGAGTGTATAAGCTTTTGTTCAATGTATTTGAAGGGTATTGAAACTCGTTTTAATCGTTATGAGAGAAATTATGACATTTGCAATGATGGCGGTCTATCAATCTTCTCACAAAAGTGTCAAACTTATGGTGCAACAAAATATATCGAGTTATCAAATGAAACATTCAATATGGCACAGTGGTTTGTCTTGTAAAATTGTGATGAAGTTGAGCCATATTTTGAGTAAGCACATAAACAAACTTGTTTGTATCATATTAAAGTTAATGCAAAACTTACAATTTATTTTCTCTTTATTAGAAAGCACAAAGAAGAACTATGATTAGAAGGCTATAAAACATTGAACGAACCCACAAAGATCGATTTCCAATATGGTTTCGTCAACATGTTAGCTTTCTATTTAGCACGATATGGATTTATAATTTAAATATAATTAAACAAACTCTTTAAATTATTTTGTTTGCTTTGTTTAGATGTCACAATTATACAGTAAGAAATAATGAACCATATTTGAAGCTTTGCATGCACTTGTATGTGCACCCCATTGATGTCTTAAGGAGTACAGTGGGTGTATAGTGAATGGAGTGAGGTTTCTCACTAAGGAACATGATAGTAGGCTTAGAAGTCAAAATAGTGGCATTTCTATTGAGGGAAATCATGGTGATGAAATTATAGATTTTTATAGGGTATTATATGAGATTATTCAACTAGACCATGTGAATGACAAATATGTTATATTTTTCAAGTGTAAATGGTTTGCCCTTGGTAGGAAAAAATAAGGATTCAGAAAGAAGGGTGTATAACAAGTGTCAAAGTAACTGGGAAGTGGTACGAAACTGATTGTTATATTTTAGCAGACCAAGTAAAATAAGTTTTTTATACTAATGATCCTAAGTTATGGAGTGAATGGCAAGTGGTACAACCATTTCAACATAGACATATATATGGCATTGATGAGATCAAAGATGAAGCTTTAGATATAGATGAAATTGAAGTTATTGAAGATGCAGTGTACCAGGAGAATAGGATTGATGAAGAACTTGAAGTTGTTTCTACTAAAATCCCTGTGTTAAATTGTTTAGACATAGACATTGAGGACCTTGATTCATTGATAATTCCAAGTCTTCCTAAAGTGGATGGGAATGAAAATATCATTAATGACAATGAAGATGATGATGAGGTTGTCTTAGATGATACTTTGGTTGTCTTAGATGATACTTTGGTTGATTATTATAATAGTGATGAAGATATTGACAACTTGAATGATGATGATGAAGATGATGATGAATATGAAGACTATTCTGAAAATAATTAGGTGTTTCATGGCTGTAAGTTTTGTTAGAAGAGTTCCATGATTTAAGAGGTAATTGTTTTAGTTAACATTAATTTTTATACCACAAATTGTTCATTTATTTATTGTTAATTTTGTTTGGTTGATATAGTATTAGCCATATGATAGTCTTAATTTTTTAGATTTAATCCGATGTTGCAATATTGCTTGCATATTTATATTATATGTTTAAAAATCTCACTTGAAAAATCCTTGGATTAATTTATTTTTATTGATGAAATCCATACAAGTTAAACAATAGCTCTTGGTACCATCAAGAGACATGCAAAAAATAGGATTCAGATAGTTTCAGCAAATAATGATGCCATAAATTCACCTTCTGAGTAATCCAATCATTCAAGCATCAGAGGACTCTTAGATAGGATGAATCATGCAAGTACTAGGAAAATATCTATTCTAGCAAATGAAAAAATCCTTAAAGATCACAACAAAGACACCCAATCACATTTCAACAAAAGAATCACCACTAGATTCCTCACTTAACCAAGGAAATTCAAGTACTGCCGATACATTAGAAGAATCACCACTCCATTCCTTACTGGTAGGGGTGAGCAACGGTCGGTTTGGTTCAATAACTGAACTAAAAAAATCAAAAATCGAAATATTAGAGTTTATACAAACCGAACCGAACTGAAATTATATGAAAGCCGAACTAAAACTGAACCAAAATTTTCGATCGATTTGGTTCGGTTAACCGATAAAACAGAAAATCCAAAATTATAATTAAAAAAAATTATACAAAATTATAAATCATAAAACTAAAATAAAAACATCCAAATTGAAAAATGTACACATATAATTTGAGTTCAAGCCCTTTAGATTGATAAAAAAATACAAAAATAAATTTTTTTATGTAAAAATTGGATAAAATAACATATAATATTAAAATTTCGGTAGGTTCGATTTTTTTTCGGTTTTTGCCTTTCAAAACTGAACCGAACCGAGCTGAATTAACCGATTCAGATAGAATTCCAAAATCGAACCAAAAAATCGAACCGAATTACACAAATCGATCGGTTTGGTTTACCCGAATTTTGCTCACCCCTACTCACTGAACATAGGTTTTGAATTCTAAATTTTAAATTAGCTATATATGTTATGCTATTTTCATTGTTTTAAGGTAGCCTATATGTTTGGCTTTGGTTATTTCATTTTGTAGGAATTGACTCTAAAAAGAGGGGTCGAGGACAAACTATGGGAAAAATCTTATGAAGGCCATTGCTACTATAGGAAGTACAATGAAGATTAATATGGATACCGATATAGGAAGGCCAATAACAGTAGATACATCTACAAAATTTTCAAGTCAGATTGGAGTTGTAACTCGAGATGTCATTTCAGTACCTATTAAATGGTCAGAATTGAAGAAAGATGATTTAGATCCACCCTTTCACCACTTGAATGTAAATTAAAATATTAATCTCTATGAGGCATTATTATTTGTCTTATTTTTCTTGCATATTTAAGATATAAAAGTTGAATAAATGCAGAGGTATATGGATGTTAACATGGATGATCCAGGGGTCAAAGATTGCTTGATATAAATGTTCAAAAATAGTACTCGACAAGAGTGTTATAGGTTGCACCAGCATTTTAAAAAGTTTAATTATGTAAAGGAGGCTAAGATGAACAGGCATGAGAAGTATTTTGATGCTGAAAAATGAGAAGAACTTTGTGATCATTTTGTATCAGAGAAATTCAAGGTATATATTTTTAAGTTTGTCTTATTGTTTTGAAATGTAAAGATATGACTGAGATAATATATATGCAGTTGAATGAAGATGTAAATAAATGTTTCGATAACTTTTTTATTTCTCTTAACAATTTTTCACATTTTCTTAATTTTATAAGGATAAAAGTGTGAAAAATTCTTCAAACTGAAATAAGGTCAAAGCTATATCTGGTATAAAGCTTTTTATTGTTTGTCGACATAAAATTGTCAGTATTTTGTTAACTTATCTTTGCAAATTTCACTATGTCAACATAATTAATTGAATTAATTATTATTTTAATTATTATGTTTTTTTTTTTCTTTTTATAATAGTCTGAAAATGAATTGAATGGAGAATCATGTGGTAGGATTGATCTTTACAAGCAAACCCATTATTCAATTCAAAAAGGTTGGTCATCTCAACAAGCAAAAAATATTGGGTAAGTAATTAGTATACAAGTTGTGTAATGTAATTAGTTTGTTTGTGAGACTTACATAAACTCTATTTTCTTTTAATTCCTTGTGATAGAATTTAATGATAGAAAAGCAAAACCATTATAATGAGCAAGATATTCAAAAAACTTAAGATGAAATTGTTCAAGAAGTCCTTGGCCTTGGTTCTGGTTATATAAAAGGCCTTGGATATGGTCCCAAACCTCCTTCAAGACGCTTATCATAAGACTACTTTGCTACATAAAAGCTTCAAAATGAAATTTCTAATATTTAAGAAAAGTTGAGTGAGTCTTAGATAGAAGTGAACATACTTAAGAGTTAGGTGACTTATTGTGACACAAAAGTAAGCGAGTTGAATTCCATTATACATAAACTGCTTGATATTTTAAAAGTAAACGGGATGAATGTCGATTGAATTCTCCAATATAAGTTATATATACTTATGCATTTATTTTTACTATGTTCAATGATATGAAAATAGTTGAAAATATTTGAAAATAGTTGCAGTTTTTTATATTGGTTTGGCTAAAGGTGTATTTTTGTCCATATTGTTTGCCAAAATGGGCAAATTTACCCCTAACGTTTATTTTGGTGCAAATTGCTTTTAACGTTTGTAAAATAAGAGATTTTTGTCCCTGCGGTCAATAGCCGCTAACTTTGACCGTTAATACGTTAGTTGACTGCTAGTGGGACACGTGCCATACATTCATTTGACACGTGAATCAAACATTTTGGTGCCAAAAGTTTATTTTTGCTCCCAACAGTTTTTCAAACGTACAAATTTACCCCTAACGTTTATAAAATAGGAGATTTTTGCCCATTCCGTCAATTAATGGTAACTTTGACCGTTAATACGTTAGTTGACCGTTGACGGTAGGGATAAAAATCTCAAATTTTACAAACGTTAGGGGAAAATTTGCCCCAAAATAAACGTTGGGAGTAAATATGCCCATTTTGATAAACAATAGAGGCAAAAATGAACCTTTAGCCTATTGGTTTTTATTTTTTCTTTGTTTTGTTGTTCCAAGCATTTGGAACATGTGATATTCTTGTGTTATACTATTATATTATTCTTGTTCTAATATTTTGCGTAGGTTGAGTGTTTTAGTACACAAATATTTTTTCTTCATAAGCTTGAAATGGTAATCACAGTTTGAGACATTGGTTTTGCCATTCATAAGGCACAATTTATTTATTTCTGTATTGTTATTTGCATTATAAAATATACATTTTATTCATTCACATAAATTTATTTTATTTTTTTTTATCTAATATATGATTTCTTTTGGAGGAATAGGATGCATATTTTGAAGTTTCAACAAAGTTTATTTCTGAATTATGGATTAGAATATTTTAATTTTTTTGCATTAAGTAGTATCTTTTTATTTAATTGACCTTTTATTTAAATAAATACTTTATATTGGTTGATTGACGATTATTTTCACAAACTTAATTGATTGTATAACATTTAATTTAAAATGTGCAACTTTTAGTGCAACGCATATATGACAAGTATATTTGTCACAATTTGTCGACTTATTAGTTCATAAATGACGATATAATGTTCACAAGTACGATATTAATAGTCATAAAAAGTATTATTTAATGACAATAAAAAGTTGTCACTAAAACTATTTTTTTGTGACAATTATTTTTGTCCATATTTATGTCACTAATTTGTCAATATTACGACGATTTTTATTCATCATTAAATACATTAATTTAATGACGAAATCATTTATCGCCATTTAAAGTATTAGATTTAGTGACGATATGAATTATCTTATGACAAAAATTATATTTATTTGTGACGACATTTACATAGTCAATATATAATAGTTTTAATCATAAGTAGATTTTCGTCATTAAAAATACTTAATTTAGTGATGAATTTTAAATTTGTCAAAAAAATGTCAATATTTTTGTGACTATAAATAATATCATGTGATGAAATATAATTTTATTTATGGCATAATTTTTGTCATGAAAAGTAAGAAACAAATGTGACTTTTTTTGTGACGACGAAAATTCGTTATCTTATCTTTTTAGCAACGAAAATGGAACTTTTCATGATAATTTCTTGCGTCATAAAAGGTGTAATTTAATGTTTAAATATTTAAATATTTTTTATACATTATTTAATCCCTAGTTAACTCTCTATCAATTTATATTTAATTTTCTCTATCTGTATCCCATACACACATACATATACATCAAAAATATTAAAAATTAAAGTTTGTGTATCCACTAATGTTATTTTCCTTTGCTCCACATTATTCTCCATACTTTCTTCCTTTTCTTTTATTTTTTTCTCCTTCCTTCTTCCTTTCCTTCACTTGGCCAAATCATGCTCCAAGAAATTCACTCAATTCTTCCTTTTATTTCATCATAAATTGCATGAATAATAATTATCTACAATAACTTCTACCCTAAAATCAAATAAAACACAAAATTACACTTGAATTTTTATCCCAATTTGCTCTTTCCAAAATTCTACAAATTTCCTTCATTAAAATGAGTTTTTGAAGTGGTAGAAAACTATTCTAGGGTCTTATAATTATTTTGAGATGCAATTAGGTGGAAATTTGATGGAATTTTGGAAGAAAAATGGAGAGAATTCTTGAAGGAGCAAGGTTGGCTAAGGAGAGAAATGGAGGAGCATGACGAAACATGATTTTCCTCCTAGAAAATTCTGAATTCCAGCCTTTATATAGTGTCAAATGAAGGGTTAGGATTGAATCTAATACTATTTGATCAAATGGCCATTAATGTGTCATTTGTCAATATTCTATTGGTCCTTATTTTTTTCCTTGTCTTCTTTTATGACAATATATCTAAAAATACTCAAAATATCCCCGAGGGTGTAAAAAATTTTTTAGGTTAAAACTACATCGTTTCAGTTATTTTTTTCGATTCGGTGGAATTTTTTATTGATTCGGTAATTCATTTTTTTATCTCATCCAAAAATTAATTTTTCACCACCAAAAATTCCCTTATGATATTTATAGTGAATCTATATGTTCAAATAATTTTTTGGAGATTTCTAGCTTTTTTTTAGGTTCGGTCAAAGTTCAGTCAATGTCGTTACTATTCAAACCAAACCGTGACTTATTTTTAATTATGACTTTTAAGGGCCTATTTAAACTCGATTTCACTTCAAATTATACCCTCTGAATCGTTATGAATTGTACTTTCCAGCAGTCAAAAAAATATTTTTCGATCCCGAGTGTTACTATTCACTCTGGTGTCACTATTCACGGTCTAGAACGTACAATTCACAAAATTGAAATGTTGGGCCATTACAATTCTTTTCCACTAATAAAAATTTCGTTCTCGATATTTACTTGATTATAGTAGATGTAAATATTGCTATTTTGTGATTCCTTCTGGGCTTGGACACATTAATCACTTCGTAAATATGTCCATCTAAGATAATCGAGCTAGTTCGCAAGCCACTAATTCATTTGTCCCTTGATTTCTTATGGCCTAATAAATCCATTTTAGCGAGCCAGTCAGTTGAGCTATTGTCCTCCCTGGGCACCTTTTCTAGGCTCCATGTTGTTCTAGCATTCTCAAGCTTATTTAATGCTACTTTGACTTTAGCTAAGTCCTTCTTTATGTTTTTCTCCTTAGCTTCAAAGTTTCCACGCACTTGGCTTGTTACCAACTGGGAATCGCTCTTGATCTGAGACTTTCCAATTGGATGGACTTGACCAAACTTAGACCTTTAACACCCTATACCCAACTCGATAAACGAGCTGAATAAGAATGTTACAATTTATCTTAAGATTCAAAATATAGAATAATAAAATTTCTTTTCAAATTGATAAAACTCCAAATTGTATTATTCAATTTACATAAATTTCAGCAGAATTTTCTCTATAATGTTGCCTATTCCCTTGTAAAGAAAAGTTATTTACACTTCTAAAATCATATATCCATTTCCAATACTCAAAAACAAACTCTAACATAGATTTTCCCATCCTCCATTATATATATCATAAATTCCAAGCAATCCACATATCCATCAGCATTTGATATTTATTCCACCTATATAAGTTATATAAGCCATTATATATATACTAAATTAAATTAAATAAATAATTCATCCCCTAATAACTCTTTGTACTAGCATTTAATTATCCATTTCATATTAAACGGTTCCATTTAAAAAAATTCTTCACAGTCAATATACTAATTATTATCTATTATTTGTCTGTATCAAGCAATATGCTCAACACCCATAGGCAAACCAATAAAACTTCATAAGACACATATATGACCAAGTTTCCAAATCGATAATCAGAATCTCACTAAATATTGGTCATGCATAAAATATACTTGTCATGTATAAATTCGCCAATTTCATAGAATTATTAAGCAGTATAATGTGAATATAATATAGCATTCAATTACTCATTTACCCATCAAGAATCATTTGATCTTGTATCTTATGCTATAATTAAACTAGTAACCTATATATATCTACATTATACATCACCAGATTTAGATTTAAACATACATGATCATAATCTCATGTAAAGGATAATAACTTTTGCCTCATAACACACGCACAACATAAAATACAGTGACATTTCACATGCCATAATTCAACCCTTTATGTTTACCAACTTCATTAATAATATCTTACACAATCCATATGCTATTTATATTTCATTAATTAAGTTCCATAAAATTTAAAAGTAACTCAACAAAACTTCACATTACATATAAATTTCCATTGGTATTCCATGAATCATTTAATGTTATTCCATATTATATAATTAAGTTATTAACATATACATACATATATCACACATACTCATGAATGCTAAGTTCTTGTGCATACGTAACATTACTTTCCTCGTGTTATTAATTTGATAAAATCATTTTCTTTTATCGTTTATGCAATCAAGATTTTTATTATTAAAATCACAATTTGTTGCTTAACTTACAGTCATATTACATGGTTATCATCTTGCCACTTAAATTCACCATTTTTTCCTCTAATTTACATATTTAACAACTTGTTGCTTAAATTTGCCATTTGCCCTCTAATTATTATTTGCCATTTACCCTCTAATTATTATTTTCTTACATAATTACCATTTCATTTCTTAATGGCCAAATACATAAATTGACCCCTAAACTTGACATCAATTTTCATTTTGACACCCCAAGTAATCTAATGACTTGATAAACACCTCAAGTAAGTGAAATACATGTATATAAACTCTTTTTGATGACATGTCATAGTGCGTGTAAATCACGCATATAAAAGCATGTTAGAGGTGTAAAACACCATCAGAGCTGTAACATCCCTTAGCTATACGTAGTAACCCGTACCATGAGTCGATGGGTCCATGAGGACGGTTAAGGGCATTACCAAAAAACATTTAAAACTTATAAAAATTTATGCCGAAATCTGAGGTATAAATTTTTTTTCCTTTTCAAATACATTTGTACAGTAAATCATAAACTTACTATGAAATCACAATTCAAAATATACTCCTTCAGAACTTATTACAAGTAGATCAATTGCATAACTAATATCGCTTTTACAAAACTTATATTTCAAAATTACAAATCTTACATACACTCTTAAGACTATACAAATCCTATCCTAAGATCTCTTCATAAACTTGCATTGGACTAGACTTCTGCGGATGACCAACAATAAGACCCGATCACTTACACCTACACGGATTAAAAGAAAATCCGTGCTAAGCATAAAGTTTAGTGGGATGGCCGTAAGAATGGCTCAAAGTTCACTTACACCTACCACTAAGAATGGCCGTAAAAAAGGCTCAAAGTTCACTTGTATTTCTAAGTGATAGCCATTTATTTACTCTTTTACAAACTCTAAACATGTGATGGATAAGTTTTGAAAGTTTCAATGAAGTACGTGTGTATTTCGGAAGGAAAAACATACCAAATTACACAAATTAGAGGAGGGTAAAGGTGGGTAATAAAGGTTTTCTATCGTGCTCACGACCATGGTCACGCTTGCGGCAGAAGCCTCTATCAGGTGCCCTACGAAAAACAGGCTAACAAGACTGCTTTTTACTTCAAACTTGAACTGCCTAAACCAATATCTAAACCTTATTTTTAGGAAAAACATCCTTCTTAACAAATGATCCCTAGGATGTTAGCATATGGAACAACTTCCAGATCATTTGGGCATTTAAATCACTAGATATGATCAAAACAACCTGAACTACTCCAATGAGTCGGCCAAAGTAGAGACACCCCTATTTTGGCCAATTTTGGAGCACTTGGAGCTAGAATTAGCTCATGGATATTTCTAAGAAATTTTTAGGTCTGTTCCTTAGCTTTTCAACGGAACTATTTGCATGCAATATGGAGTTCTAAAACATCAATTATAGTCTAATAACCGAAGAGGGGTCAAGTGTGTCCCAACACAGTTTTCACCAAATCCTACTCACATGCACATTTTTAATAAGTTAAAGCCAACACTCACTACGATCACCATAGATCAACACATATCATTCATATATATCTCAAGTCACATTATTCATTATCAAAACTCATAAAATCAACATAGTTTCCAAACCTCACTTCCTTTGCTCCTTTTAGTTCAATTGGCTACATTCTTTTACTCCCATACTCTTCCATGGTCACAATTAATCAATTTCCTCATCAAAACCCACAAAATTACATATTAACATCCCTACTAACCATAATTTCCATATAAATCTTAAATCTTACCAATAGAGAAGAAGACGAGATGCAACTACACAAACTTACCTTTTTAACTTGATTTATACACTTGAATTCTAAGATATCTATTTGGGAAAACATAAGCATGAGAGGGAGAGAGCAGAATTTTAAGAAATTTAAAGAGGAAAGTGGCTGCTCCCTTTTCTCTCCTTTAAGGCCGACCAACCATGGCCTAAAGGCAGCCAAAAATGGCTTAAATATGGCCATTAATGTGTAGTTATCAATATAATCCACTTGTCAAACATCTATTGGCCCTATCTTAATTTTTATGGTCAATTCCAATTTAGTCCCTTCATCTTTTGTTTCTTCATACATTTGGCATACTACTAATATATTCTCATACATTGGCCCACATAAATACTTAATTCCTTCTATTTGATCCATTAATGTAAAATGACCAAATTACCCTTACCCTTTTCAAATAATACCGGTTATGTCCTTTACTACAATTACCTACTTTCATCACCTAATTACACATTTTTAATCACCAAACTAATTCTTTTAATGTCGTTTAAGGCATAACGATATAATTGTCCAATTTACCGAAACTTTCGAATTAATGACGGTTGTATCCTTTCTGACACTTCCGTTGCTAAATCAAATACATTCGATTTCCACTTCACCCTAAACATACCTTAATACAGTTAGGGTGTATTTTGGGTTGTTATAAGAACAACGGTAACTCTACCTTCTTCTTTTTCCATGTTATATCTACTCTTTTTTTGTCTTTGAACTCTCATTTGCAGATCCACCCTCTCTCTTCCTAGCATTCAGTTCCTCTCGTTCTTTAAGTCTGATCTCTAGATTTTCTTTCTTTTTTTTACAACACCGTGGAAACCTATGTTATATCGTTATAAATCAGAGGAATGAAATTTTATTCTGTAGTTGTGGAAATATTGCCCCGCTAAGAGTAGCATGGACTAGAGGAAACACAGGCAGAAGATTTTATAGTTGTAGAATTGGAAAGGTATGTGATTTTGCATGTGGTGTTTGGAAATTTATTTTTAGTTTCTGTATATAATAAATTTTTTCAATAATGGATTTAGGATGCTGGTGGATATGGGTATTTTTCATGGTTGGATCCTGAATTTAATGAATAGGCCAAAAGGGTCATTTGGGGACTCCTAAAGAAAGTTAAAGATTTTGAAGAGAAAGAGAAAGAGTTCAATCCAAAGAGGGTGAAGTCAACAAAATGTGGATTTTGTTTTGGTGGAATTTGTATGTGTGTTCTATTTTTTGTTTTAGGTTATGTAACTGGGTTTGCTAATGCAACCCAGTAAACTGTAGTTGTTTGTGATGAATGAAGAAGAAATGTGATTATAATTTTGTAATGAAAATTTATGGGTGTTTTTCATTGTTGGATTGGTGTTAAGTAGAATTATATCATGCCCCGTTTTTAATAGAATTATATTATGCTTTGTTGTTGTATTGAGTTCTTTGATCATAATATGGCCTAATTTATAACAGTAAACAAATATAACATAATAAAGAGCCTGTCCATAGTGAATATAATATAAATTTTTCAACAATGAACAAAAACACATGAACATAACAGAAACAAAATGTGCACAATTTGTCCCAACTAAAAGAAAATCAACAATCACAAAGTAAACATTATCTTCATTTATCATCCTAATCACTACTGGGTACTAAATGGCCTCATAAATGATGAAGCATTGGAATGAGTTAAAGGTGAGTTAAAGTTGAATGGAGTCCTTGAACATGCAGATGTAGAAGCTGCATTCCTCTAATTCAAAGCATGAAGTGTTTCTTGCAGCAATTGAGATGATGTAATTGCTGGTCTTCCTCTCCACCTTAGACCCTATTAGGCCTAAATTCGAGATCAATGTTAGTCCTAGCTGCATTTTTTGATCTATTTCCTGCTGTGATTACTCTTTCAGAGTGCCAACCAGGCTGCCAATAAACATAAGCCATAACTCAGAAATCAATATAATCATAATTACTTTGACTTATATAAATTATGTAATATAGATTACACTGAGAATAGTTTGACCAGTGCTAGTGTCAATGAAACAGCCACAACCAATCTCCTTTCTTTTTTGTCCAATGATTCCTCTTCCTCTACCCCTTGGTTGGTTGAACTAGGCTTCATTCTGATTAGCTACTAGTTGTTGATTAAAATTCCCTCTTCCTCTTCCTCTTCCTCTGGCCATAGCAGTGGCACTATTTATACTTCTCCCTTTTGTATTGGTACCTGTATAGCTAACTATATTCACAACACTTGTATCAGGACATACTGAACTTGGTAAGTTAATATTCCTGGCTCTCTCAAATTGTGATATTGAACTTGAACCTTGTTCACGGATATGAGTTATTTTTGTACTTTGAACTTATTAAAATTAATTTTAAGTTGTATAAATTTTAAAATTCAGTGTAAACTTTAATAACTAAATTGATAATACATTACCTGTGTTCTGCATCCAAACTTGTTTATGCCTCTCCCTTTTGTATTGGTACCTGTATAGTTAACTCTATTCACAACACTTGTATCAAGACATACTGAACTTGGTAAGTTAATATTTCTGGCTCTCTCACATTGTGATATTGAACTTGAACCTTGTTCATGGATATGAGTTGTTTTTGTGCTTGGAACCTATTAAAATTAATTTTAAGTTGCATAAATATTTAAAATTCAATGTAAACTTTAACAACTAAATTGATAATACATTACCTGTGTTCTGCATCCAAACTTGTTATGCCCTGTTTGATGGCACTTGGAGCAAGTCATCTTAGTACCCCTTCTAGAAGCTTTTCCATATTTAGCTCTTGGTTCACTTTGCTCCATCCTCCTGCATCTTTTGGGTCTATTAGGCATAGGCTTGACCTCTAGTGGTTCAATCACTGGATTGTTTGACTTAAGCCACATTTTCATGTTATGTATAGGTTGAATAAAGTATTGATAGGCCTTCATAAAAGTGTCATTCCTATACCAATGTTCAACATATTCTTCTAGTTCCTGCCCTACATGGTACATAGAATATATTGCATGTGCACATGGAATACCTTTAATCATCCATGCTTTACATGTGCAAGTTCTTTTTATCAAATCAATAATGTAACATAAACCCCATCAATCACTTCAAATCTAGTGTTACCATTCCAAATCAGCCTATATTTCTTTGAGTATGTTATATTTTCATCTAGTACCAATATTACCATAGGGGATATGTCAGATATCTAGGTTTCTATAAATCTTCTCATCTCAACATGCCTATTTATGAGTTTGTGCCTAATTTCCTCTAACATACTAATAATATATCTATGTCTAGGACCTACTATCCATGAATTAAATGTCTCACACATATTGTTCTCAACCACATCACATTTCACAATATCTTTGAAATATAACTTACACCATGCTTCCTTGGATAAGCTAACAAATCCTCAACTAAGCCATTACCAAGCTTATTTAAATTTTCAAGTTCATCTTTAAATTTTACCTCAAAGCTTGATTTGGCACATCTCCAGAACTATTTTCTCTTCTCCTCACCTCTCCATGTTTGAGCCCATCTTCACCAAATATGCCGTGCATACATCCTGTGTTCGGATGAATGCAGTAACTCTTGAATTATTGGTACCAAACCCTGTTACATAAGACATAACATGTTACATATACTATATTAATATTAATATTGAAATAATTATATACATATAAAATTTTAGTTTTACCTTTTGCATTAAGACATTATTGTGAGTCCATCTCCATCAACAAGCTCAAGATCATCCTTCAGATAATTAATGAACCAGCTCCAAGAATGCATTGTTTCTTGATCTACAACAGCCCATGCTAAGGGATACATCTACTGGTTACCATCCTTCCCAACAGCAACTAGTAATTCACCCTTGAAAACTCCTTTCAAAAAACATCAATCAAAGCCACTGATTCTCTTGCACCCTTCCTTCCAACCCCTCTTCAGAGCATCATAACATATATAGAAGTGCATAAATAACTGCTTCCCTGGATCCATTTTTTTTTGTCAATTTTAATCCAATAAGAAGTACTAGGGTTTGTCTCTCTTATGATGTCAGCATAATCAACAAGCCTTGAAAATTCCATCTTCCATTCACCCATAAACTGCCCTATCACCAACATCTTAGCCCTACAACATAATCTTCTACTAACATATAATCCAAACTTCTCCCTTATCAATTCTTGAAGTTTTCGAAGCTTAATATCAGGTTGAGATAGAATCCTGTCCCCAAACTTGCTTATTATCGACTTAGATGTGCACTACTTGTTCTTGTTCTTCTTAGCAACTCGTGTATTAGCTGATATTTCTTCACCTTGAAATCTCCAGAATTTCCATCATTACTAGCATATAACTCCTATTTACAATTATCACCAGTGCACTTAACTCTAACCCTGTGCCTCTCTTTAGGTCTTAATTTCACTTGTACACCATTTTCACATGCATAATCAGCCATAGCTTTCCTAAACTGTATGGCATTCTCAAAAATCATATGCAACTCAAAAACTAGTATTTCACAATTTGGATCATATCTAACTTTCTTAATTTTTCTTCTTGGTAGCAAATTAGCACCATCTACAGCATCTTTATCTAGCTCAACCTCACTGTCATCACTTCCTAGATCTGAACTATCTAAATAAACTTCATCACTTTTTAGTCTACCTGCATATTTATCCCCTCTCCTATTTTCTATGACCTTAAATTCCCTATCTATACCTGTGACGCCCGTTCCCTAACGACAAACTAGCTCAGCTAATCTTAGTTAGAGAAGGTCGCACACACACCCAGAACACATGCGGAAACTGAATAATAAAATTTCATCACACACTATTTTAATTCATGCATCACATGCCAACTATTATTAGTCACACGCCTTAGCTATTCACATGACACACATACATGTGGGAGGTTACATCCGTGATTACTACATTATTACATGCCTTTACATATTCAAAATACATATTAACCATATAAAACTTATACAAAAGTCCCAAATAACAAGCCCCCAAACCCACACTATATACTTCCTATTGTTGACCGTACCAAAATGCGGGGGACGTCCTTCAGTCACCTCTCGTCCGTACCTGCACGGATTAGAGTAAATCCATGCTAAGCGATAACGCTTAGTGGGGAACTCATACATATAGCATATAATTTATCACACATCAGAATCATCATACATAACATGCTAATAATCATGCCAGATTAACCATTACTATATTCAATCATAAGGCATCAATTACTTATTCACATTTCCATACTTCCTTGTATCACAATCACTTCTGTTTATATTTAATTAACTTTTAGCCGATTAACCAATTAGCCTTTCTGCCACTTTGCCTGCAATTCAATGACGCGGATAACGGGTATCGCATCGGTATCTCTCAGATACCAGTAATCTCATCGAGACTACTTTTTCACATTAGCACCTTCTGGTGCTTCTTATCACATTAGTACCTTCTGGTACCTTTCATCATTCCACATATAACACAATCCAGTAAGGATATTCGCATTGTGATTCCCATGGAATCAGACACATTTAACGCATGGGGCTGCAGCACTTGACCCTATAGGCATGCCTAACTATCCACTACTTGACTCGCAGGCTTAAGTTGTTAAACACGTTATTCAGTTCACTTTTCACTTTACACATTTGTATTAGCACACAGCCATACATTTCATTTGCATATTCAATATGCTTTCAAATTCAGTCTTCACATTTAATATTCACATAACTTATCACATTCAGAAGTCATCATAGTTGTATGCATTTGTAGATCACTTAACACACATACATTACTTACTCATGCTATCCTTCATTTCAGCTTAAAGCCATGCCATTAGAATGACCAAACACATTAGGATTATATTGCCAAAACAGGGTGGGTCACGGTCACAATGGATTTCATTGTCACCGTGACATATTGAAGTCCAAAACAGAATGCAAATTGGGGACATGTCACGGTCACAACCAATTTCATTGTCACCGTGATGTGTTCCCAACTCTCGGCAGAATGCAACCTGAGGGTATGTCACGGTCACAATGAATCTCATTGTCACCGTGACATATTCTCATTTGCAAAACAGAATGCCTTCCTGGGTAGGTCCCGGTCACAATGGATTCCATTGTCACCGTGACATACCAAATTCCTCTAGGCAGAATTGAACTCAGCATATGTCACGGTCACAATCAATTTCATTGTTACCGTGACCTATGCAAAAATACCAAAACACAGCTGTGATAATCACTAGCACGGCTGTGCTTTTTCAGTCAACTTCTCCTTTTACGCCTAGACCTCAAATCTCATTCTTATTTGTTTGGCAATCAACCCAAATACAACAACCACACAATCAATAACACATACCTGATTTTCCCTTCTTGTTTGGCATTCAATAATAGTACAAATCATAATCACTTTCAAGCACTTTATCACAATCATATTGCTACTATAATCATACAATTTAGCATCACATAATTCATGCTCAACCTTCAATTTCACATATCATGCAATTCAGTTCAAAACCCTATTTAACCAACACTAATCACATATTCATACAATTAGGGTTTGTTCCCAAACCTCGTCGCCTTAGCTCCTAATTACGACGGACACTCGGTTCGCCGATTACAACCTTTCCCTTATCTCTCTTCACTTCTTCAGCTAGCAAAACCAGTTCAAATTCCAGAATTGAGCACAATCCATCAATCATCATTCCAAACTAAATCAAAACCAAGAAGAAGAGTAGAAGATGAGAATATGCACACAAAACCACTTACCTTAAGGTCTTAACACTTAATTCTTGTTCCAATTAGCTACATGCACACATCCACTTAAACCACTCTCATCCTTACTCACGGAAACAAGAAGAAAGCCAAAGCCAAATGCAGAAAATGAAGAATGAGGCCAACACACACTCACCTCTCACTTCACTAGGCAAATGCATGCAAAGAAGGAGGTGGCAAAACCTTACAAAGCCACACGGAATCCACTTCAGAAAACCTGCCTCCACTTACCAATTTCTTACTTTATTTTATTCCTAATTAACCCTCCATTAACTAGTTAATCAGCCTTTAACTCATGCTTAGCACAAACATTCATAATTACCATTTAACCCCTTAACTATACTGCTTTCTTTCAATTAAGTCCAATCCTACACATTCAATCCACTCACTCACATGCCAAATTAGGTTAATTCTCTTAGGGTACAAATCCGGCCATGACAACTCTCCCCTCCTTAAAGAATTTCGTCCTCGAAATTCATACCTGAGTGAAATAGTTGTGGATGCTGTTCTCGCATAGCCACTTCTGGTTCCCAAGTTGCTTCTTCAACACCATGGTGCTGCCAGAGTACTTTCACAAGTGGTATCTGCTTGTTCCGAAGTTGTTTGACTTCTTTTGCTAAGATCACTATTGGCTTTTCATCATAAGTGAAATCTGACTGCACTTCCACTTCTGGTAGAGATAGCACATGGGAATCATCTGACCTATATCTTCTTAACATAGACACATGGAACACATCATGTAGCTTAGCCAAGGTCGGAGGCAAAGCCAACCGATAAGCTACAAAACCTACTCTTTCAAGCACTTCATATGGCCCAATAAACCTTGGACTCAGCTTCCCCTTTTTACCAAATCGCAGTACCTTCCTCCAAGGAGACACTTTTAGAAACACTTTATCACCTACACTGAACTCAATATCTCTTCTCTTCAAATCAGCATACGACTTTTGTCTGTCACTTGCTGCTTTCAATCTTTGCTGTATGATTTTAGCTTTCTCTTCTGTATCACGAACCAAATCTGGCCCTATGACTCTGCTTTCATTCAATTCTGTCCAGCAAATCGGTGAACGACATTTCCTTCCATACAAAACTTCATACGGTGCCATACCAATACTGGTCTGATAACTGTTGTTATAAGCAAATTCCATAAGTGGAAGATACCTATCCCAACTCTTAGAGAAATCCAAAACACACGCTCGCATCAAATCTTCCAAAACCTGAATAATTCTTTCCGATTGTCCATCGGTTTGTGGATGGAAAGCAGTACTGAAATTCAATTTCGTACCCAACGCTGCCTGTAAACTCCTCCAAAATTTAGAAGTGAATCTGGGATCCCTATCAGAAACAATAGACAAAGGTATCCCATGCAATCGGACAATTTCCCTTACATACAATTCAGCCAACTTTTCCATAGAATAATCCATCCGAACAGGTATAAAGTGAGCTGATTTCGAAAACCTGTCCACAATAACCCATACTGCGTCTTGCTGTCTTGAGGTCAGAGGCAATCCAGTAACAAAATCCATCGTGATATTATCCCATTTCCATTGGGGAATAGGGAGTGGATGCAACATTCCTTGGGGCACTTGATGCTCCGCTTTAACTTGTTGACAGACAAGACACTTAGACACATATTCCACTACATCCTTCTTCATCCCTGGCCACCAATACAACTGTTTCATATCTTGATACATCTTGTTTCCACCTGGATGCATAGTGAAAACTGTATTATGAGCCTCGTGCATCAATCTCTTTCTTAATTCTTTATCGTTGGCCACACACATTCTATTCTTATACAGCAGTATTCCATCTTCATTCACTGAATAGTCAGTCTTATCCATATCACCAACTAACTGCAGAACTTGTTGCAATCTCCCATCACTTCTCTGAGCAACTATTAACTCATCTTTCAGAACCGGTCTTGCTTTCAACTGTGCTAATAAAGCTCCATCTGCAGAAAACCTCCACTCAATCCGCTTTAACTGTAATACTGAAATTGACTTCCTACTCAAAGCATCGGCCACTACGTTAGCTTTTCCCGGATGATAATCCACAATACAATCATAATCTTTAAACAACTCGAGCCACCTTCGCTGTCTCAGATTCAGTTCCTTCTGTGTAAGCAGATATTTCAAACTCTTGTGATCCGTGTAAATTCTACACTTCTCACCATACAGGTAATGTCGCCAAATCTTTAAAGCAAACACTACTGCAGCCAATTCCAAATCATGAGTCGGATAATTCTGCTCATGCGGTTTCAATTGCCTTGACGCATACGCTATCACCTTCCCCTCTTGCATCAATACACAACCCAATCCGACACCTGAAGCATCGGTATACAATACATACTCTTTACCAGTCATAGGTTGTGTAAGAATCGGTGCTTCTACTAACATCTTCCTCAACCGATCGAAACTTGTTTGACATCTTCCAGACCACTCATATTTCACTCCTTTACGTAACAATCTTGTCAACGGTGAAGCTATTACTGAAAATCCTTTCACAAACCTTCTGTAGTATCCAGCCAATCCTAAGAAACTGTGAATCTCTAACACATTCTTAGGCGGTTTCCAATTCACAATAGCTTCTATCTTAGTTGGATCCACTTTAACTCCTTCAGATGAGATCACATGACCCAGAAATGATACCTCTTTGAGCCAGAACTCACACTTACTGAGTTTGGCATACAGCTGATGTTCTTGCAAAGTCCGAAGTACAACTCTCAAATGCTGTTCATGTTCCTTTTCATTTCTTGAATATACCAAAATATCGTCTATGAACACAACCACAAACTGATCCAAGTACGGTCTGAACACCCGATTCATTAAATCCATGAATGCAGCTGGCGCATTGGTTAACCCGAATGGCATTACTAGAAATTCATAATGCCCATAACGAGTTCTAAACGCGGTCTTAGGTACATCTTCCTTCTTCACTTGCAACTGATAATACCCTGAACGCAAGTCAATCTTTGAGAATACCCTGGCTCCCCTTAACTGATCAAACAAGTCTTCAATTCGAGGTAAAGGATACCTATTCTTTACTGTTACTTTATTCAGCTGTCGATAATCAATGCACATTCTCATTGTACCATCTTTCTTTTTAACAAATAACACTGGTGCTCCCCAAGGAGAAACACTAGGTCTAATAAAACCCCTGTTCAGTAATTCTTGCAACTGCTCCTTCAATTCCTTCAACTCAGTTGGAGCCATTCTATAGGGTGCCTTAGATACCGGTACAGTTCCTGGTACCACGTCAATTGATAACTCAACTTCTCTTATTGGTGGTACACCGCTCAATTCTTCAGGAAACTCTCTGACTATTGGTATCTCTTGCATCTTTACCTGTTCTCTCTTACTATCTAATACCAGGGCCAAATAAGCTTCACATCCTTTTCTCATACACCGACAGGCTTGCATAGCAGATATCACATTCACAAGAGGATTAGTGCACACTCCTCTCACTGTCGCTCTGTTTCCCTTACCATCAGAGAGTATAACTATTTTCTTCTTACACTTAACATCCGCATCATACTTAGTTAACCAATCCATACCCAGAATCAAATCAAACTCATCAAACGGTAGTTCAATCAAATCCACTGGAAACACACTACCTTGAACTTCTAATGCACAGTTTCGATACACTCTGTTCACATTAACATTACCTTCCAAAGGGCTAGACACACATATATCATATTTTAAACATTCAACTTTAGGCATCTTTTCACATATCTTTTTATCACATACATATGAATGAGTTGAACCAGGATCAATAAGTGCAAACATTTCCACACCACAAAGTAGAATAGTACCTGCTATCACCTCAGGCGCGTCCTGATCCTCTCGTGCCCTCATAGCATAAGCCCGCACTGGAGCCTCATCAGGTCTATCCACAATCTCAGAATCGACTGCACCTCTGGACTGACTACCTCTGCCACGTCCTCTTCCTCTTCCTCTGTTCGTAGAAGGCAAGTTTGAACCACCCCTACTCTGCTCTTGTTGATTTCCTGACATCTCATAGGTATTCGGGCAATTAGCAATGAAATGCTCAGTGCTCCCACATCTATAACAAGCACCCGACACTCTCCAGCATTCTCCTCTATGCCTCTTACCACAATGAGGACACTCATGAACCTCACTTCTATTACCAGATGTTCCTCTTCCAGAACCAGATGCTGAGGGAGCGCCTCGCTTCTTACCTCTCGCTGCAGAACTGAACCCTGATTCCGCAGGTGATGCCACATGAGAATCTCTTGATCTTTTCCCCGTCTGGGAACCACCTCTATTCGCATTCTTCCTTTGTCTCCATTCTCTTTGGGCTCCCAAAGTCCTTTCAGCTCTCAAAGCTGCTTGTACAATTCGATAGTAACTTATATTCTGCTCTGTTGTTAAAGAAATCAGCAAAGCTTTAATTTCCTCAATCAATCCATCCTCAAACTGTTGACATCGCAACACATCAGTTAACACACCTTTCGGCGCATATTTGCTTAAGCGACAGAATTCTGCTTCATACTCCGCCACTGTCATAGTCCTCTGTCTCAAACTCAAGAACTTCTTCCAATTTGCCTCTCGATGTGCTTTAGTAATATACTTGTTCTTGAATTCTTTTTCAAAGAACTCCCAGTTTAATGGTTCAGGAAGCATCGGATTCTGCAGGACCAGCTTCCACCAATCATATGCAGGACCTTGGAGTAATGACTCCACACATTCAACCCACTGATCTGGAGGACACCGTATCTCCTTAAGAATCCTTTCCACCTTCTCAATCCAGTACTCTGCTTTTTCTGACTCATCTAACCTTGTTCCATGAAATTCCTCCAAACCATGCTTCCTCAAAGATTCTATTGGGGCTCTTTGCGCCATCATACGTTCCATCACTCTCGCCATATCTTGTGTCAGTTTCATCATGGCTTCCATAGGCCCAAATGGAATCTCATTCCCATAGCCAACCGATCTAGACTGCCCAGACCCTGTCACCTCAGCTTCACGAGGATTCACACTTTCGGCAGATTCCTCACCGGTATGCCTTCCAGAATCCATCTTACTACACAGATTAAACAAGGACTTTCGCATTAGGTCAACAAACTATACACATCTTATCTACCCAATTCCCAGAAAAGACTCAACCTAGGCTCTGATACCACAACTTGTGACGCCCGTTCCCTAACGACAAACTAGCTCAGCTAATCTTAGTTAGAGAAGGTCGCACACACACCCAGAACACATGCGGAAACTGAATAATAAAATTTCATCACACACTATTTTAATTCATGCATCACATGCCAACTACTATTAGTCACACGCCTTAGCTATTCACATGACACACATACATGTGGAAGGTTACATCCGTGATTACTACATTATTACATGCCTTTACATATTCAAAATACATATTAACCATATAAAACTTATACAAAAGTCCCAAATAATAAGCCCCCAAACCTACACTATATACTTCCTATTGTTGACCGTACCAAAATGCGGGGGACGTTCTTCAGTCACCTCTCGTCCGTACCTGCACGGATTAGAGTAAATCCATGCTAAGCGATAACGCTTAGTGGGGAACTCATACATATAGCATATAATTTATCACACATCAGAATCATCATACATAACATGCTAATAATCATGCCAGATTAACCATTACTATATTCAATCATAAGGCATCAATTACTTATTCACATTTCCATACTTCCTTGTATCACAATCACTTCTGTTTATATTTAATTAACTTTTAGCCGATTAACCAATTAGCCTTTCTGCCACTTTGCCTGCAATTCAATGACGCGGATAACGGGTATCGCATCGGTATCTCTTAGATACCAGTAATCTCATCGAGACTACTTTTTCACATTAGCACCTTCTGGTGCTTCTTATCACATTAGTACCTTCTGGTACCTTTCATCATTCCACATATAACACAATCCAGTAAGGATATTCGCATTGTGATTCCCATGGAATCAGACACATTTAACGCATGGGGCTGCAGCACTTGACCCTAT
This sequence comes from Excoecaria cochinchinensis, assembly GCA_947683425.1. Lineage (NCBI taxonomy): Eukaryota > Viridiplantae > Streptophyta > Magnoliopsida > Malpighiales > Euphorbiaceae > Excoecaria > Excoecaria cochinchinensis. The sequence continues at coordinate 7,260,496 of CANTUQ010000208.1, forward strand.
AGGCATGCCTAACTATCCACTACTTGACTCGCAGGCTTAAGTTGTTAAACACGTTATTCAGTTCACTTTTCACTTTACACATTTGTATTAGCACACAGCCATACATTTCATTTGCATATTCAATATGCTTTCAAATTCAGTCTTCACATTTAATATTCACATAACTTATCACATTCAGAAGTCATCATAGTTGTATGCATTTGTAGATCACTTAACACACATACATTACTTACTCATGCTATCCTTCATTTCAGCTTAAAGCCATGCCATTAGAATGACCAAACACATTAGGATTATATTGCCAAAACAGGGTGGGTCACGGTCACAATGGATTTCATTGTCACCGTGACATATTGAAGTCCAAAACAGAATGCAAATTGGGGACATGTCACGGTCACAACCAATTTCATTGTCACCGTGATGTGTTCCCAACTCTCGGCAGAATGCAACCTGAGGGTATGTCACGGTCACAATGAATCTCATTGTCACCGTGACATATTCTCATTTGCAAAACAGAATGCCTTCCTGGGTAGGTCCCGGTCACAATGGATTCCATTGTCACCGTGACATACCAAATTCCTCTAGGCAGAATTGAACTCAGCATATGTCACGGTCACAATCAATTTCATTGTTACCGTGACCTATGCAAAAATACCAAAACACAGCTGTGTTTATCACTAGCACGGCTGTGCTTTTTCAGTCCACTTCTCCTTTTACGCCTAGACCTCAAATCTCATTCTTATTTGTTTGGCAATTAACCCAAATACAACAACCACACAATCAATAACACATACCTGATTTTCCCTTCTTGTTTGGCATTCAATAATAGTACAAATCATAATCACTTTCAAGCACTTTATCACAATCATATTGCTACTATAATCATACAATTTAGCATCACATAATTCATGCTCAACCTTCAATTTCACATATCATGCAATTCAGTTCAAAACCCTATTTAACCAACACTAATCACATATTCATACAATTAGGGTTTGTTCCCAAACCTCGTCGCCTTAGCTCCTAATTACGACGGACACTCGGTTCGCCGATTACAGCCTTTCCCTTATCTCTCTTCACTTCTTCAGCTAGCAAAACCAGTTCAAATTCCAGAATTGAGCACAATCCATCAATCATCATTCCAAACTAAATCAAAACCAAGAAGAAGAGTAGAAGATGAGAATATGCACACAAAACCACTTACCTTAAGGTCTTAACACTTAATTCTTGTTCCAATTAGCTACATGCACACATCCACTTAAACCACTCTCATCCTTACTCACGGAAACAAGAAGAAAGCCAAAGCCAAATGCAGAAAATGAAAAATGAGGCCAACACACACTCACCTCTCACTTCACTAGGCAAATGCATGCAAAGAAGGAGGTGGCAAAACCTTACAAAGCCACACGGAATCCACTTCAGAAAACCCCTTCCACTTACCAATTTCTTACTTTATTTTATTCCTAATTAACCCTCCATTAACTAGTTAATCAGCCTTTAACTCATGCTTAGCACAAACATTCATAATTACCATTTAACCCCTTAACTATACTGCTTTCTTTCAATTAAGTCCAATCCTACACATTTAATCCACTCACTCACATGCCAAATTAGGTTAATTCTCTTAGGGTACAAATCCGGCCATGACAATACCAGCCTCTCTTAGAGGAATCTCTTAAGTAGAATTACCCTCTCTCTTTACTGCTCGAGCTATTTTTTTTGCCCTAGCAATATCTCTAAATGCCCTCAATTCTTCATCTACATCACTATCATCTTCTTCTGGAATTGCATCTACATTTGAATCTTCATTCTCCTCTACTTCTACATCTAGTCTTTTATCACTATTAGAACTGCCTTCAACCTCAGCTTCTATAACCTCGGTACTTCACCCTCTGCATCATCTAAATCTGCTTCACCAACATCTGGGTCTCCTACTTTTACCTAATCATACTCTACATGTTCATTTTCTGTTACTAAAGTTGATGCGAAACCCCAAGGCTAGAGAACCCGAAACCCCTTAAACACACAATATGGCATGAACATGAACAAGAAGAAACTCCTAATCTAAAGAACCCCCAAACAACATGTGAATGGAAACGCTTATAATAGATTGATTTAAAAACATAAGAACAGAATTCGCCACAAAGTAAATACCTTGATAAGAATTTAAGTTCTTGATGCAAAAGAAGAAGACAAGCTTTCCTCTCCAATGAAGAAAATTCGGCCAAGCCAAATGATGATATTCAAAAGTGTTTTAGATGTGTCTTTTACAACTTATAATGAGGTATTTATAGCCCCCAAAAGGTAGGTAACCCTAAATAAGTCAAAAGTCCACCTAACACATGGCCACCTAACACATGGGCCTCCCACCAAATAACTAAAGCCCAAACTTATTAACTCTAAAATAAGCCTAAAATAATTAATTTAAATGAGCCCAACTTAAAGTAAGCCCAACTCACTTAAAATAAGCTTATTAAGCTATATGAGGGTCCAACTAAATAATTAAAACAAAACAAGTTGAACATAATAAAATAAGCCCCTTGGGCAGCCTAAAGCTACTCTTTGAGATTAATCAAGCACAATTGAAGCCCATCTTTTGCATTTGGCCCCATTGGATTAGATATAGCACAATTTGGCTCAACTCTCTCTTGAATCTCCATAACTTCCACAATTTGACCTGCGTAGGATTGCCATGATGGGTTGACCCCCCTGTGCACGCATCATCCCCTCCCTCTTTAGAAAAGATTCGTCCTCGAATCTTCGTTTTATTTAAGTTGGGAATTGAAGCTTGTGGAATAAATTGATCTTCATAGACAATCTTGGGAATAGGTGGAAATAATATGACTGCTTTTTCAAAAAAGAACTCATCATGTTTGTAACACCCCCATCGCCGTCCCCGTTGGAAGGACGCCGACGGACGCGTTACCGACGCTCACACACACAGATATACACATGCACAATGCGGAAGCACACTTTACTACTTAACATACATACAAAAATACGGGTTAATTAAAAACTTACCTTACCTGAGGCACAGACTGAACATGCAATAACTCACGCATATGCAGGCACTAAGCAAAAGCATACACAGAAGCATACATATAACCATACAACGGAAGTATAAGCGAAATAATAAAACAAAGGAATAACTAAACATAAAAACATACTACCTATTACATTCCCAAAAGAAAACTCAAGAATGAAACATAATTAATTACATATACAATACTACAGAATTACAAAAGCTGGAATACAGAAGTTGAACAAAATACAGAACTGCTAACTCCTACGTGGCCGACCCTGCAGAAGCACGACTCGAACAGAACCAAACCTGCCACCTGCACGGAAAGGAAATCCGTGCTAAGCGATAACGCTTAGTGGGGAGAACACACAAGAGTATGGATGGCCATTCACAATGGTCGCCAAGGCAAAACACGTTCGGATGACAAATGCGGAAATTCAAAACATATCAATAATTAGGCTTGCATATTAAAGGCATTCAATTCAATACTCACAATCAAACCATAAACTCATGTCCAGGATAGACCAAACCAGACATAATACAATACACGTTCCAAACATCATCATGCTGGACAACATACTATATCACATGCATAAACCTACATGGGTATCAAATAATAACATCTTACCGTGCGGAGCCACAAGAGCTTTACACAAGCAAATTGACATAACTAAGTACCTGTGCAGGAACTGACAACCCAATCATCATGTTGAGAGTGCTAGCTATTGAACATACTTAGACATGCCAAACACATACACTAGTCAAATATCCAAAGGATAACATTTAGAGCATCACCATACCGCTGCGCAACTCTAATATATTAAGCATCATGCAAAAACACTCTGATAGTGGAGACTGAAGGCATAACTACTTAGTATTACATTCATAACATCAACATGCAGAAAGTACAGTAATCATCACATACTTACCGTCACAATCGCTTCGATTCACTTGCTTACACATAACAAATCTATGCTTAAGTCATATACTTAAATACATCAATCGAATCATTTCAAAGCATTCAGAAATTATAACAAATCGCATAACAAATACGGATAATCATATTAGATATAAAATCATGCTTACTTAATACAGACATACATTCTGAAGTCCATAGTCACATTTATATACACATAAACTGATTCCTGAAATCTTTATCATGCTCAAACGGATATCACATTCTGATAGTCATTTCAAAGTAACACAAAGCAGTAAAGCACCTGCTGACTCACAATAGTGGATAACGAGTGTACTGAACTGATTAGTACCTTACGGGTACAAGTCGGCCAAAGGGTACCTTACGGGTACGAATCGAAAACCATTTTATTTATCACAAAAGCATTTTACTGATGGGGGATCTTAACCCGATCCAAATACATTAAAAAGGATCACGAGGATCCGTACTGAGGGGGGGTTCGCGAGGAACCAGTCGGGGGACCTGATCAGGGTCCAAACGTTCAAAGGGCGCTGCAGCTACTGAAGACTCTATTAGGCATGCCTAACTATCCACTAGACTGACTCTCGCAGGTCATGCATAAAACAATACACCTTTCGAATCGCACAACGCATAAATATATATATAAATATATACATCATGCATAAATCAGAGTACAATAGACATATAAATATGCTCATAAGGTTGGTCATATCTCATACATTCCCATTGCAAAACATAAGACAGTTAATATACTTAACATTTAAACACTGTTCTAAAACATGCCAAGAATCAGGTATAGAAACACTATCATACCAATGATTATCAAAACATAATCCTAAACATGCATTAGGTGAAGATACTAAGCATAAACCATGCATAGTCCAAATTACATTTAACATAATACAATGAGCTCCAAGGCTAAAGCATAACAATGCATTCAGACATTAACCACATTATTCAAATAAATATAGCATAGCATAATATCAATCATACCCTATACAAGTCATATTCTGGAGCATGTGAAAATTCCTTCAATCATATTTAGCAATACTCATCATACTAAAGCATGTCAGGAACACATGTAGAATCATATCATGCAAATGATCCAAAGACGCATAATCTGAATCATGAAATGATACTATATATTTCTAAGCATGGCAGATTACTCTTAGAGCAGAATTCAATCAAAGATATGCATAACATATTACTAATCATAACTGAAATAGGCTAACCAATCCGATGAGCAAAATAAGATAGCACTCAATAGAAGAAAGAGCCATTTAATAATAAAACTAGTCACGGTAAACAAAGCAAAACAGAAAAGCCATACAGGAGCATATAACAGCATGACTTAAATTATACAGCAGTGAAGACCCATACAGAAGAAATAAGAAATCCATTTTGGTTAAAACTGGGTGAAATCGGAAAAAGGGGCTGAAGAGGGGTCGGTCACGAGTCGTGTCACGACTCGTGACTGACCTCAAAGGGGTCACGAGACGTGACCTAGTGTCACGTCTCGTGACCTGCTAGAGAGTCACGGGACGTGACTCTATGTCACGCCTGGCCTCACAAGAGTCATGCCGTGACTCTAAGTCACGAGACGTGACTTTCCTCTCACAGAGAGAAACAGTCACGCTTCGCAACTGGAGTCACGCCTTGCCCTTCACATGAGTCACGTCGTGACTCTAAGTCACGAGACGTGACTCTCCTCTCACCGAGAGAGGAGTCACGCTTCGCGACTGGAGTCACGCCTTGCCTTTACCAGAGTCACGTCGTGACTCTAAGTCACGAGACGTGACTTTCCTCTCACAGAGAGAGACAGTCACGCTTCGCGACTAAGGGTCATGCTTCGCGACTTCGTCCAGCCCGCCGAAAAGTCACGCGTTGTGACTGGGAGACAGAGTCACGTGGCGTGACTAGAAGTCACGTCTCGTGGCTTGTCTCTCTCAGGGAATTCACGACACACTGGAAATGGAAAATTATACAGAAACGCGATTTCCCATTTCCAGGTTGCCCAGAATTCAAAGAACTCAATAAAAATCATTTTCAATCTGATTCAAAACACATCCAAACTCATCTTACCTTACAGTCGATCTTCCAAACATCATAAACAAGATAATTGCAATTAATTCCACAATCAAACAATCAAAATCATGCATAAACCCATTCAAGAATATAAACCCTAAAAGTTACAGTAGGTTCAAAAACACAAACTCAGAACTTCAAATTCAATCCTTAACATGCATTACTAACACATCTACTCACGTAATCATGCATATACACATTCCAGGACACATCAATTTCCAGAAATTAGACCACGCAAACACAATCATAAGCCTAGAGAGAAATAGGACAGAGACAATCAACTGAGATTGAAGAACAGAGAAGTTCAAACACTGCATGCAATCCAAAACACTCCCAAACCTGGAATCGAAGATCCAAAAATCACACTTTCAGCTTCAAGATCAGTCCTCAATCCTTTCCTTGCCTTTGCTTTGCTTCTTCTTACAATCCAAAACTTGCACAAACAAGAAACCCACAAATCCTTAGTTCAAACCCTAACTGAAGTAAAACCAGGAAGATGAAGAAGAAGAACAGTACGTTAAACTCCAACTTACCTCTTCAAGCAAAGTACAAACTCCACCAAGCCAACCACAACCCAAGCCAAGTGAGAAAGAAAGGAAAAGCAAGAAAGGAGAAGAGAAGAAGAAGAAGGAACGTGAGAGGAGGGGACGAACCGGAATACAGTCTGTGTTCCCTCTCTCTTCCTCTTACTTCTTCTTTTTCTTCTTTCAATGCCCACCTAACAGTCCACTTGGCAGATCCTAATTGGACACCAAACTCCACTCAAACATTCCAAAACAATTAATGCTCTTTAGTCCTTTGGCAAAATACACTTCACTCACTTACACAATTCTTTCCTTACAAACTTAATTATCTTTTCAATTAGGTCCTTAACACTCCAAATTTCTCAAGCACAGATTACTGGAATACCCTTCTGATCCCGACTTAGCATGCACAATCCGACTAGGGCTATTTTGGGGTGTGACAATGTTCCTGCAAGTTAACACAAAAACTAGGAAAAACATGGTTAGTTAATTCAGGAATCTCATTTTGATCATGATTATCTTCTTTTTCCATGTTCAATTCAACCTCCTGAAGCACCACATGATCAATCATAACATGTTGATCATCCAACTCAACTAAACAAGCATCTTCCATTTTACAATCTTCTTCCTTTTCCCTCAAACAATCAACGTCTACACTTCCACTTATGTCTTCCTCATTTACAACATCATCGTCATATAAATCTATAGCATCTCTTTTAGCTTCACAGATAATCTCTTCCACTACAACTTCCTCTTTCTTTATTTTCTCCTTTTGCAAACACTTACCTAATTGTCTAAAAAGTTGTTTAAACCGCAATTCTGCATTTTTAAGGTCTTCCTTCAATAACTTAGTATCCTTTTTTAACTCATCCAATGTTTCTTGATCTAAATGTCGTCATGACTTATAATAGGACATCCTCACAATCACTTCCTCACGTGTTTCACTCAAAATATGGCACTCCACTCGTGTGTCACTCTGTTTGGTTTTTACCCTTTTTTAAGCTCACTCACTCAAGCCTTTTTACCATTCAGGCTTGCTATCTTCAATTGCACTTTAGAACTCAATCTCAAGTCAAGATGATTCACAAGTCAACAAATATAAATGAGAATGTAATGAAAACACTTAACAAAAAAAGTTAAGAATGACGCCTACCAACAAATTGCCACTTTGATTTTTCAAATTAATTTTTCAAATTCAAATGTTGGACAAATTTGAATTTTGGTATTTCCCTAATGGAAAAGTCAATTTTTGATACAATGGATGTGAAGACAAGAAATCAAAGAAAGTCAAAAATGACAACTACCCATAAATATTCACTTTGACTTTTCAAATTAATTTCCAAATTCAAAGTATGACCAAATCTAAATTTTTGTTTCTTTGTGATTTTTCTTTCCAAACTTTATCTCAATGCTGACTTTTCTTTTTTTTTTTAAATTCGGATAAACAGTGTGAATAGTACTATGAACAGTAACTTGAACAGTACCAACGATTTTTTTTTTTTGAAACTTAAAACATCAAACACAAGATCTGATATAGGAATAAAGAAGAACACAAAAGAACAAATTCAAAAATAAAGAAGAACACGAAATTGATAAGAATAAGATTGTAAATTATACAACACGGAATTATCTTGTTCTAATGGAAATAAAACAATAAAACAGCAAATTAACACAAGATAAATAAGAATTTATCCTAATCCAAACTCTGATACCAAATGATGCGGAACCCCAAGGCTAGAGAACCCGAAACCCCTTAAATACACAATATGGCATGAACATGAACAAGAAGAAACTCCCAATCTAAAGAACCCCCAAACAACATGTGAATGGAAACGCTTATAATAGATTGATTTAAAAACATAAGAACAGAATTCGCCACAAAGTAAATACCTTGATAAGAATTTAAGTTCTTGATGCAAAAGAAGAAGACAAGCTTTCCTCTCCAATGAAGAAAATTCGGCCAAGCCAAATGATGATATTCAAAAGTGTTTTAGATGAGTCTTTTACAACTTATAATGAGGTATTTATAGCCCCCAAAAGGTAGGTAACCCTAAATAAGTCAAAAGTCCACCTAACACATGGCCACCTAACACATGGGCCTCCCACCAAAACACAAATAAGTCAAAGGCCACCTAACACATGGCCACCTAACACATGGGCCTCCCACCAAATAACTAAAGCCCAAACTTATTAACTCTAAAATAAGCCTAAAATAATTAATTTAAATGAGCCCAACTTAAAGTAAGCCCAACTCACTTAAAATAAGCTTATTAAGCTATATGAGGGTCCAACTAAATAATTAAAACAAAACAAGTTGAACATAATAAAATAAGCCCCTTGGGCAGCCTAAAGCTACTTTTCGAGATTAATCAAGCACAATTGAAGCCCATCTTTTGCATTTGGCCCCATTGGATTAGATATAGCACAATTTGGCTCAACTCTCTCTTGAATCTCCATAACTTCCACAATTTGACCTGCGTAGGATTGCCATGATGGGTTGACCCCCCTGTGCACGCATCAAAAGTATTTGCTTGTGCAACCTCTACAACCACCCTAGACTCCTCATTCCCACTATTTATATTATAAGCAACATAAGTTATTGCCCTAGAGCTAATAGGTAAAATAACTTCTTCATTTAATATTGGGTTCTGGACCACATGTTGGATACAAATATACAGCTCATCATCATTCTTTAGGCCTTTCACTAAGTCCAGAAGTTTAAAATCATTTTTTAGCATAATAAACTTTTTTGTTATTAGGTCTTAGCAACATAATCCATATACCTCTGCAAACCTAATTTTCCTCGAATGCCATACAAATTCAACTGAAGAAAAATGGTTTTTGTTTATTATCCAAGGTTCAACTTTAGCCTCCCTTACATACCTAAGCTCCCCATCTTTTACAAAACTCCTCCCATGGCGAAATAAAATCCTAATAAAGCACTCCCCCATATAATTTGTACTATAAAACAAATAACAACAGTGTATCAAAATCAAACACCAATTTCATTTTATTGTCCATGAAAAAGCAATAAAGTAAATTCAATCCACATTTCATGTATCACTAAACTTAAAAAAGCACAAAAGTCAACTAATTACAGATGATTCTTTTAAAGCCAAACAAATGCCCTAATTTCTGGAGATAAATCTCGAAAATACCATTGAGAAAATATATAACAAATTATATAACAAATTAAGCAAAATAACTCACATTTTTCTTCTCTGTTGTTAGCGCCTTCCACTGAAAAACTCGTTCGTCTATGCTTTGCTCCCTTTTCACAAACACTAACCTACAATCACCACTCTATTTCGAACGTTTCTTTTTAATTGCCTTTCTGCTTCTTATGTTTTGTGCTGTTTAATTTTGTTTTGGCTTAATGATTAGTATTCCCTTATCTCAAAATCGAAAGAATAAAAGATATAGAGATGAATAAAATTTCTAGGATTTTTTTGATCTTTAGAATTGAGTTTCTGTTTTTCAATTTCTTTCTTTTGCCCAAGCTATAGAGAATAGACCATTCATCTCCTTGCTATTCAACACATCTGAACTGCAAAAAATACACGTGGCAAGAATGTATTGGTTAAAATGCCACATCAGCGCTTCTACAATACACGCACCGAGCTTTCTGTATTTCTTGTTCAAAAAGGGTTTATATACATGTGTTTCACTTACTTGAGGTGTTTATTAAGTCATTAGATTACTTGGGGTGTCAAAATGAAAATTGATGTTAAGTTCAGGGGTTATATTATGTATTCATCCTTTCGTAATTTACACATTTAATTCATAATTCTTATCTTTTCACTTAAATTTTTTTTTTGCCCCAAGTATATCCAAATCCTCGAATTGGATATGCGGGACGTGGACCCTACAGATCCAAATCTATTGAAGTGACGACTTAGGTAGCCAACGCTTCGATAGTGTCGAAGTGGCCACTTAGGGGCCCAACGCTCCTACGTTTCCATAATGTTCCTGCATGATATATAACATAACATAACATAACATGCATGTGTAGACCGCCATTGCCCTATAAATGCGAGTCACAATGACTCGCTAGTGGTATACCATTAACTATCGGTATACTAAGGGCAAAACTAATCATTATTTATTTCCTTACTTACATTCCATGCTCATTTCCAAGTTTAATAAGAATCATATTTTTTATTTTATTGCAAAACTAATCATTAGTTAATTCCTTACCGACATTTCATGCTCATTTCCAAGTTTGATAAGAATCATATTTCTTATTTCATAGTTCTCATAATACATTATTATACATACTTGTACTTTTTCTCTTAATGCATGCTTAAAGTCATTTCATGTTCCATTTCCAAGCTTGTTTGTATTCATAAAGTTCACATGGTCCATAAAAAGATATATACATATAACTCCACATAATCACTTTTCCACACATTCATTCTTTATTCTAACCATTGTATTCAATGTAGTTATCATCGAGAAAACATCTAATTCAAGATCCACATATTCATACTTATTCACCATCATACATACATACATATATCTTATTTTTACATCAAGTAAATATTTACTATGAAAATTATGAATATTTCTCAAATTTATACATTATCATGGTATTTTCATAATTCATATGTTGTACTCATTTTCAAATAACTTGCAAAATCAAGTAATAAGTCATATATGCATTATACATCCCTAAATTTAGTATTTACTTAATTATCTTATTACGTGTATCATATTTACATATTTTGTAACGGCCTGTACCCCCTAGAGGATAAAGGAGCGCTGCACACACAAACTATTCAAATTATTATCTAATAAGATTATCTTAGCCATATCACACTAATCAAATTAATAAACCGTACTATTGTTATTTCTTTTTATACCCTCAAAATTTAAATTTCTTGATTACTTAAACAATGAATAACTTTTTATAACAAGTCATACATATACATTTACAAACTCTAAAATATTTATATTGCACTATTACAATATCCTTTACGTATTCACTATACTGTTCATTACAAAAATATACATGTATATATATATATCAAAAACAAAAAGACTTCAAGCTTCAATCCTAGTGGCCTGCATATGGCGACTCAACACTAGCACATCCAAAAACTCAAGAACCTATATAGGAAAACACATGTGCTGAACAAAGTCTCAGTGGGGAGAAAATAATGTATTTGACTTCTTATGAAGTCACAATAATCATAAAATCATATGCTAATATCAATGTCACCCAATAATATTCATTATGAATCATACACTTATACACCAGCATTCTAAGGATCACTAAGTTATTATACAATGGTCGATAATCACTTGTCACAATTATACCATTATTTCACTTCAATTGCCTGAATTCTTATCAATAGAGGATAATGAGAACAATCACTAGATACTGACGAGCAGTATCAAATACTGTGAAACGTGAGTCTCGAATCACTAGGATACCAAGTGGTATCAAACACTAGGTACCTCTCGGTGCGAACACTTACCCTTATAGGCATGCCTATCTATCCACGATTTGATAATTGTAGGCTCAGTAAATAATTAAATTCCATTATTTATAAGCCACTCATTTTCAATCACATTCAATATAATTGCGTATAAAATACACAATAATAATCCATGCAATTAGGTTATCATAATAGCATTCTGTGAATGCCTCACACATAATTTCTTGTTCAAAATATTAATCAATCAACTTGTGGAAGAAAGCACATTAATGGCTAAAACAGGGGAGGGTCACGGTGGGCAAGTTTTGGTGTTGATTGTGACACCTAAAAATAAGCAATTTTGCCTTTCAGAAGTATTGGTCACGGTCAGCAGGTATTGGTGCTGACTGTGAGGTCCCAAAATAAGCAATTCTGCCTTCCCTTGGCATTGGTCACGGTGGCAAGGTTTTGGTACTGACCGTGAGGTACCAAAATTTTGCCTTACAAAAGCAGAATCTCTATTGTGGCCTAAAATGGTCGCCCAGCTGCATCCCCCAAAGAGTCCAATTTTAACTTCTTTTAATGCATGTATATCTAAAATAATAGGCGTCAACTCCCTATTGGCCCAATGTTTTAAGTCCTTGGTTAATTTTTTTTAGTCCTTACCTTTAATTCTTACTTCCACATGCATAAATTGCAACTTATTTTTTCATTTTAATCCTTGATTTAATGCATAAATCACAAATTATGCAATTAGTTATGTGCCTTCTAACAAATTCAAAAATACCAACCGTGTCCTAAATGCACAATTTGGGCTCAAATGCACTGAAACTTAACATTAGCATGCATAAAATGCTCCGATCCTACTAAGGTATACTTTGGGGCCTTACATATTCATGCTATTATTCCATGAATTTCTTTAACATCACGTCGCTTTTAACCAATTGCCATAATATATTTGTTCACATACATTAAAGTTTTCATGTCATTTGGCCATTTTCTCTTCACCTATACTATTTGTAACCCGCTTTAGAATTTTCCCAGTTTCATTTACAATCCATCACATAAAGGTTTGCACATATTTATATGTCTATGAATATAATCGCTACTTACAATCATTTTCCTTTTCTTATATATATATATATATGATCTATTCATAGGGGAAAATTCAAAGTCATGCCTTTGTCCTAATTATCCATGTATCCAATAAACTTCAAATAAATGATAACACGATTGATGAATTATAAAAATCAAGTCAAGCTAACATAAAAGTATACCACAAAGTAGATTAGGGTCTTCCAGGTAGGATTTTCTAAGATTTAAATGAGGCCATGTTGATCATTTAAGAAGTACTAAAATATCATAAAACTCAAGCTTTCTAATTGTTTAGTTCAAATTATAAACATAATGGAACCTCCCAAGTAAAGAGGCAATGCTAGCTAAGACATAAACACAACCAAACTAGAGTGGACATAACCAAAACAAAGGCAAGAGTTATATGACAACACAAATTTAACACAATGAAGACTAAAAACTTCAATAAGTAAAGTAGTAATTCATTTAAAAAGGTAGAAGCTCAGCTACTTAAAAGTAATGAAAGAAAAATGATGGTTTCTTCACATGTGAAAATTGAAAATAACTTGGCTTTTGAGGAATTCTTATTCAATTAAGTAAAAGGCACAATCAAGTTATTCCACACCTTATCTTAATATCTACTGATGTCAAAATAAATAAATTTCCAAACTCATATATACTATGAAATTAGGAGCAATTATAGGTAAATAATCGGTGAACATGTAGATTTACCGAGAACATAGAATTTTCCCAATAGATTTAATTAATTTAAAAGGCATATGAAAAATTAAATTTGGTAGTGCATATACCATATTTCAAGATTAAATTTTTCATTGTCAAATTTATTTCACCGGTCACTGTCTTCTGAGCCTTGTGGAGATGCACTTTCATCGCCAACATGAAGCTCAGAGTGCTGGGACTGGCTTTTGGTGGTCACTCGCCCAAACGCTGTGTCATTTGGTTGGAATTGGCATCGATAAGTTTCAACACACTCCTCTCTGATTTGTTCGTCATCAGAGAATAAGGAGAATCAAAGGGCATCAGAAGACTCGCCGCACCCTCAGCAGCCCTCCTTGTCGCCACCCGACGTCGGAGGTGGCTGAAAAATGGAGAAATGTCTTTGATTTTTTTTAGTAGAGAGAAATTGCGAGAAATGAAGGTAGAGATGGTGGAGGAGAACGATGGGCAGCGGCATGGCTGGTTGATGCAGTGGGGGATGTCAGGTTATCACTAGTGAGGGTGAAAATCCTCCCCTGCCTCTCTCTCGGGTTCCCTTTTTCTTCATTTCCTTCGTTTCTCTCCTCCCTTTTTTTTCTGTTCTTTTCTTATCCTTTATTTATTTTCTTCCTTTTCTCAAAAATTCTAGGACTTTACAGAAAAAAATATTTTATTATGTACTTACTTATATATTTTTATTTGTTTTAATTGAGTTAATTATTTGTGTATATAATTCATTTAGTTAGAATTATTAATTCACTTTATAACCTCCATGATGCATTCATAACCATTAAATTTTGACCCTCAAAGCTCATGGTCAAAACATTATTTTTCTGTCTAAGAGTTACAATTAACAAATTTGAAATTTAGCGTGTTACAAGCTATTCGCTCTATCCCACCAAATTGTCACTTTTTGAAAAAAAAATTATCCCACCAAACTGTCACTTTGGTAAGTTCAAGATAACTTTTAATGTACCATTTTCAACTTTACCCTCATATAATATCAACAAAAAATTTAATACCTTAATTAATGTTTCTCCTTATTTATTTATTTATTTATTTCACATACTTTACTATGTAACCTAAATTAAAATGGAGCACTTTAGTCTATTTAATATAATTTTACATAAAATTTATCAAAACCAACAATTACGTTAATATCTGTGGTTTGTATAATAAGTGACAATTCGGTGAGATGGAGAGAGTATTAGTAACCTAGCTTTGTCTCTTCAATTATTAGAAACAAAGCAAGACCAGGATACTAAACTCCAATCTTTAACCACAACACCGTTGTTGCCTTCTAATCATCATCATCATCAGTCTACCAACATCTCTCTTTTTCTAATCCTTCTAAAAAGCCACCTCCCAAGCGCACTTTTAGGGTTGTGTAAAACTCGAACTGAATAACCCAACCCGAACTAGCTATTCGGGTAGTTCGGGGGATTCAGGTTAGGTTAGGTATTAAAAATATTAATATTTTGGGTTTGGGTTGGGTTAAAACCCCTCTAAACCTAACCTGACAAAAATTACTATATAAACTGTGATTTTTTTTTAGTTTTTTAATCACCTAACCTCTCTCCCCTCTCCTTCAGCCCTTCTCTCTCTCTCTCTCTCTCAACATTGAAGTAGCCTTCCATCTCATTTCTGTGCGTTCACCTTCCATCTTTCTCTTTTAATCTCTCGAAGCAACTTTCCATCTCTCTCTCTCTGCTTCCACCACCGATCAGTTGTTGTTCTCCCAGCGAGAAACAAATAGAGAGACGAGATAAGGAAGACCACCAAAAAAAGAAAAAAGCAAAAAAACTCCAAATCGAAGAGGGGATTAGAGGAATCACTGAAGCAATGAGAAGGAATATATATATATATATATATATATATATATATATATATATATATATATATATATATATATATATATATATATATATATATATATTGGCTTATTTCTTTCTTTTTTTTTGTATTAGATCTATGTTGGTTGTGATGGATTTTGAATTTTTTTCTTATTAGATTTATGTTGGTGGGTGTTGGGATGAATTTTGATTATTTTTCCATTAAATTTGTGTTTTGAAAGGGAAAGGTTTCTGTATTTCGTGTTGGTCGGGTTCTTCGGTTCAGGCCCCGAAAATTTTGGGTTCTTCGGTTCGGGCCCCCTACTATTTATTAGGGTCGATTCGGTTTGGGATTTTAGGCATATTTTGAGTGTCAGGTTATTCGAGTTCTGTTCGGGTTAACCCGAACCCTCCCGATGCACACCCCTACGTACTTCCATCAAGGACCGCCACACCAAAGTTGAAGATTGTGGCCGTTGGATCCGCATGCTGGCCATGCTTACTGCTAGGTTTTTTCAGCTCACTCATAAACTTAACTACAAATCCAATGGCAAGACCATCGAATGGTTGTTACAACAAGCTGAACCCATCGTCATGGCAGCTACGGACACTAGTATAATTCTTGCCAAGTTCACTTCTCTTAACATCTCTCTTTGTAGCTCTGGCTCCTCCACCTCCGCCTCTCATCACTTAAGAAACATTTATTTCAATCCTAATTTTCACTAATAATTGAGGAATATAAAGTGACTTAGCAGCAACCGACAATTTTCACATTTGGAAAGAATGGGTAAAAGAATGTTCAAAATTCACTATGCAAAATTTACTCAGTCCTCTAAAACATGAATTTGGAGAGGGAGGGAAAAAGAAGTGAGGAACATATGGAGAATTCTACTATTGAATCAATTGATGGTATGTGCGCGCTCGTCTTTAATAAGTGTGACACCCCTTACCCGTACTCAGGCGATCCCATCCCATGAGGAGTAAGATGCCGTACGAGTCAGGGTGCTACCAAACAAAGCAGAGAACAATGCGTAGATAAACATATACAAAAGTGAGATAATTAAAAACTTTTGCGAAGTATAAGAAAGAGAAAGCTGATCATGCATTAATATAACGGAGGCATTACATTACTGTTCTGATCAACTAAGAGATACAACAATTAATTGCAAATCCCAAATTACATAAACAAAAGCGAAAGCTATTACAAAACCAAAATAAGAGAGTTCTATACAAAAAGAATCTCAAAATACAAAACTCAGTCCTATTCTAAACCCTGCTGCGTTGGCTTGGACTGCAGTAACTCTCCCAAAGCAACTCCTTCCGCACCTGCACGGGTAAACACACCGTGCTAAGCGATAAACGCTTAGTGGGAAACCACACATATATCAAAGGACGACCATTCACAACGGTCGTCAAGGAAAAACACAGGCGTACATCATAATATACCATACACATAGCGTATCAATTGCATAAGCATGCATATATATACTAAAGCCATACATTCAGAAGCTCATAACAATGTTCATATTCCCATAACAGATTATACTTTTCACTTATGAGTTCACACATGTATCACATACATTTCCTCATAATATAATTCATACCAGGCACCTGCTGACTTGAGGGAGTGGATAACGAGTGTACGGACAGTACTTTACGGGTACGAGCCGATACGGACAGTACCTTACGAGTACGAATCGATAAATCAAGATACTTTTAACTTTCACAAAATATTTTCAAAAGGGATTTTAAATAAGATCTGAACACATAGGGGTTCGTGAGGAACCAAGTGGGGACCTGATCGGGGTCCAAAAGAAACTGAGGGCTGCAGCTATAAGACTCTATTAGGCATGCCTAACTATCCACTTTCTAGACTCTAGCAAGTCATGCATAAGCCATTCAATCCATTTCATAACATTCCAAAATCATAATCATGCATGTACATAGTCGTATCATGGATCCGCATTCATATAATTCATAAGACATCAAGCATAAATCTCAGAGACATTAAAGGAAACTGGAGTTCAAAAACCGCACACACAAAAGAAAACTCATTCAGCATATAGGGAGCTGTCGCGCTCCCGACGTCTGTTGCACTCGCGACAGAGACCAAAGTCTCTTCGCTGCGCGTATGCGACAGATTTCATGACCGCGAGGAGGACGGAGGGGCCAGGCTCTGTCGTGCTCGCGACGGATGTCGCAATCGCGATAGAGAACAAATATTGCTGTCGCGGGCTCTCGACAAATCGCTTGCTCGCGATAGCACTTGGCCAGCATCACGCTCTGTCGCGATTGCGACGGATGTCGCGCTCGCGACAGAGGGTGCTCAACACTTCGGCTATCGCGGGCTCGCGATAGCGAAGCTCCAAAACACCGATCTTTGTCGCGCTCGCGACATCATCGGGTTTTTCAAAATCTGCAGAATTCTGCAGATTTTCTTCCTCCCACAATCAACCACAAATACACACAAAACTCATCCAATAACCTCTTACCTCAAACCCAGCCATCCATTAGCATCAACAACCATAATTTAACATTAATCAGCAAGAAATTTCACACAATTCATTAATTTAAACCTCCAATTCCAAGAATCATCCAAAACCCCAATTTATGCACAAAACCACATCAACTCCAAGATTATCACAATTAACTCATGCTCTTGGAAGATTCACATTCCAAAACAAAAACCCATAGCGTATACATCAAAATAAAGAACGTATAACAACCTAATCCTAAGAAAGTATCAGATCTCATACATAAACATATATATATATACATGAAAACCAAGAAATTCCCAAACCTTAAAATCCTTAGCTCCTATTGCTTGGATCCACTAGTTCCAGCCTTCTCTTTGCCCTTTGGCTTGCGAGGAGACTCAACTAAGCACAAACAAGCACCCAAACACCAAAAACACAAATCCTAACTTAGATCCAACCCAAGAAGAAGAAGAAGAAGGAAATGCATGAATAACACAAGGAAGAACTTACCAAGGAAGAAGCAAGAACTTACCAAGGAAGATGTAAGGGAGTAATTAATTCCACCACTTGAGCTTGAATCTAAGTAAAGCACTTAGGAGAGTGCAAAGGAGGAAGAAGAAGAAGAAGAGAAAACGGGAAATGGGTTTCAAAAATCTGATTTTTCCCTTTTTCATTTTCTCTTTCCCATATTTCTTTCCCCTTTACACATGTCAACCATCTAGTGGAGGAGATTACTTACTCACACCCTAACTAAGTGTATCACATGCACAGAATGAAACACCCTAATAATGCACCCTACACATGTATGAGCAACACACACAATGCTCCCTCAAGGATACACCCTACAAATGTGTGAATGCATACACACCACAATAACCCACTAGTGCATATCCTACTATGGTGCACTCACACACACACAAATCTGTCCTAACTAATTCACACCATGGTGCAACACATGCACACACGCACCAAAAAAACCCCAAATCATACAATATTACCAAAATGCTCTTATTATGCTGACTCATGCAAATGCACACACATACATATATGGCTCATTCAACTAGGGGGCAAACGGGATGTGACAATAAGTGTAGACACCAGGTCCCGAGTCGGGTTTGATGTCAAAAAGTGATTTTGGGTCCTTAGTAATTCCCTCCGAAAAAATAAAAATATATAATATAGATTAGGTAGATAAAATTAGAAGTTAATTATTAATGTTGGGTTAATTTAATTTATTAATATTGTAAGTTTAATTAGATAATTAAAATTCATGAAATATTAAAGATTAATTAGTTAATATGTGAATTGTTTAATTAATTAGATAAATTATATGATATATTAAATAGATTAAATATATTAAGATGTAAAATATGTAATGTAATTAATATATAATGTTTAATTAATATGTAATGTTTAAATTAATTAATGTGTGTTATTTAATTAAGTTCAAGTAATTAAAAAACTAAAAATGGATGAAATTTCCATTATGACCCTAAAACCAACCCTAATTTTAGGGTATAAGAAGAAAAGAATGAAGAGGGAAGAAGGGGGCTCTCTCTCTTTCGGCAACTAGGAAATTAGAAAGAAAAAAAGAAAATTGAGAGTAAGAGGAGAGGGAGCTCTCTCGGCTGGGAAAAAAGACACAGAGCAAAAGAACCAAGAAGAAGCCAAAGGCAAATAGAAAGAGAATAAAAGAGAGAGCAGAGAAAACAAAACCAAAGATCAAAGAGACAAATCCAAAAAGCCAAACAAAAGAGAAATAGAAAAGGAAATAGAGGGAAGAAATAAGAACAGAAGGAAAGGAGCAGACCCAGACCACGACGCCGGAAAAGGGAAAGAAAAGGGGGAAGGAGGCGAGGCCTCCGTCGGCCAGCCACGGCGGCGAACCGCCGCACGCGCCCCGCCGGAGTGAAGAGGAGACCCAGACGCACCGAACGGCAACCTCCGATCAGCCATCGGTGTCGGCGTGGAGGAGATCGGCGAGAGAAGAGAGGACGCTGCCAACGCGACTTCCGACCGAATCCGGCGACCTTCCGGCGCGTAACCACCGACGTTAGACTCCCGACGCTCCGATCTACCATCCGGTGTTGGTGGTGTCTCCAACGGCCGCTCCGACGAGCCTCCGGCGAGGGAAATCCGGTGAGCCTATTTTTTATTTATTTATTTTAATATATTATTAATTAATATTAATTAATATTATTATTTATTTATTATTATTATTATTATTTATTATTTATAATTCTGTATTTATTTAATATTTATTATTCTTTTATTAATATTATTATTTTATTATTTATATTTATTTATTATTCTATTTTATTATTATTATTATTATTATTATTATTATTATATATTTACTATTATTCATTATTATTAATATTATTATTGTCTAATTTGTGTTAATTAAATTTGATATTATTATTAATTGATTTGTGATTATTATTTAATTTTATGTTTTATTATCATTATAATTATTAGCCCCGGTGCGTTCCTGAAGCACGACCCCATTTTCACTCAATTTGGGGAAGTGTTAAGGATAATCACCAGCCCAAATCTCGTACCTAAATGGTATATCAAATGGTGACCCGATCGGTCGTTACGCTTGTAATGAGCTAGACCCGTCGGCAGGGATCATGTTTGGGTAGCCCTAAAATTTCATCACCCATGACCAAAGCCCATGTACTGGCAATAGATACTTTCCCTAGGTGGTATGAACCATAATACATTGCTTATTACATGGATCAATATGTATTGGACAAATCCAGATAATTTGACTGATCACTTAATCAAAGGCTTTCATGCCCCGATAGGTCCGTGTCAATTTATTCGGACTGTCTAAATACATGATGATCATAACCCATGTGCTTGTGCATTACTTAAGAGAGGTTATACTGCCGGTTTTTCACCGTGCACCATACGCGCCTATTGGGTTCCCTGTTAACCCATGGGCTAATCCCACCTAGGAAAGAGACCGCACGACCTCGTGTGTGGGGGCAATAAGGTTGGAAAGCTCTACGTGCTTGCATGTGGTTGTTTATGCTCGCGTATTGTATATTATTATCCTTGCATTATTCTAACAATTTGAATATTTTTCCCATCAGTTGGGAAAGAGATCAATCCCAAGGATAGAGATTCAAGAAATGAGGAGTTGTTGCATCAGAAATTTAAAATGACTGAGCTACCGAAGATGGATGGTACTTCAGACCCTTCTGCCCATATCAAGCAATACACTTTAGCGACGAAGGGCGCGAGGCTAAGTAAGAAGCAAAAAAGTGGAGTATTCTTGCTTCCATTTAGTAGGTGGTATCATGGGCTGGATAGGAGAGTCAAGGAAGAGCGGAACCTTCTGACTGATGAGTTTATGAGCAATAATAATAAATAAAACACATGCATTTTGTCTCATGTGTAATTCTTTTTATAACCCGTGCACTCTGTATATAAAATTGCTTATATCATAATTTGTGAATATAAATATAACACGCTTGTCATGCATGCACATAATAATGCTTGTCGCAATACATACATATTAACATTCTTTATGACATCAATTGTGCGCCATTATATGTATATACAGCATACATCATCAGATGTACATATTAACATGCATTATAGCAAGTATAGACATACTGTCCCCATGACACAAAAAAAGAAAAATGGAAAGAAGAAAGAAAAAAAATCAAATCAAATGAAAAAAAAATGCATTCACCATGTGTCATAGCATGTACATATCCGTATGCTCACATTACACATGTACATTAACATTGTGCCTTGGAACATACATATACTGTTGCATGTCATAGTGTGCACACATTAGCATACTTCATTAGACTGACATCAAACACAGAAAATACCTTGCATTTTTCACATTGTACACCATATCATGAACATGTACTATCATACGTGAATTATGCCATGTACATATAATTTCCTTATCATGCATGTTAGTCATTGTATATACCAATGCATGTCTTGCATGCTCATACCATGTAAATGCGCATACTTTGTGAACGCTATTTGTTTCGTGCAGACACTTTCATTGCATACCTCGTATTGCACGCATACTCCGCTCACTGTACACAATCATTCTCATGCTGTCCCATCTCATGTGCATTATTTGTATATGTTCTGCACTTCTATATATATGAGTTTTGCCACTCCTCGAACTCATTGGCGCACATTTTCGTGCCAGATCATCTTCATTCTACATCACGTCGTCATCTTGCATACATATCTCTATCATGTCTAAATCATGCCATGTTCACATGTACCATATATCATGAACATTCAACCCCATACTGTGCCATAGGTTGTACTCATGCTTTCATTGTATGCATATACATTGCAAATTTATGCATGCACATCATTTATCATGCAGTGTTTACACACTCATATTTTTTCGCAGGTGTTTTACACAAACATCTTTGCACATATTTCATGTACGCATTTTTTATACAAATGTTTTTACACATGTTTCGCACATACAGATCCTTACGCGCATTGCTAATGTACATGACGCTATTGCATATGCCATTCCATATACATGATTTGTAATGCATAGTTTGTGCATATTTTATAAAAAAAAGAAAAAAAAATTCTTTGTGCCTACACAATTTTTGTGGATATACATTTTTGATAGATTAAAAATATTTTTGTGTTAAGTTGTGTCCTAAAACGTTGACATGTTTGCACCTCATTAAGGTACCTCTGATTCAAAGTTTGACTCTGCCTAATTAGTTCTCAACTATGAATGGATTTGATCTTAACTCTAGAAATCTGAGTTTCATTCCACTTTGAATTAAGTAAGGAGTATATATGTTTGGTCTTTAAGAGCTAGATCACGTGAAGATATTTGATCATACCATGTCATTTCTAAGTTCAGAGCACTTTTGGCCCGTTTTAAAAATAAACTGAAAAAACTATGTTGCAATTTGGGAATTGGACGAAAACTCACTAAGAGTATTAGAACCTTTCCGATTACCCGTCAAAGCGACTCGTCGATAAGGCTGAATCTAGAAAATGATTTAGGCACCATTTCTTTGTATAGATCTCTAAATGACCATTTCCTACCCTCGTGTTATAATCGCTTGCTAGCTCGTTGAGCCTTTATTTTGGTATGCTAAATGTGTACCGATTTTATTATTACACACATTAAAACTACCTTTCGCCTAAAATAATTTTGGCTTCCCCTTAGAAGAATGGCCGCTCTAGTAAGGATGGATGCACATTATGATATTCTCTTGAGCTATCAAAAATTGTCCCAGCAAAAGTGGGTTTACACTTCTGAAAGAGATTTTTAATCATTGATGATCTTTGAGGCTTGACCATTGGCAATCCTTTGGGCCATCAAAAGTTACCCCGATGAAAATGGGCCTGCACCTCGAAAAGGGAATTTCAATCATACGCTTCGAGAAGAGAACTTCAAATGTCGATAATTCTTTGAGCTATCAATATCATCCTGATAAAGAGGGAGAGCACTTCAAAAAAGAGAATCTCAATCAGTGATAATTCTTTGGGTTGCCAAAAATTACCCTGATAAGGATGGGTTTACCCCTTGAAAAGTTTTCAATCATCAATAATTTTTGGGCTACACTTTTGGAAAGGGGTTTGAATCATCGATAAACCTTTTGTGTAGTTAGAGACATGAGCTTGCGAAGAGAAAAACAAAAGAAAAAAAAACAGAAAAAAAGAAGTGAAAAAAAGGAAATTGAAGAAAAAAAGAGAAATTGAAAAAATTGAAGAAAAAATAGAAGAAAAAAAAAAAAAGAAAAATGGTAGGGTCCAAGATAATACCCCTTGATGAGTTTCAATAGCTATCTTTTTTAGCTTAATTTTTTATGTTGAGCTTGATGAGATCAAGTATTACCAAATTCAAATTCAAGAGTATCTAGATAGTATGCAATTGGGGTTGGGAATGGTCCTTCCATCCGTCGAATGAACGCTGCCGCCATTTTTCTCTAGTGACCTGATCCTCCTTTGATAACCACCTACCTGAGCCTAACGTTACAACCAAAGTAAGACCTATTGATTCTTGGTTTGACCTTATCTAACTGGCGGAGATGACCTTCTAGTAAGGTTTGGTACGTAGGAAGAGGCGTATGGTGTCTCTTGAGCTTCAAGCGGGAAGCCACGAGTGCATTTGCATTCGAGTTGAGTCTCGTCTCCAAAGTTGCAATTAGAATTTGCTTTCCCGTGATGACAAACTCTGTTTTGGCCTTTGCACATACACACAGAGATCGCATGGTATGCCTCGTATTCACATGCTGATTTAGTAAACATCGATACTTACGTGTTTACTTTCTTGCACTTCATTGGGAATGACTCCCGAATTCTTTTGCTAAGATTGAATCAGTTGAGAATGTGGTTCATTCAATATGCTCAAAGGCAGTTAGAAACTCGAGTTTGAGGTACCTTATAGGTTGCACTCATTTTACAATCTTGGGGTATTTCTTATCACTACCCATGAAAATGATACTTTGCGTACACTCTCAGCAATATTCTTTGTACATATGCTTTTTGCAAATATTTTTACACATAATTGTAGCAAATATTCTCAATAAATAGTTTTACATGTACAATTCTTGGTGCATGTCTTTTGGCATAAGAGCTTTAGCGAATACATTTCATAAGTGCTTTTGACGCATGTCCTTTGCCAGCATCTTGCATCCACATTTTTCGCATGCATTCAATACACATATATGTGATTTTTCCTACATATGTTTCATACACATAGTTGTATATGCACACATCGCACACATCTAATTCCTTACATAGCTTTCATGTATATATCTCACCTGTCTTTGCATATGATTTTTTACATCTATGCCGATGAATGACTCTTTACCACATGCATGATCATTTGCATGCATGGTCATTTGCACATAGTTTGCATACATAATCCCTTGTATATATTTATCATGCATGAACTTTTGCATGTCTCTCTCATTCATGATCATTTGTGAACATGTTAGAATAACGATTCTTAGCGCATGATCCATAATCTTCCACATGGATATAAGCCATTGGCATATATGACATAAGCATAAGCATTCCACGATCATAATCCTTTGCATGTCATTTCATAAATGCATAGCCTTTCACATGCATTCCATTCATATATGGTGTCCAACGCACACTAGATAGTATACATCAGTCCCACATAGACAAGCTAACAAATCTCAAAGCCCTCTCAAGAGGCAAATCTCTAAACCCTCTCAAGAGGCGAACTTCCAAAGCCTTCTCAAAAGGCAATTCTCAAGCCCTCTGAAAAAGCGATTCTTAATCAACCAAAATTCTCTCGGGGGCAAGTCAACCTAAGTCCTCTCAAGAGGCAAAGCAAATCAACCAAAGTCCGGCAATCAGTTCTTTAAGTCCTCTCAAGAGGCGATTCTTATCCCTCTACATACATTTCTCATGCTTGAACATTTGCATGCATAGCTTTTCACATGCATTCCATGCATACATGGTGCTCGACACTCCTCTCAAATTCCTCTGAAGAGGCATAAAAAGAAAAAGAATCCCTCAAGTCCTCTGAGGGGGGGAAATTTCTAAGTCCCCCGAGGGAGCGAGGCAAAATCTGAGAGCTCTGAGTAGGCAAAATCTCAAAGTCATCTGAGTGGGCAAAATTTTTAAGTCCTCTGAGGAAGTAAAGATCTCAAAGTCCTCTGAAGAGGCGAAATTTG
Source organism: Excoecaria cochinchinensis (assembly GCA_947683425.1). Classification (NCBI taxonomy): domain Eukaryota; kingdom Viridiplantae; phylum Streptophyta; class Magnoliopsida; order Malpighiales; family Euphorbiaceae; genus Excoecaria; species Excoecaria cochinchinensis. Next base: position 7,286,263 of record CANTUQ010000208.1, read on the forward strand.
AAAGCCTTCGAGCAGGAAGCAAGCCTATTCCTGCACGCCATGCCGAGGGCAAGCAGGTAAGTTTTTTCTATCATAAGTTGTACGCTCACACACATCACACAAAGTGTACAAAATCCGAATTCAAATGTATATATACATTTTACACACATGCTCACATACACACACAATATTTTGTATATATTGCTATGTACGTGACTCAGGGGAAAAGTCCAAATAGAACCCATGCTTAAAAGTGACCCAAATGATGGGTTCAGCTCAACGTTGTCAGACACTACCCAGAAAAGCAAGCCTATACACGCTGTGCCGGGGGGCAATTAGTGAGTATCAAAGCCTCCCAATGAGTATCAAAGCCTCTCGATCAAAACCTCCCAGTGAGTATCAAAGCCTCCCAGTGAGTATCAAAGCCTCTCGATCAAAACCTCCCAGTGAGTATCAAAGCCTCCCAATGAGTATCAAAGCCTCTCGATCAAAACCTCCCAGTGAGTATCAAAGCCTCTCAGTGAGCAGCAAAGCCTTTCGATCAAAGTCTCCCAATGAGTATCAAAGCCTCTCGATCAAAACCTCCCAGTGAGTATCAAAGCCTCTCAGTGAGCATCAAAGCCTCTCGATCAAAACCTCCCAGTGAGCATCAAAGTCTCCCAGTGAGCGTCAACTGACAGTGACTCCAACAGGCAGGTGCCGCTACAGGTACGTATCTCTTTTTAATTTACCCTACAAATTTGTGTCTTCTTTTTTGCAGAAAAAAGATAGTTCAAGATAAATATCAGCGATAGAGCAGATCGCAACCGAGACTGCAGTTAGAGAACACTGCATCTCACAATGGAGATTGTAGCCAGAGAGCGCTGCATTTCAGATCGAAGCTGCAGTTAAATAAACACTGCTCTTCACCAAATTGAGATTGTAGCCAAAGCATACTGCATCTCACAAATCGGAGTTGTGGTCAAAGCATACCGCACTTCACCAGATCGAGACTGTAGCCAAAGCATGCTGCATCTCACAAATCGGAGCTGTGGTCAAAGCATACCGCGCTTCACCAGATCGAGACTGTAGCCAAAGCATGCTGCATCTCACAAATCAGAGCTGTGGTCAAAGCATACCGCACTTCACCAGATCGAGACTGTAGCCAAAGCATGCTGTATCTCACAAATCGGAGCTGTGGTCAAAGCATACCGCACTTCACCAGATCGAGACTATAGCAAAAGCATGCTGCATCTCACAAATCGAAGCTGCAGTTAAAGAAACACTGCACTTCACCAGATCGAGACTGTAGCCAAAGCATGCTGCATCTCACAAATCGGAGCTGTGGTCAAAGCATACCGCACTTCACCAGATCGAGACTATAGCCAAAGCATGCTGCATCTCACAAATCGAAGCTGTGGTCAAAGCATACCGCACTTCACCAGATCGAGACTGTAGCAAAAGCATGTTGCATCTCACAAATCGGAGCTGTGGTCAAAGCATACCGCACTTCACCAGATCGAGACTGTAGCAAAAGCATGCTGCATCTCACAAATCGAAGCTGTGGTCAAAGCATACCGCTCTTCACCAAACCGAGGTTGTAGCCAAAGCATGCTGCATCTCACAAATCGAAGCTGCAGTTGAAGAAACACTGCTCTTCACCAAACCGAGGTTGTAGCCAAAGCATGCTACATCTCACAGATCGAAGCTGCAGTTGAAGAAACACTGCTCTTCACCAGATCGGGATTGTAGTCAGAGAGCACTACATCTCACAAACTCCGTGCAGGCCGAGACGAGGCTAGCGGAACACTCGTGGTAGAACAGACCACAGATCGAGGTTGTAGTCAGAGAGTGCTGCATCTCACAAACTCCGTGCAGGTCGAGACGAGACCGGTAAGGGCACATGTACCTACGCCAGCAAGGTAAGGTCCGGCATCCCCAGGTGTGTAATTCTCTCTCTTCTTTCTTTGAATTTTGGCTCACCTAGGTGTTTATACACTAGCTTCTCCAAAATTGGGGGCAACTGTAGACACCAGGTCCCGAGTCGGGTTTGATGTCAAAAAGTGATTTTGGGTCCTTAGTAATTCCCTCCGAAAAAATAAAAATATATAATATAGATTAGGTAGATAAAATTAGAAGTTAATTATTAATGTTGGGTTAATTTAATTTATTAATATTGTAAGTTTAATTAGATAATTAAAATGCATGAAATATTAAAGATTAATTAGTTAATATGTGAATTGTTTAATTAATTAGATAAATTATATGATATATTAAATAGATTAAATATATTAAGATGTAAAATATGTAATGTAATTAATATATAATGTTTAATTAATATGTAATGTTTAAATTAATTAATGTGTGTTATTTAATTAAGTTCAAGTAATTAAAAAACTAAAAATGGAGGAAATTTCCATTATGACTCTAAAACCAACCCTAATTTTAGGGTATAAGAAGAAAAGAATGAAGAGGGAAGAAGGGGGCTCTCTCTCTTTCGGCAACTAGGAAATTAGAAAGAAAAAAAGAAAATTGAGAGCAAGAGGAGAGGGAGCTTCCGACCGAATCCGGCGACCTTCCAGCGCGTGACCACCGGCGTTCGACTCCCGGCGCTCCGATCTACCATCCGGTGTTGGCGGAGTCTCCAATGGCCGCTCTGACGAGGGAAATCCGGTGAGCCTATTTTCTATTTATTTATTTTAATATATTATTAATTAATATTAATTAATATTATTATTTATTTATTTATTATTATTATTATTAATTATTATTTATAATTCTGTATTTATTTAATATTTATTATTCTGTTATTAATATTATTATTAATATTATTATTTTATTATTTATATTTATTTATTATTCTGTTTTATTATTATTATTATTATTATTATTATTATTATTATATATTTACTATTATTCATTATTATTAATATTATTATTGTCTAATTTGTGTTAATTAAATTTGATATTATTATTAATTGATTTGTGATTATTATTTAATTTTATGTTTTATTATCATTATAATTATTAATTATTGTTATGGATATTATTATATTATTATTGATATTTATTATATTTATTATTAACTAATATTTACTATTATCATTATATTTATTTAGTATTATCTATTATTATTGATTATCTATTAATATTGAGATTATATTATTGTTATTGTTATGTGAATATTATTATATTGTTGATATTATGATATTATTATGATATTATTATTACTTGCTTATTATTATTGTCATATTAATATTATATCATTTATTATCCTCAATGTTATTATTTTATGTTTAATGCATTTCATAATTATTATTATTGTTAATATATTATTATAACTTGGTCCATATCTATTATTATTTTATAATATTGTTGTTTGTATTATTATTATTTTTATTGGCTTTTATCACCATAATTGTCATTTACATGCATTAATCTCATTTTCACCACATCAAATTAAATATCAATTACTTATTTATTCATTCATTTAGTTATCATTAATTTAATTTAATCAATTATTAACTTTAATTATTTTCTTCAATTTATTCTATTCAATTACTTATCTACTTATATATTTGTTTATTTATTTATCCATTACTAACTGATATCGATTTTGCGTTATGATGGTAACCACGAGTGGCACATGGCTGGGGTACGATCGAGGTAGGTAAATTAAGATTTATTTATCATTTATTATTTGAGAAATATGCAATTACTATTTTATTGTATTTTGTATATTTGTGGTCTGTAATAATAAAATGATTTTCGACCGCTCTTAAAAAAAACCACCACACAAATGTTTTATACTAAAAAGAATGTTTACTAAATAAAACTGGACCAATGTCCTATTTTATCCAATAAAATCACCATAAACAAAAATCTCCAATTTTAATAATGATGCATGCGAGGACCAAAGTCCTCAAAATAAGTAATGTCCCGATTTATGCATGATCCGCACATTTACGAAAGGGAGTTGTATTCCGCTCCTTGTATTATTGTAATCTATTGCTTTCATTATCTATTTGATCATTTATCGCTTTCAAGATGTGAATAAATGCGCCTTTTAATCAAACTGCATAGTGTGGAGAGAGAGCGAATTAATGATATTAAAATTTGATCATAAAATAATTGAGGTAGAAATAGATGAGAAATCCCGGACCCAGCTCTGGTCTTTGGGCTCAAGAGGTTAGAGGTCATCCTTCAAGATATTTCTTGAGTTACGAGACTTTAGCGCTAATCCTAGGCTCCTTAGGGTGAGGAGTTCACCTTCCATGATCCCTCTGGCTGGCCCAAAATGGATACCAAGCGCAGTCTTAGGCTCTCCGAGGCGAGAGAAACTTTCCCAATGTTCTATTGGGTGGCGACTCCATGAAACCTCCGTGTTGCTCAACATAGACGCACTTACGATTCATCGCAAGCTGTCAACGGACCCGCAAATGCCCCGATCGCCCACGTGCGGGCGGTCCGAAAGGGCGGCGCTCGGGATCTGGCACGCGTCACAATAAGCATCCATTAAATTTTCCTTATTTGCAGAGATATGCCAGGAGATTCTGCCAATTCACATTTTAGCAAGAAGAACTTCAACATATTGGTGGCTCTTGCATGTTATTATTGGAGTGTGATGGTATTTTTGCTAAAAGAATGGCTATTCTCATTTTAAGGAAAAGAGACACGAATTTAGGTAAATTAGTTATTGATAAAAAGCCACACTTTTGGCTATAAAAATGAGTCAATGTGTGTAGAAAAAATGTATAATAGAGAGATAAAAAAAAATGTGCTTTTGAAAATGAAGAAGAAAAAAAAAATCCTCTTTTATGCATGCCTTTTTTTAGAGCTTTAAATTTACAAATTCTTATTATCTTATTTGTATTTTATGTTCTTTATTATGTTTAGTAAAAGTTCTTCTTCATCAAATTTCAATGATCTATCTTCTATTATATTTTGTGTTTTGGTTGTCTTACTCTCTCTTCTCTTTTAAATCTATTTTCTAACAGATATGTATTCCACCTCACTTATTGATAGCACGTAATGCAAATTATTCTTGGGTCTTGGCAGTGTTAATTAATTTTTTTTATTGAACTTCTAGCGAGATCAGAATTCAAATTAGAGAGAAAAAGAGAAAGTGAATTCAGAGGTGAGATGGAATAAGAAGGATAAAAGCAATGTTTTGAAAACCGGATCGGACCGGCCGGTCGAACCGGTTTAACTGGGAACCGGCTACTGATCCGGTTTTAAAAACATATAAAATCGGATTAGGAAAAAACCGGATTGACCCGGGTTGAACCGGAAAAAACCGGCTAACCCATGAACCGGAAAAAACCGGTTATTTTGCCAAACATTGAAACACTGCCGTTTTGGTAAGAGAAAAAGGAAACAAAAGAGCAAATTCCACCGGACAAACTAGGTGAAAATGACGGGCCCAAAAGAAAAGAGTTGGCCCATATCTAGCAAGCCTTAAGGATCCAATATATTTAAATTAAAAAAATTTTAAACTTATAATTTTTTGGTTATTTATTTTAACACATTTTCCTATCATTTGTGGTTGGCCTTTTGTTTCTTGTCTTTTCTTTTCCATATATTTAATATTTGAATAAATACATATTATTATTATTATTATTATTATTGTTATTGTTATTATTATTATTGTTTTTCTTTACCACAATTTACAATTTTCTAATGCCATGTATTATAAAATATATTTTATTCACTTGCATATTATCTTAAGAAAATTAAAAAAATAATAAAAAATATCATAATAAAAAGTACTATTTGTATATTAATTTTTGATAATTAATAGATTATTTGAATTTATTTTTTTATATACAAATTTTTAATTTTTTATAAATAATTATATTTAAAAAAAAAAGATAAAAACTCCGAGTCAACCCGATCCAACCAGTTGACTCCTGACTCAGTTGGCAATCCGAATCGATGTCCGGTCCGGTTCTGAAAACATTGGATAAAAGAGATAAGGATGAGACGGTATGCTTATGCTTAAAAAAAGAGTTTTCCATTATAAATGTGGGCCCCACAGCTCATTTAATTTGATATCACGCAAGTATATGGCACGTCTTTGTTACTCTCATCAGTTCCTTCCATTTTGGATCCAATATGTACTAGTCAAAAAGTTTGGGAACTCAATGTATATTTTTTTTTTTCAAAGGCTCAAAAAGTTTGAGAACTCGATGTATAGTTTTTTTTTCAAAGGCTCAATAAAAAACTTCAATGAGTTTGGGGAGCTGAGAGTGTGTTTTTCCAATTGGTGTTGTATCCATTACCATGTTCATTGCTTCAAGTCACCCCATTCTTATATTAAATGTTGTATAGGGGTGACAAAATTCGAGTAAAACCAAACCAAATTGCCCGATTTTTTAATTCGGTTCGGTTTTGGAATTCTATGTAAATTGGTTAGTTCGGTTCGGTTCTGTTTTGAAAGGCAAAAATCGAAGAAAAACCGAACCGACCGAAATTTTAATATTATATATTATTTTATCCAATTTTTACATAAAAAGAATTATTTTTGTATTTTTTGATCAATTTAAGGGGCTTGAACTCAAATTATATATGCACATTTTTCAATTTGAATGTTTTTATTTTAGTTTTATGATTTGTAATTTTGTATAATTTTTAAATAATTTTTTTTAATTATAATTTTGGATTTTCTATTTTATCGGTTAACCGAACCAAACTGACCGAAGATTTCGGTTCGATTTTAGTTCGGTTTTCATATAATTTTGATTTGGTTCAGTTTGTATAAATTCTAATATTTCGATTTTCGATTTTTCGGTTCAATAACCGAACCGACCGTTGCTCACACTTAATGTTGTATTAGATGGGATGTATGGGCTATATTGTATCTTTAATTTATTTCTTCAATAAAAATGTTTTATCTCGAAAATTTAATAATCTCACTTCAAGGTTTCTACCTTAATAATAATTGGTGTTTACAAAGTTGATTTTGATTTTCCTTAATAAAAAGGCACCAACCTACATAATAAGACAAATATCCTAATATTTAACCAATGTCCTTCTCATATGGGTCATAGGTTCAATTCATTAAATGGACCAATGTCCAAACAATAAAAATAATAAGCCTATTTTCATGTATGTGGTAATTGTATATAATTAACTTTTGACGACTTTTATATACATGTATAGGTATGATAGCACAAAAATATGGTACAATACAGTAGTACAATATATGACTTATCACTTCGGTACTCTAATATCATATTTATAATTTGACATGGTAGTATTTTGAAAATTCAATTCTGATGTGGACTGCCATATGAAACTTCTAACAAGAGTTCACAAATTCTTGACTGAAATAATTTTATTTGTAATTTTTGCATAGTTCAAATATTTTGTATCTTTTATAGCGTGCTATCATTAGAATATAAACCGAGTCGATGATGCACAAAATTAACTCTCTATAGTAGGCAATTAACTCTCTATAGTAGGCTATATCAATAGATTGTTTAAGATACATGATTTGATAGTATGTATTAGCCCAAATAAAAATCTCCAAATTGGAATTTACTTCTTCATTTAGATTTTATCAAATCATTTTCTATTTTCTAGGTTCATGCTATGGTTCCTTGCTCTAAACTCATGTATACGAATCAATATCAATCATTTTCATCATTAAGCCTCAATCCAATCAATCCACATTCATAATTTAATTAAATTCAACAAAATATTTATGAAATAAGATAAAAATAATTAATAACCTCTCAAAGAAATATTTTTTATTGGAAAAAAAAGAGAAATTATAAAAAGTAAATAACATGTCCCTTTTTCGACATTGAATATTGTTTTTGAGGAAAAAGGAAAGGGAAAATCTCACGTTGTAAGCTTGGGTACCTTATATGAGTTCTACCAACCAGGCGCACGTTATAACCGGGCGCCCATTTCCCAGCTACGCAACAGCAATGAGCGACCGATTCTCCAAAATTCGAAAACCTAAATCTCCAAAAAGTCATGCTAATTCTTTAATGGCGCGAAAATCCTCTCTTCTCAAACAAACCCTAATTTTCTCTGCCTTCTTTCTCCTCGCCATCTACGCCCTCATCAACGCCTTCTTCAACCCCACCACCCCCTTATTTTCCGAACATCTTTCGCGAGACAATTTATTTGGGTTTTCCGGGAAAGTAACGGAACATAATGGCAACAAGATTAAGATTTTCATGTATGATTTACCAAAAATGTTCAATACTGGTATAATTGAGAAACACGCGCTGGCTCGTGGTTCCAAAGATACGTCAAAGGTCAAGTACCCCGGCCACCAGCATATGGGCGAGTGGCACTTGTTTTCGGATCTGAACCGACCCGAAGAAGAGAGAATCGGGTCACCTGTAATCAAAGTAGATGATCCTGAGGAGGCCGACTTGTTTTACGTTCCGGTGTTTTCTTCCCTGAGCTTGATAGTAAACCCAATCCGACCGGCTGGACCGGATCCTCTCTCGGGTCGACATTACAGTGATGAGGAGATGCAGGAGGAGTTCGTGACGTGGCTGGAGCAACAGGAGTATTGGAAGAGGAACAATGGGTGGGACCATATTATCATAGCTGGGGACCCGAATGCTTTGTACCGGGTCATAAATCGGGTCAAGAACGCGATTTTATTGCTGTCGGATTTTGGGCGTGTTAGACCTGACCAGGGATCGCTGGTGAAGGATGTGATCATACCTTACGCTCACAGAATCAATACTTATAATGGGGACATTGGTGTTAAGGATCGGGAAACGCTCTTGTTTTTCATGGGTAATCGATACCGGAAAGACGTAGGTTAACTCTTTTATGATTTCCCTTTCCATTTATTAACCTAACAAGCATTTTCTCTCTCTCTATTGAAACTGCAGTTTGGATTATATGTGAGGTTGATTTTAATTTGATGATGGGGGATGATTTGTTGGCCCTAAATTTTCTAAACACATCTAGACAATCATCACTAAGTTTTACATATTGAAATTGAAGCCTGAATAGGCATGATTTGATGTTAGCATTGATACTTCAATAGCTGCATGATAGGTATTATCATATTTATTTTTATGGAATAATGTTACATGTCCCACCTTTTTTCTACCTACTTAATTAGATTATTGTTAATCTGGCATATTCTTCTTACTTCAATATCAGCATTTTCTTATTGGTTTGATGTTGGTTCTTAGTGCTAAAAATTTATGGGCCGGTGAGAATTATTACAAATGAAAGGATGTTAGGTGGGATGAATAGGGCCTTGCAAGTTTGTTGTTCTAAACTGCAATTTCCTGATTTACGTGTTTATCTTTTCTTAATGTTAGGTTTCAAAGTTTATGAAAGAAAAATCTATAAGTATTGAGAAGTTAATATATGCATCTGGCATATTTATTCAAATATTAAGTAATGCTGATACTCAATATAGTAAAATTTTCTGTTTTTCTTTTTCTATGTTGGAGTACATAGCTTATTGTTCGATACATTTGTGTTTGTTATATTTTCCTATGGTTATGTGTTTGGTTGAAAGAAGAATATCATTTTGACTGATATGTATGTATGAGCATCTATTTCTTCCCGCTTATCATTCTGTTTAAATGCTTGTTACTAGGGAGGCAAAATACGCGATTTGCTTTTCCAAATGCTCGAAAATGAAGAAGATGTTGTAATAAAACATGGAACACAATCCAGGGAGAGCAGACGTGCAGCTTCACATGGCATGCATACATCAAAATTTTGTCTGAATCCTGCTGGCGATACTCCGTCAGCTTGCAGACTTTTTGATTCTATTGTTAGCTTGTGTGTTCCAGTGATAGTCAGTGATAGCATCGAGTTACCTTTTGAAGATATCATAGACTACAAAAAGATTGCAATATTTGTGGAGACATCAGCTTCTCTAGAGCCTGGGTATTTGGTTAAGATGCTGAGAGGAGTAACATCAGAGAGGATTCTGGAATATCAGAAAGAGCTGAAAGAGGCAAGTACTTCTATTATGAACATAAAACTAATGGCTTTTGCTGTTGTTCACCCTTTTTAAAAGTTCTTCTCTCTTCTTTTGCTTGTTGACTTGTTAAAAAGAAAGCATTCTTTATGGAGATCTTCACTAAGACTCATTTGGCAATCACCCTTTACTCATTTTTTGTCCTGTGAATATAAGAATTTATTCCATTACGGTCAATATTTGACAAAAAGTATTCTCCGAAATGGTCCAAGTCTAACCAAAACAAAATGGAAAACAAATTCGCATATTTGTTTAATTCTTGTACTATAAAGTGACTAAGCAATGGCAGGTTCAGAGTGATTAAGCAGACAACTGTCTGCTCTATTCATGATCCTTTCCAAGTCCATTTAACTTAGTTTTCACTGCCTTACTAGGTTCTTATACGTCATACCACTTTGCAGAAGTCCTTATTAGGGAAAATGTACATTTTCACGTGCAATTATACATTAGATGATTGCCTTTTTGGTACCTATTATTGTATCATTACCGGAGCTTTATCTTCTGATGCGTTTATGGCCATTTTTACCCATCTTTTATTAGTTATTTACTGAAAGGCCACTCACAGAAAACATGGAAAGGGCTAGTGGCAGCTGGGGACACAAAAAGATTGAAAAGTTTTATTAACTTTGCATACAGTCGCATAAAATGATAGTTTAGACAATGTTCCTTGATGTACCACATTGAGCTTATCTTTCATCTTTAGATTCAAAATTTAATATATTCAGTTTAACAATACACATAGACTAAGTGCCACAACCTGATTAACTTCTTCAAGAGGAAAATTTTATTAGGTTACAATTTCATTTTGCACATATTATTTGAACTTCTTCCTTGACATGCTGAAAGGCTGGTGATTAACATTTTTGGTTGGATCTTACTCGAGCATTGTTGATTCATATGGAGTCAAACGTTGTTTCATGTTGATGGTTTTGAATTGTAAAACATATATTGATGATGTTTATCTGTTGAGTGATAAAAGCCTTGGGAATATTAGTTCTCAATTAAGATTTTCTGATTATAATTGTGATTCAGGTAAGACACTATTTTGAATATGGTAATTCAAATGGAGCTGTGAATGCAATATGGCATGAGGTTGCACAGAAGCTACCTCTTGTAAGATTAATGATTAATCGGGTCAAAAGGCTTGTCCGGAGGGACTTGAGTCAACCAGACTGTTTGTGTTTATGTACGAATCAGACAGCGGTTATCAGGCCTTTATGATGCCAACTTTGTCCATTATCTTAAAAGCTGATACTTGCAAAGCCTTATACACTTCAATGCATTCTTCAGCGGGAGAAGACCCTTTACCTTGGTCTGATGCCGGAAATATAGTCATACGGCTATTTATTGAGAGACTGAAGGTAAATCCGCTCTTTCAGAATGTGCATTTGGGCGCCATTCACATTGGTGATGAAATTGTCTCCTTATAAAGTTCCTTGAATACTTTGTTGTTGTAGATTTCTCCCTTCTCCCCAACATTTAATTTTGTATCCTATAATGAATAGAATTAGCTCGTTCATAATTCTAATCGTTGCTATAAGTCATCTGTACATGTTAAAAGAATAATTCTTTTTTTTTCTTTTTGATTATTAATTCTTTTATTTAATAATCATCTCTTTGCTATAGTTTGCAGTAATATTTCTGTTGTCATTGTGAATTTAATATGACCTTTGTTATCATACTGTACTTGTTTATAAATTTTTCTTATTACATGTTCAAGTTCACACACACACACACACACACACACACACAGGCCATGGCTGCTAACAGAAAATCTGAAAACAACACACACACACACACACACACACACACAACAGAAAATCTGAAAACAACACACACACACACACACACACACACACACAGAGGATCAGAAAATCTGAAAACAACACAGGATCAGAGAGAACTGGAAGCTCTAGCTACCAAATGACCAATGGTTGGCTGATTATGGGCTGTGATTTACCGAGGAGAAAAGATCAGACTCCAGAATCACAGAAGAGTAACCATTCTGGTTGACCCAGCTCAAAGCCTCTCAAACTCCAAGAGGTTCTGCTGTCAAAGGGCCAAAGGTTCCTTCAAAAGATTTGCAACACGCTGAAAATAAGACTACCATTACCAGCACCTTCATGAGCAACAGAACCAATTTCAGACATTTGTTAATGAGCAAATAACTCTGAATTTGAATTGATTTTTGTCCACCTATTCTGTCCTAGTATTTAAGTTATCATATAATGCAAAACAATATGGCAAACACTTTATTCCGGTAAAGAGGAGACTAGTCTATTGTATTGATTTCTCTCTTGAATTTCATGGAATGCAGAGGATTTGGCCTCCAACAGAAGTTTATAATTAATTTTACTGTTGGTCATTTTGTACTTACACATGGTTATAAATATTTCATGCATCACATAATATGAATAATAGGGGTAAACCAAACCAAACTCGAAAACTGAGCCGAACTGTGAACAATTCTGAGTATCTCAATTTATTTGGTTATTCTTATTTGGTGATTTTGGTTTTCTTCGTTTCAATTTTTGAAGCTAAAAAATAGAGTAAACTTAAAAGGATGCATGGACAAATAATAAATGCCAGCTATGGTCCATTAGTTGAGTCAACATCCCATTATTGGAAAGGGAAAAAAAACACTAATGAGCCATGTTTTTTTTTTAAAAAAAAAAATTAAATTCGAAACATTTTAATACATTAAAATCAACATTGAACTCAAAACATTTTACATCAAAAAAATCAACATTGAACTCAAAACATTTTACATCAAAGATTAAATGTCCTATTATGATAATCCAATTCCAATGCAAATACACGTACATTTGAATAATTGCTAGACCGTACGCATCCATATTAGATAGCTCATATGTGCATACACAGTATCTTAATTTTTGTTTTTTTTTTTTTTTATAAAGGGACAGGCATTGTTTTGGAAAAAAAAAAACTAGGTAATGTACACTTTTATAAAGGGATAGGCCTTTTTTTTTTGTGAGATACCTTATCGCTCCTCATAATGACAAGCAGTTAGCAGAAAAAGAAGAGGAAAGAAATCGATAATTATTATTTCTTAAACTTGACAACACCGTCTATCGATTTTAACATTGACAACAATCGAGTACTCATAAGACATGGATGGATAAAATATGAAGACAGAATTTGCATAGTCATCAACTCCACTCAAGCGCCAAATCTAATCTCTTTCTCACAACAGCTTACAGTTAACTGCTGGAATATCAACTTAAGCGCCCAAACCAATCTCTTTCTCAACTGCTGCAATATCCACTCACTGGCTATGCATCCTCTTCTTCACAGAAATTCAAGTACTCGTCCGAGTCCTTCAAGTTCTTTAGCTCACTAACATTGCTCATATCGAGCTTTATCATCCATCCCTTGTCATATGGGCTTGAATTCACCTACAACATAACAAATGCAACATCACCACAAGGCTACAGCACTTGAAAACCAAAACACATCTTGAAGAACAGCACCATATGCTGAACAGTTACAGCTCAAACGTGGAGAAGAAAAACACGCTTGCAGCTCAAACTAGGTGCTAACTGTAGTTGTATTCAGGTCAGTTCTGCATTGCCACATTAATGTGGAAAGCAGAAAGATTAATTAACATTGAATCAGATATCAATGATGAAAAAGCGTGAACTGCTCAGATCATTTTACAACTGCCATTAAACTGAATTAGATAACTTACACGCAATATTTCTCATAAATCAGAACAAAGGAATAAAGAAAAGTAAACTCCATTAGTGAGGTGGTACTTAATACTCACATTTCTAAAGAACAATCATAGATAACATTCAGTTTTATAAAAGAAACACATATGCTATACTCAATGCAAAGAGATGTTTATGTGGGAATTAATGAAGGCTGTTAAATTTAGGAGGTCCACGTCAATAATGAAACCAAGAATATCTAATCCGTTATTAGAAACAGTAAACAGAGATTCAAGGTATATGAGCACCAAACGCACAAGTATTTGCTATGGTGTGTCTGAGAGAAAGAGGGCTGATTGATTTAGTGTGTTTATTAGTAACTTTGACTCTGAAATCCATGACTTCCATGTAAGAACCAGTTGCTCAGGAACAGACTATATGTTTTAAACTTGAAAGTTAAGTTCCTCTACAGAATAATTCATTTGAAAATCACGAAAGTGCTGATAATGATTTAGAATATAACTGAAAACCCTCTTTTGAGGCTCAGGATAAGTTGAAAATATTTGAACAGGGGAAGAAAAAACAAAACAAGTCCTTTCCTTTTGTAGTTCCAGATTTTTTTTTTCCAAAAGAAGAAACGGGACAAGACACAGATTATAATATTCTTAACTAAAACTTACCAACTTCAGATACAATCAGGTTTATCTGTTACTTCCTGTCTTTTTCTTCCTTTTCTTACCCCTCCTAATCATGTATTGTTTCTACTTAAAGGATTAGTTTGATAACAAGATTGAAGAAGAGTTACATCTGCATTTATTAAAATAAGAAAAAAAAAAACACATTTCACCCCCAACCCTTGAAAAAGGCACTCAAACAATGTAGAGAATGCAACTTAAAAGTAATATGATGTAAAATTAAAGCGGGAGGAATAAACTAGCACCAATTAAGAACACTAACCAAGGCAGGGGAGTGGTCCAGTTCTTCATTGACCTCAACCACTGTTCCTGAAACAGGGGAATTTACATCACTAGTTGCCTTAACACTTTCCACCGCACCAAAACTCTCGCCCTGCTTTACTGCAGCACCTACTTCAGGTAGTTCTGCATACACAACATCACCCAAATGATTTTGGGCATGATCAGTTATACCAATAGTTGCAGAATTCCCAGCAACTTTCACCCACTCATGTGTGTCTGCATACTTCAGATCCTTTGGAGCTGCTGAAGAATTGAAAAGTATAAGCAAAACAAACAGAAGCTGAAATGGAAAGGAGTAAAATGAAGAAACCCAAATCTAAGAAAATTGAAAACAGGAAAAGTAACAATATTTGTACAGAAACAAATGGAGATGAAAGCAATCAGTGGGATACAGAAAGAAACACCACGTTACTCCAGAAAAGGAGTGATGCACAACTAATGCAGTTGTACTTCTACTCCATTTATGTCTATTTATCTCTTAAACATTTCCTTTAATCAATTGGATGCAACCATATTAGCAATAGACAACTAAAAACAATGTGCATAATGTTCCTGCGCAGACTACATAAATTAAACAATTTCGCATTGGTTTATGATCTAATATCGCTCAGTGGGTAAAAAGAAAAATGTGATTTGAATTTGCCATCTTTATTTATCGTTTATAACACTAAGCAATATTAGATTGTAGGCCAATATTTGCCTATCATATACCTAAGTTCGCCATAAACATTCCACTTTTACATCATAAAAAACTAACAGAATTATAAAGGAATGCTAAGAGTTCAAAATTTTCTTGAAACGAATTTAGAGAAAAGAATAAAAAGATCCACATAAACACCAGATCAATAACTGTTTGGCAACACAATCATGAATCTGATCTAGGAAAACCAGTGTACAGATCACATAAACAAAAAAAACAAAAAACTTAATATCTATATATATAGCGGAAGAGGAATACAAATCAAACACTCTTACAAGCTCATTATGAACAAGGCATAAGTCATATATGCTTATATCACAAGATCAAAACAAAGAAACGAGGGGGGATATCAAGAAATCACGAAGAAATATATCATTTACCAGAAGAAAACCCTCTGTGCCAAACTGAGATCCTGAGGCGAGAAGCAGCCCTCGAAGCCCACAACAAGCGTGTAGCCATGGAGTGCAAAATCCAAAGAACCGTTTTTTAAATAGAAAGATTGATGGTAGAGGAGCGAAATGGTGGTTCTGTTCAACCACGGCAGGAGAGAAGCGAATGTTGGCTCTCTTTGCTGCCTGGAGTTATGTTTGGGTGATGGGAGAGAGAACCGAGTGATCACATAGAAGTTTTGTAGGGTTTATGGGTTATGTTATGCAAGCTTTGTTTAATGGCTTAAGTAATAGCTAGTGGTGGGTTGGTAGTGGGTCGATGTGTCAACAACCCCTTAAGTATAAGTTGGTGACTGATGACTACTGTTAGTGATTACTGCTGCTTTTTTTTTTTTCTTTTTCAATAGATATATAGTGGCATTTGAAATTAATTTTATAATTATTTGACACTTAAATTTTTAGGGTAGTCTTTTGATACACGGTTACATTACTGCCCCAATATGCAAATTTCTTATCCTTTAGGTAAAAGGTAAAACAGATGATGCTAGTACTGGCAATTCTCTTTTTGAAAAAATAAATTAAAAAGGATATTATTTTTTGATGGGTTTTTTTTTTCAAGAACTTAACTAATTTGGGCTAATGAAAATATTGTTACAATCAAACCTTGCAACACTTTTGTTATTAGTCCCTGAGCCATTTTCAGCTTAACAAATTTAGGATAACGGGCTTAACAAATTTTAATCCAACCTCCATCTCTTCCCACAAACTTATAGCACTTCATACCTTGCCTTTTTCTACCATTTTGGATGCATAGCTTGTAACAATCCGATTTGGACCCAAAAAGAAAATTGTAATGTACGGTATATAAAAGGGTATAAGTATAATTGGACAGGTATGAAATTGGGTTAATTAAGAACGTAATTGAAAATAAATAAAATTAAGAAAGAGAAATAATTTGTTTAAGTGAGTAAATGACATTTGATCAAGGGAGTAGATGGATAATAGCCAAGGATTTGATAAGTTGGACCTATGAGGAAGTGACACCTAGGCAAGAGTAGTTGGGAGCATTAAATGAATAAAAGAAAGAAAGGAAGAGGGAGGGAAAAACAAAGCCAGATTTTTTTTGCTTTCTTACTCGTTCTCCTCTTCCTTCGCGACTCTCTTCTTCTTCTTTCTTATTCATTTTCTGCTCCTTGCTTCCTCTTCGTTGGTGCTTCTTCTAGAGTTTTGGTTTTGATTTGTAAGGTAAGTGGTTGGATTTCGGGTTTCTAGTCTTCAGCCCCTTCTTCCTTTTCTGTTTTGATTTAGTATTTGCATTTGGATTAAGTGTGTTTTGATTTGGTTTGATTGCAAGAATCCGGTGGCAAGAGGAAGGATAAGGGTAAAGAAAAGATTGGGTCTTGAAGAGGAGTGGTTTTGAGCTGCCATTAAGGTTTGGGAGTCTTTGTCTTATTGTTATGTTTTGGTCTTTGAATTTTTTTAAATTCTGGAAATTGGTATTGAGAAGCATGTTTATGTGTGTATTTGAGTGGATTTTTGGTTAAATATGAGTATTGAGAGAAGTGGTATTAGTGTTTGCATGTGGGCATGGTTATAGGTGTCTATGGTTAATTTGAGTGTATTTTTTTAGTCTAGTTGTTTATCTTGTTAATTTGTTAATTAATTGCTTGTTATGAGTGTATAATGTTATTGGCATGATTATAAGCATGTTTTGATATGCATTTGATGAGTTGATTGAAGTGCATGTTGGATTGCATGAGTTTGGGAGAGGTAGTGTGTGAGAGGAGCTGTAAAGTTCGGATTTGAGTGTGAATCACGGCTCAGTCGCAAGCATGACTCCTGTCGTGAGCGTGACAGAGTGCATAATAGCCAAGCTCTTGCTGAGGTCCTCTCTATCGCGAGCGCGATCTAAGTCGCGAGCGCGACAGAGAGCTCGGTAAGCCTAGTTTTCACCGGGCTGTTCTTCGTCGCGAACACAATAGAGGCTTACCAGCTCCTTTTCGCTAGCGTAGAGCTTGTTGCGAGCGCGATTTTGGGCGAGGTTCACCTCTGTTGCGAGCGCGACCCTCCCCTGTTCTTCAGATGTGCTTACTTTGCATGATTTCTCACTATTGATTCTTCATGGGAACTAGTATATGATACTGTTGGTATGTCTTATGTATATGATAGGTATTAATTTGTTCAGTTACTTGATTAATGTATAGTATGATTATGGAATAGAGTTTTTAAGTTAAGCCAGAATGGTCATAGTGGTGGATAGATAAGCATATTTATAAAGTGCTAGTGATTATAGCTGCTAGTGTTGACCCCGTTTGGGTCTAGTGTTTAATACCTTCGGGTATCTAAAAGTTTTAATAGTTCTTTAAGACTTCGGTCTCCCTTGTTTGGTACTGCTAGTCGGTATCCAGTGTACCGGTATCTCAGATGTAAGTTCAGGCTATAATATTGTAATAATTAGGAGAAGATGCAAAGATATTTATATATATGTATATGAATGTTTGCAAGATGTAGAGTTTTGCCTTGGCACATTGTTCATGTTAATTGTTAAGATCAAGTGAGTTTATATATATATATATTAGAGCATGTAAAGTTATAAGAGGGATTATATTAATTGGGACTTATGATTTTCGCATGCTTGTAATATAGTATTCATGAATAAATGATTTGTGATAAATATGCTTTTACGTTATTTGTACTTGATTTTCTTATGACTTCGTTAGAAGTCTTTTTCCTTGTGTTTCTCTCCACTGAGCCTTCGCTCAGCACGGGTGTTTTTCCGTGTAGGTTGCAGGTTCAGTTTTGGAGTGGTGCATCTGTAGGTCTTGGCCACTAGGAGTTGGAGCTTGTCTAGAGTTCTCTTGTTTTTGCTATGTACTCTTTTGTATTGGCAAAGAGTTATTTTTTTTTATATTAGAAAATTTGTTATTTATTTTGTATATTTCTGTAAAGTTATTTGTATATGTAAAAATGATAATTCTGTAATTTTTTTGAAGATTATTTTATGAATTTAAGCTTGTTCGCTTATGCAATATTTTATTGCTTTTACTTTTGTATATGTATGTTTGTCTTTAAGTGTGTTTTTGGCGCTCTGATATCCTCCCAAGGGGTATTAGGATGTTACAGTTTTATTAGTATCAGAGCATAAGTTTAGGCTGTTTGGGACTATAGGATGATAGAGTATAGAGTTTGTGCATGTGAGTCTATCTAATGTCGTGGCCTAATGCAGATGCTATCTTGTATAGAGTTATATGGAGTCTGATTCGAGTGAAGAGATAGGTGAGACGACGGGTAGTGTTAACCCAGCGAGGGGTAATCGGGCTGCACATGAGCGTCCTCCAGCTGAAGGTCCCGGTCCTATTCATGATAATCCAGCGTCAATACAAGGGTTACTACAGTTGATGGATAGATTGACTACTCTCAAGGCTCCTACGAACCTTTCGAGAAAGAGGGGAGCGGAGGAGTTTAGTGGAACCTCCATGGACCAATCTGATGTAGCTGAGTTCTGGTTAGAGAGAACAAAAGAGGAAAGTCCTGGATAGCGGTATTATTGGTAACAAGAAGGCTCGGTTGTTGCGAGTGGGCAAGTGGCTAGTTCAAGCGCCATCAGAAGTAAGAAGTGTAGCACCGCCCTTTAATAGAAGAAGTTTGGCACTTGAGTGCGAGCATTGTCGGAAACACCATTGGGGTACGTGTCGAAAGCTCACGGGAGCGTGCTTCAAGTGTGGTAGCATGGAGCATATGCTAGCCAATTGTCCAGAATTAAAGGAGAAAAAGGTTCAGCAAGGAAGTATAGCTAGTGGAGAAAGATCTAGAGTTGGTACAAGTGGCAGAGGTAGGGGTGTGCCGCCCAAGTGCCATCTAAAACCATGGAGCAGCTAGCTGCTGGTGGTGGTCTTGCTCGGGTTTATGCCATGATCAGAGAAGACGTAGATGAGCCCGCGGGTCCTTATGGTAAGTTTAAGTTTATTCAGTTTTATTGTATAAGTTTGTTGTCGGGGCTTGATTTGGTTCTTGTGTTAAGTAGCTTGGGAAATTTCGAGGACGAAATTTCTTAAGGGGGAGAGATTTGTAACAACCCGATCTGAACCCTAGAAGGAAATTGCAGTGTATGGTATAGAAAAGGGTATAAGTGTAATTGGATGAGTATGAAATTGGGTTAATTAAGAATGTAATCGAAAAGAAAGAAAATTAAGAAAGAGAAATAATTTGTTTAAGTGAGTAAATGGTATTTGACCAAGGGAGTAGATGGATAATAGCCAAGGATTTGATAAGTTGGACCTATCAGGAAGTGACACCTAGGTAAGAGTAGTTGGAAGCATTAAATGAAGAAAGGAAAGAAAGGAAGAGGGAGGGAAAAACAAAGTCAGATTTTTTTGCTTCCTTTCCCGTTCTCCTCTTCCTTGCGTGACTCTCTTCTTCTTCTTTCTTATTCATTTTCTGCTCCTTGCTTCCTTTTCATTGGTGCTTCTTTTAGAGTTTTGGTTTGGATTTGTAAGGTAAGTGGTTGGATTTCGGGTTTCTAGTCTTTAGCCCCTTCTTCCTTTTCTGTTTTGATTTAGTATTTGGGTTTGGATTATGTAACACCCCCTACCCATCTGTAGGCGAACCCATCCAGATCGGAGTGAGATGCTGTAGGAGCAGGGGTGTCACACCAAACAGATCAAGGCAAAACAAACATCCATTCACAATAAATGTACGGAAATACAGCGAAAATTATAACTTTTGAGAAACATCAACATGATCATGCATTAATACAACAACATTTGTTACAATAATGTTCTGATCAAATGCCAATGCAAAATAATTACATATCCAAAATATACAAGCGGAAGCTTACAAAATTACTTGATATAATGAGAGTTTTATTACAAAAAGAATCATCATAAAATACTACAAAATAAGCACTAAGACTAATTCCTCTGTGTTGGCTTGACTGGTGGCGACTCTCCCAAATCAACAACACCTTTCGCACTTGCACGGGTAAAACACCGTGCTAAGCGATAACGCTTAGTGGGGAAACACACAACAAAAGAATGGATGGCCGTTCACAACGGTCGTCAAAGCACAACACATGATATAATATATGTAGATAATCATGTCAGATATATAATCATGCTTGTATAATAAAGACATACATTCAGAAGCTCATATCCACATTCATATACATATAACTGATTTCTCATACTTATCATTATGCGCGTTCGAATATCATATTCTTATAATCATTTCAAAGCAGAACAAAACAAACAGAGCAACTGCTGACTCACAATAGTGGATAATGAGTATACAGTGACGGTACCTTACGGGTACGAATCGAACAGTGATGGTACCTTATGGGTACGAATTAAAAACCATTTTATCTTATCACAATCAAAACATTTTACAGAGTGGACCTTAAACAAGATCCAAATACATTGAGGTTCGCGAGGAACCAAACGGGGACCTGATCGGGGTCCAAACAGAATAGAGGGTTGCAGCTAAAAGACAATATTAGGCATACCTAACTATCCACTGGACTGACTCTTGCAAGCCATATATAATCCAAATCATGTTTCAATTCACAACATATAATTTAACATGCATAATCCATATAATAATAGTCATATAAACAAGTTCATATAACATACAGTTGGGAAAAGCAAGAAAAAGACATTTCAAGTTCATTTTCGGAAAACCAGACTGGGGGCTCTGTCGCGCTCGCGACAATAAGACATCGGACACTAGTCATGCTGAAGGACACGACTCATGTCGGATATCCTTCTTCCTCCCATTTGTGCTCTAAAGCACGACATGCAGAAGAAGTCCCAACAGCACGAGTAGTACTGAGCGAGCACGAGTTGTGCTGTATCAGCACGGGTTGTGCTGATGTCTCCCAAACCGCCGACGTCCTGTTGAACTGCACAACTTGCACACGCCAAAGGCAGCACGAGTCGTGTTGTTCAAGCACGAGTCAGACAGTTACTCAACTTTAGTTCAAAACACGCGAGAGCTGGAATTTTCGTTTTATCGCGCTCGCGACAGGAGCGGGATTTCCAGTCCTCAGCAAAACGCAGACACCCAGAATTTTCCCAATTCAAAACCATTTTGACCCAAATCACTCCAAACTCAATCTTACCTCAAATTAAGCTTTTCAAACTCCATAACCAACATAAAACAACATATTTTCCACAATTAATTCCAAATAAATCATCAATTCACAAATCAATATCTCAAAAATTAGAAAACCAGAAAATTTTGTAGCAAAGTTCAATCAACTTTATTCAATAATTCAATAATTATGCAACATAACTCATCAAGACTCAAATCCCATATCATATATACCAATATAAGCATATTTACACATCATAAATTTCTAGAAATTCATGCAAACCCAAAAGTCATACATGAATATTAAACACAAGAATTTTTTCAAACCTGATACTCCTTAGCTCCAATCTAATGCGCACCACTTCCCGACGCCTTCTCCTTCCCTTAAGGATCACGAGGAGGCTCAACTAACCAAACAACCCACAAATCACACAAACAATAAATCCTAGATCAAAACCTAAACCAAAAATGGGAAAAGATGAAGAAGAAGAAGATGAAGGAGATGAAGAAGATGCAGTGAACTTACCAAATGAGGGTTGAGGAGTGATTAATTTCCACCACAAACACTTAAATCCAAGCTTAGGGCCAGGGGCGTAGCCACTGTATGTTGAGTGGGGTCAATTGACCCCACTCAACCATAAAAAAATTCTAAAATAGCCCTTATAGTTTTAATTTTTTTTTAAATGATCTCATTTAATCATAAAAAAAATTTAAAAATACTTTATGAGTTTAATTTTTTTAAATTAATCCCATTAAAATATTTAAATCAATTCTTTTTTTAGTAATAAAGTTCAAATTACCCTTAAATTATTATAAATAGTATCTATCTGCCTCTAAAATTTATTTTTTTTTACAAAAAATATCTTCAAGATATTAAATGGTACAAATTTGCTTTTATTCTATAATTTAATGGGCAAATATGAATCATTTTAATGATTTGAGATAAATGCAATACATATTTTCATATTAGCTATCAATAAAAATGTCTATATTTGCTTTCGTAAAAGTAAATATATACAATTTTTAATATTTTAATACATTTTAAAAAATAAATTTAAATAACAAATTTGTACCTATTTTAATATTTTTTTAAAAAAATTCACAATTAATCAAATTTTTATTTAAATAAATGTCTTGTAAGATGTAATTTTTGACCTAACTGAACTAAATTCCTGGCTACGCCTCTGCTTAGGGCACAATATGGGAAGAGAAGAGGAAGAAGAGGGGTAGAGAGAAGAGAGAAACGGGAATAGCTAGAAAATTTCTACTTTCCCTTTTCTCTTCCTTCTTCTAATCACTCCCTTCACCTAACCCAAGCCACATGTCACTTCCTTAATGGTGGAATTTAGCCACTCACACCCTACAAGCATGCAATACACCACACACAAGACCTCCCTCACTAATACACACCCTACTAAGATATGCTCAGGCACGCACTATTACAACCCAACTTACTCACTTACATCCTACAACCATGTGAGCAAACACACACAAACATAAACCAATTTACATACACTCTAATACCATACATGCGCGCACACTATATTAAAGCCCATAAACATGTAATTTGTAACGACCGGGCCCGTACAGAACAAAATCAACTCCCCGAAACACATCCCGTCGGGAGAATGACAGAACTGGGTCCCAGCCATTACTCACAGAACTTCACACTCCCCTTGTGCATTTTTGCCTTCCATGGGATTCGAACCAAGGACCTGGGGATAAGTCCTTTAATTCTTAGAATCCCACTACCATTAGGCTAGTCATCCTCCCGACGGGATGTGTTCCGGGGAGTTGATTCTGTTCTGTACGGGCCCGGTCGTTACAATTAGCCTAATGGTAGTGGGATTCTAAGAATTAAAGGACTTATCCCCAGGTCCTTGGTTCGAATCCCACGTAAGGCAAAAAATGCACAAGGGGAGTGTGAAGTTCTGTGAGTAATGGCTGGGACCCAGTTCTGTCATCCTCCCGACGGGATGTGTTCTGGGGAGTTGATTATATTCTTTACGGGCCCGGTCGTTACACAACTGACTCTGATGCAGCTCCCTCTTTAGGTCGATCGCCTCGACCTCTTCCACGGCCTCTACCGCGACTAGCTTGAGTAGCATTTGAACCAACTCTACTGGCCTTTCGTTGATCACTCGAAACCTCATTCTATCTTGGACAATTGGCTAAAAAGTGCTCGGTGCTCCCACAGCGGAAACACCCACCTGTGAGCCACCTACACTCACCCTAGTGTCGCTTGCCATAATGAGAACACTCCGGTAACATCTCAGTCCTTCCACCCGAATTACCTCTACCAGAACCAAACACCATAGCTGAACCCTGTCTTCTACCTCTCGTAGCCGGGCCTAAAGATAACTCATCCGGCAGGTTCCTTGACCTCTTACCCGAGGATGAAGAAGATGAACCTCCAAGAGAGGGGTTTCTCCTCTGAGCCCTCTCTCTCAAAACAGATTCGGACCTCTCACCCCGCAATGCAGCTTGCACAATCCGGTAGTACCTAACTCCTGGAGTACTCATCAGAGAAATCAGCATCGCCCTCAGCGACTCATTGAACCCGGTCTCAAAATGCACCTGAACTCCTCTGTCAAAATACCTTCTGGTGCATACTTAGCCAAACGGTTGAACTCTTTCTCAAATTTAGATACTGTCATGGCTCGCTGCTTCAAACTCAAGAACTGCGCCCACTTCGCATCCCTGTAGGTCTGAGTCACATACTTATTTGTGAACTCCCTCTCAAAGAACTCCCAAGGAACCGGATCAGGCAACTGGGGATGCCTACAGACCAACTCCCACCAATCAAAAGCAGACCCTTGAAGCAATGCCAATGCACACTCCACTCGCTGATCAGGAGGACACCGGACCTCCCTCAGAGTACGCTTCACCTTATCTAACCACTTCTCAGCACACTCTGACTTATCCAAACCGGTCCCATAAAAATTCTCAGCACTAGCTCTTCTCATACTCTCAATCGGGGCCTTGGGGGCTGTTACTCTCTTCAAGACTCGAGCCATGTCCTGGAAAATCTTGAGCATCGCCTCAAAGGGCATGGCTGCGGCCTCGGGCCGGACCCTAGGATCTTGAGCCGACACAGAAATTGAAGGATCAACAGCTTGAGGATTCACGCTTTCAGCTGATCCCTCAAGAGACCCTCGGACTGAATTAGAATCCATCTAAAACAAGCAAAGACAACCACATCAGCCAACACAGTCCTAGACATATATACGCATCTATACACAACATCACCCAGAAACGCCTAAACCTAGGCTCTTATACCAAAACCTGTAACACCCCCTACCCATACGTAGGCGAACCCATCCAGGTCGGAGTGAGATTGTCACGCCCAGTTCCACTCGCTAAAGCTGATGCAGCTATAACGATAGGAAGTGACCGCGCACGCAAAATTACTTACATATGCTGAACTTAAGGTGATCATAAAAACCGGTACAAATAAATTTTTATCTATACTTATTCATGCCATTTAAACTATGCGGTCATATTACCATTTATCACATAAGTTAATTTTTCATCCCATTATTACCACACACATTTATTTCCCTTTTTCCTTTATGTAGATTATTTTTTACCTGCAGTTCAAAGTCATGGATAACGGGTAAATTTCAGACAGAAATATAGGTACCTCAAAGGTACTTCTTGTAAACAGAAATAGGTACCTCAAAGGTACTTCTTGTAAATAGAATTTTCAGTCATCTTAGTACCCCTCGGGTACATTTATTCTTGTAAATCAGGGAATCCCGCAAGGATTAATTCATAATGATTCCATCAGAATCAACTTACTTACTTAAGCTGCAGCACAGGGACCCTATAGGCATGCCTACCTATCCAATACTTGACTGGCAGGCTTAAGTTGTTTAATTATGTCATTCATTTCACATTGATCAATCTTCATAGCACATATATCATTCATGACCACATTCTCTTTTACAAATGCACTTTAACCCATCAACTCTTTACATTACTTAGTTAAGTTCAAGAATCATCATGTCATAAGCATATACACATCATTTGAGCATAACATCGCTTTCACACATATGTATATTGTTAATTTATTAAGTAAATTACAAATCTTAATCATGCTCATAAGTTCTCCCCATGATAACTACTTTTGTGATCATTTAATAAACCTAAACATGCATAATAAGTTGAGGGGAAGGTTATGGGCTTGACCCATGCCAACCATATGCTTTAAAACATAAATATAAGTCATTTTAAGCATTTTTCTGTTGCGACACTGTCGCGCTCGCAACAGTAGCTCACCTTGGGAGCCCTACGAGACTGGGTTTTACACCCATATTGCATCGCGAAAACCGACGGCTAGACGTCATTTTTAGGCAAAGTTGTCTTCTTAACAATTGTTTTCCTACGTCTTATCTTTCAAATGGGACAAGTTTCAGGTCATTTGGATTCCTAAATTAAGAGATATGTATTAAACACTACAGACTGTTCAAACCAACCAAGCTAGTCAGATACATGTCCGGTTTTTGCCATTTTTGAGAATCTTAATGACAGAATAAAATTATGGTCATTCTAACTTTTGTAGGCACAGCAGTCACGGATCCAATGAATCAAGAATCACTCGATTTGGATTTTTCAAACTTTATTTATGACAAAAACACTACCCGGAGGTCAGATCACATATAAACAGAACCTTTCCCTTAACCAAGGTTTATACTTTAATTGAGCTCATAACAACTCAATCATCAACTCCAATACAAATCAACCATATAATTCAACTATATCATCTTTCAAATCATGTACACCATAATCATATATAAGTTTCTAAAAAAAACAAGCATACAATTCACACATTTAGATTAGTTCCCAAACCTCACACTCCTTAGCTCCTAATGGGGTTGTTGTTCACTTGTTTCCCTAACCTTAGCCTTGCCTTTGATTCTCTTCTTTTCTTCAGCTAGCAATCAGAAATCCATTACACACAACTCCACAACTTGTTCTCAAACACTAAATCCAGAAATCAGATAAAGAAGAAATACATATATCAAACCCTTTACTTACCTTCCCAACTTAATCTTAATTCCTGATTTCTTACAATTCTTTCTTACACACATCAAACTCCAGCTCACTTCATTCACTCTCACCACTCACTTTCTCTCTCAAGAAATGAAGAAGGAAGAAGGCTCAATATTGGAATAAAGATGCAGAAAATAATGACCTCAAAAACCACTGAACTTTCCCTCTCCACTTAAACAATTAATGCTAAGTGATGATGAGTCCACTCATCACAAACCCACAGCAAAAGCCACTAAGAAAAACTGCTCCCCATTAGCTTCCACTATACTTATTTTATTCTTCTCAACTTCCAACAATTCCCACTAAAAAATCTGCTTCCATTAACTTTTAATTATCCATTATTTTATGCCTTAATCCTTATTAATTAACTTAATTAGTCATCCACTTAATTAAGCATGCATAATATCATTTTAATCACTTACATACTTGTTATTTTAGCAATTAGGTCCTTCTGTAAATTTCAGATTAATCCACATTCATAATTAATTGCTTAAACACCACTTAAATCAGAAATTACCCCTTAACACATACACATACATACTTCACATGTCATACCGAAACAACTAGGGTGTAATGCGGCCATTACAACTCTCCCCTCCTTAAAGAATTTTGTCCTCGAAATTCATACCTGCGTCAAACAAATGAGGATGTTGTTCACGCATAGCAGCTTCTGGTTCCCAAGTTGCTTCTTCTACTCCGTGATGTTGCCAGAGTACTTTAACAAGTGGTATCTGCTTATTTCGAAGTTGCCTTACTTCTCGTGCTAGAATTGTCTTTGGTTTTTCATCATAGGAGAAATCCGGTTGCACTTCTACTTCTTGTACATGCAACACATGAGATTTATCTAATCTATATCGTCTCAGCATAGATACGTGGAACACATCATGTAGCTTGCTTAATGCTGGAGGCAAAGCTAAACGATATGCCACAGAACCTATTCTTTCCAAAATCTCATAAGGTCCAATAAACCTTGGACTTAATTTCCCTTTATGACCAAACCTCAATACTTTCCTCCAAGGCGACACCTTCAGAAATACTTTATCGCCTACTTGGTACTCAATGTCTCTTCGCTTCAAGTCAGCATAAGATTTTTGTCTATCACTTGCTGCTTTTAGCCTTTGCTGAATCATCTTAGCTTTTTCCTCAGTATCTCTCACAAGATCCGGCCCAATAATTCTATTTTCATTCAACTCTGTCCAACATACTGGTGTACGACATCTTCTTCCATACAGCACCTCATATGGCTCCATGCCAATGCTGGTTTGATAACTATTATTATAAGCAAACTCCATGAGTGGAAGGTATTTGTCCCAACTCTTGGAGAAATCCATAACACATGCCCGCATCAAATCCTCCAAAATCTGAATAATTCTTTCCGATTGCCCGTCTGTCTGTGGATGGAAAGCTGTACTGAAATTCAACCTTGTTCCCAAAGCAGCTTGTAACCTCTTCCAAAACTTGGAAGTAAACCGGGGATCCCTATCAGACACAATTGTCAAAGGTACTCCATGAAGACGAACTATCTCTTTAACATACAGATCAGCCAACTTATCAAGAGAATAGTCCATCCGAACTGGAATGAAATGTGCTGACTTTGAAAATCTGTCCACAATCACCCATACTGCATCTTGCTGTTTTGAAGTTAAAGGCAATCCTGTGACAAAATCCATTGTGACATTATCCCATTTCCACTGTGGAATAGGAAGTGGATTCAACATCCCTTGAGGTACTTGATGCTCTGCTTTAACTTGCTGACAGGTAAGACATTTAGATACATACTCAATTATATCCTTCTTCATACCTGGCCACCAATACAGTGGTTTCAGATCCTGATACATTTTATTTCCGCCCGGATGCATAGTGAAAACTGTGTTATGTGCTTCATGAAGTAATCTTTTCTTCAATTCTTTATCATCAGCCACACATATCCTGTTCTTATACCGTATTACTCCATTTTTATCCATCGTATAATCACAGTTATCACCTTTGCCAACTGACTGCCATACTCGTTGTAACTTAGAATCATTTTTCTGAACTACTAATAGATCATCTATCAATACAGTTCTTGCTTTTAAATGAACAAGCAAAGCTTCATCAGCTGCACATCTCCATCTTACCTGTTTCAACTGCATCGTTGAAACTATCTTCCTACTTAATGCATCCGCTACCACATTTGCTTTTCCCGAATGATAATCTACTATGCAGTCATAATCTTTAAACAACTCTAACCATCTTCTTTGCCTCAAATTCAACTCCTTTTGGGTAAGCAGATATCTCAAACTTTTGTGATCGGTGTAGATTTTACACTTCTCACCATACAGATAATGTCGCCATATCTTTAAGGCAAACACTATTGCAGCTAATTCTAAATCATGAGTTGGATAATTCTGCTCATGCGGCTTTAGTTGCCTGGATGCATAGGCTACCACCTTTCCATCTTGCATAAGCACACATCCTAATCCCACTCCAGAGGCATCTGTGTACAACACATACTCTTTACCAGACATAGGTTGCGTAAGAACCGGGGCCTCTACTAACATCTTTTTCAACTGATCAAAACTCTGCTGACATTTTTCAGACCACACATACTTCACTCCTTTTCGTAGCAACCTGGTCATAGGTGAAGCTATCACTGAAAATCCTTTCACAAACCTTCTGTAATATCCTGCCAAACCCAAGAAACTACGAACTTCAAGCACATTCCTAGGTGGCTTCCAGTTCACAACAGCTTCTATCTTAGCTGGATCCACTTTAATCCCCTCAGAAGATATTATATGACCCAGAAAAGATACTTCCCGCAACCAAAATTCACATTTACTCAACTTGGCATACAACTGATGTTCCCGTAGCGTCTGAAGTACCATACTTAGATGTTGCTCATGTTCTTTCTCATCCTTGGAATAAACCAGAATATCGTCGATGAACACCACTACAAACTGATCAAGATAAGGCCTGAATACTCGATTCATCAAGTCCATAAATGCAGCAGGCGCATTTGTCAACCCGAATGGCATTACTAAAAATTCATAATGTCCATACCGAGTTCTGAATGCTGTTTTAGGTATATCTTCTTTCTTTACTTGTAACTGATAATACCCAGAACGCAAATCAATCTTAGAGAACACACCTGCTCCTCTTAACTGATCAAACAAATCTTCAATCCGTGGTAAGGGATACTGATTCTTCACTGTCACCTTATTCAGCTGTCGGTAATCAATACACATTCTCATCGTGCCATCTTTCTTCTTAACAAACAAAACAGGTGCTCCCCATGGTGACACACTGGGTCTTATAAAACCCCTATCTAACAATTCTTGCAATTGAACCTTCAGTTCCTTCAATTCTGTTGGAGCCATTCTGTATGGTGCCTTAGACACTGGTGTCGTTCCCGGTAACACATCAATAGATAACTCTACTTCCCTTAGTGGTGGTATACCACCCAATTCTTCTGGAAACACATCAGGAAACTCCCTTACAATCGGTATATATTGCAGCTTCACATTCTCTCTCTTATTATCCAAAACCAAAGCAAGATAAGCTTCACATCCTTTTCTTAAACATCGACTGGCTCGCATCGCAGTTATCACATTCACAAGAGGATTAGTACAAACCCCTTTTATTGCCACTCTATTCCCTTTGTCATCACTAAGCATCACAATCTTTCTTTTACACTTCACATCTGCGTCATACTTAATTAACCAATCCATACCCAAAATCAAGTCAAACTCATCAAAGGGTAACTCAATCAAATCTGTAGGAAATTCATAACCTTGCACTCGTAATGCGCAATTCCTATGTACCCAATTCACATACACAGAACTCCCCAGAGGACTTGTTACACATATATCATATGCTAAACATTAAGCTTTAGACATTCTTTCACTTATCTTATTAGAACATACATATGAATGAGTAGATCCAGGATCTATAAGAGCAAACATATCCATATCATAAAGTATAAAAGTACCTGCTATCACTTCTGGTGCATCTTGCTCTTCACGAGCCTTCAGGGCATAAGCACGGATAGATCCCGCACCTGACCTGTCTACATTTTCAGAATCAACTGCCCACCTTGACTGATTTCCTCTATCACGTCCTCTACCTCGTCCTCTGTTAACTGAAGGCATATTTAAACCACCTCTACTTTGCTCTTGCTGATTACTCACTGCTACATGTGGTTGAGGGCAATTGGCAATAAAATGTTCCGTGCTTCCACATCTAAAACAAGCACCTATGACCTTCCGACACTCACCCCAATGTCTCCTCCCACAGTGAGGGCATCCAGGTATATCAATTCAACTATTGGCTGTTCTTCGACTCTGATGAGCTACTGGGGGTTTTCCCCACTTCTTTCCTCTTACTGCAGAACCATATCTAGATTCCTCTGGTGGTGCCATGTAGAATCTCGTGGCCTTTTTCCCGCATTGTATCCTCCTCTATTGGCACTTCTTTTCTGTCTCCATTCCCTCTGAGCCTCAAGATTCTTTTCAGCTCTTAAAGCTGCCTGTACTATCCTGTAATAACTCACATTCTGATCTGTAGTTAATGAAATCAGCAATGCCTTTATTTCCTCATTTAGTCCTTCCTCAAATTGCTGACACCTCAATCCCACAGTCAGGACATCTTTTGGAGCATACTTACTCAATCGACAAAATTCTGCTTCGTACTCAGAAACAGACATGGTTCTCTGTCTCAGACTTAAGAATTTCTTCCAATTTGCCTCTTGATATGCCTTGGTGAGAAACTTTTGCCTGAATTCACTTTCAAAGAAATTCCAATCCACCGGATCAGGAAGCTCAGGATTCTGTAATACCAACTTCCACCAGTCATAAGCAGCGCCCTGAAGCAAAGACACAACACACTCAAGCCACTGATCTTGAGGACACCGTATCTCCTTGAGAATTCTCTCTACCTTCTCAATCCAGTATTCCGCTTTTTCAGATTCATCTAACCTTGTCCCAAAGAACTCTTCAGCTCCATGCTTTCTTAAGGACTCTGTTGGTATTCTAGGTGCCATCATACGCTCCATAAACCTTGCCATATCCTGTGTCATTTTTATCACTGCTTCCATGGGTCCCGCTAACATCTCATCTCCATGTCTAGCTGGCCCAGATTGTCTAGTGCCCGTCCTCTCAGCTTCACGAGGGTTCACACTTTCAGCTGTTTCCTCTTGACGATCAGGATTCATCGTAAAATCTACAAAAATTTAACCAAGGACTTCCGCATTAGGTCAACATAACTATACACATCCTATCTACCCATTATTCCCAGAAAAGACTAAACCTTTGCTCTGATACCACAACTTATCACGCCCAGTTCCACTCGCTAAAGCTGATGCAGCTATAACGATAGGAAGTGACAGCACACGCAAAATTACTTACATATGCTGAACTTAAGGTGATCATAAAAACTAGTACAAATAAATTTTTATCTATACTTATTCATGCCATTTAAACTATGCGGTCATATTACCATTTATCACATAAGTTAATTTTTCATCCCATTATTACCACACACATTTATTTCCCTTTTTCCTTTATGTAGATTATTTTTTGCCTGCAGTTCAAAGTCATGGATAACGGGTAAAGTTCAGATAGAAATATAGGTACCTCAAAGGTACTTCTTGTAAATAGAATTTTCAGTCATCTTAGTACCCCTCGGGTACATTTATTCTTGTAAATCAGGGAATCCCGCAAGGATTAATTCATAATGATTCCATCAGAATCAACTTACTTACTTAAGCTGCAGCACAGGGACCCTATAGGCATGCCTACCTATCCAATACTTGACTGGTAGGCTTAAGTTGTTTAATTATGTCATTCATTTCACATTGATCAATCTTCATAGCACATATATCATTCATGACCACATTCTCTTTTACAAATGCACTTTAACCCATCAACTCTTTACATTACTTAGTTAAGTTCAAGAATCATCATGTCATAAGCATATACACATCATTTGAGCATAACATCGCTTTCACACATATGTATATTGTTAATTTATTAAGTAAATTACAAATCTTAATCATGCTCATAAGTTCTCCCCATGATAACTACTTTTGTGATCATTTAATAAACCTAAACATGCATAATAAGTTGAGGGGAAGGTTATGGGCTTGACCCATGCCAACCATATGCTTTAAAACATAAATATAAGTCATTTTAAGCATTTCTCTGTTGCGACGCTGTCGCGCTCGCAACAGTAGCTCACCTTGGGAGCCCTACGAGACTGGGTTTTACACCCATATTGCATCGCGAAAAACGACGGCTAGACGTCATTTTTAGGCAAAGTTGTCTTCTTAACAATTGTTTTCCTACGTCTTATCTTTCAAATGGGACAAGTTTCAGGTCATTTGGATTCCTAAATTAAGAGATATGTATTAAACACTACAGACTGTTCAAACCAACCAAGCTAGTCAGATACATGTCCGGTTTTTGCCATTTTTGAGAATCTTAATGACAGAATAAAATTATGGTCATTCTAACTTTTGTAGGCACAGCAGTCACGGATCCAATGAATCAAGAATCACTCGATTTGGATTTTTCAAACTTTATTTATGACAAAAACACTACCCGGAGGTCAGATCACATATAAACAGAACCTTTCCCTTAACCAAGGTTTATACTTTAATTGAGCTCATAACAACTCAATCATCAACTCCAATACAAATCAACCATATAATTCAACTATATCATCTTTCAAATCATGTACACCATAATCATATATAAGTTTCTAAAAAAAACAAGCATACAATTCACACATTTAGATTAGTTCCCAAACCTCACACTCCTTAGCTCCTAATGGGGTTGTTGTTCACTTGTTTCCCTAACCTTAGCCTTGCCTTTGATTCTCTTCTTTTCTTCAGCTAGCAATCAGAAATCCATTACACACAACTCCACAACTTGTTCTCAAACACTAAATCCAGAAATCAGATAAAGAAGAAATACATATATCAAACCCTTTACTTACCTTCCCAACTTAATTTTAATTCCTGATTTCTTACAATTCTTTCTTACACACATCAAACTCCAGCTCACTTCATTCACTCTCACCACTCACTTTCTCTCTCACGAAATGAAGAAGGAAGAAGGCTCAATATTGGAATAAAGATGCAGAAAATAATGACCTCAAAAACCACTGAACTTTCCCTCTCCACTTAAACAATTAATGCTAAGTGATGATGAGTCCACTCATCACAAACCCACAGCAAAAGCCACTAAGAAAAACTGCTCCCCATTAGCTTCCACTATACTTATTTTATTCTTCTCAACTTCCAGCAATTCCCACTAAAAAATCTGCTTCCATTAACTTATAATTATCCATTATTTTATGCCTTAATCCTTATTAATTAACTTAATTAGTCATCCACTTAATTAAGCATGCATAATATCATTTTAATCACTTACATACTTGTTATTTTAGCAATTAGGTCCTTCTGTAAATTTCAGATTAATCCACATTCATAATTAATTGCTTAGACACCACTTAAATCAGAAATTACCCCTTAACACATACACATACATACTTCACATGTCATACCGAAACAACTAGGGTGTAATGCGGCCATTACAGAGATGCCGTAGGAGCAGGGGTGTCACACCAAATAGATTAAGGCAAAACAAACATCCATTCACAATAAACATACGAAAATACGGCGAAAATTAAAACTTTTGAGAAACATCAACATGATCATGCATTAATATAACAACATTCATTACAATTATGTTCTGATCAAATGCCAATGCAAAATAATTACATATCCAAAATATACAAGCGGAAGCTTACAAAATTACTTGATATAATGAGAGTTCTATTACGAAAAAAAATCATCATAAAATACTACAAAATAAGCCCTAACACTAATCCCTCTGTGTTGGCTTGACTGGCGGCGACTCTCTCAAATCAACAATGCCTTCCGCACTTGCACGAGTAAAACACCGTGCTAAGCGATAACGCTTAGTGGGGAAGCACACAACAAAAGAATGGATGGCCATTCACAACGGTCGTCAAAACATGACACATACGATATGATACATGCGGATAATCATGTCAGATATATAATCATGCTTGTATAATAAAGACATACATTCAGAAGCTCATATCCACATTCATATACATATAACTGATTTCTCATACTTATCATTATGCGCGTTCTAATATCATATTCTTGTAATCATTTCAAAGCAGAACAAAACAAATAGAGCACCTGTTGACTGACAATAATGGATAATGAGTATACAGTGACGGTACCTTGGTACGAATCGAACAGTGACGGTACCTTATGGGTACAAATTGAAAACCATTTTATCTTATCACAATCAAAACATTTTACAGAGGGGACCTTAAACAAGATCAAAATACATTGAGGTTCGCGAGGAACCAAAGGGGGACCTGATCGGGGTCCAAACAGAACAGAGGGCTGTAGCTAAAAGACTATATTAGGCATGCCTAACTATCCACTAGACTGACTCTTGCAGGCCATATATAATCCAAATCATGTTTCAATTCACAACATATAATTTAACATGCATAATCCATATAATAATAGTCATATAAACAAGTTCATATAATATACATTAGGGAAAAGCAAGAAAAAGACATTTGAAGTTCATTTTTGAAAAACTGCGCACGCGAGAAAATAGGGCAGACTGGGGGCTCTGACGCGCTCGCGACAGTAAGACATCGGACACGAGTCGTGCTAAAGGACACGACTCGTGTCGGATGTCCTTCTTCCTCCCATTCGTGCTCTAAAGCACGACATGAAAAAGAAGTCCCAACAGTACGAGTCGTGCCGTATCAGCACGGGTCGTGTTGATCTCTCCCAAACCGCCAACGTCCCGTTGAACTGCACAACTCGAACATGCCAAAGGCAGCACGAGTCGTGTTGTTCAAGCACGAGTCGGACAGTTACTCAACTTCAGTGCAAAACACGCGAGAGCTGGAGCGGGATTTCTAGTCCTCAGCAAAACGCAGACACCCAGAATTTTCCCAATTCAAAACCATTTTGACCCAAATCACTCCAAACTCAATCATACCTCAAATTAAGCTTTCCAAACTCCATAACTAACATAAAACAACATATTTTCCACAATTAATTCCAAATAAATCATCAATTCACAAATCAATATCTTAAAAATTAGAAAACCAGAAAATTCTGTAGCAAAGTTCAATCAACTTTACATTTGATTTAATAATTCAATAATTATACAATATAAATCTTCAAGACTCAAAACCCATATCATATACACCAATATAAGCCTATTTACACATCATAAATTTTCAGAAATTCATGCAAACCCAAAAGTCATACATGAATATCAAACATAAGAATTTTCCCAAACCTGATACTCCTTAGCTCCAATCTAATGAGCACCACTTCCCGACGCCTTCTCCTTCCCTTAAGGATCACGAGGAGGCTCAACTAACCAAACAACCCACAAATCACACAAACAATAAATCCTAGATCAAAACCCAAACTAGAAATGGGAAAAGAAGAAGAAGAAGAATATGAAGGAGATGAAGAAGATGCAATGAACTTACCAAATGAGGGTGGAGGAGTGATTAATTTCCACCACAAACACTTAAATCCAAGCTTAGGGCACAATATGGGAAGAGAAGAGGAAGAAGAGGGGTAGAGAGAAGAGAGAAACGGGAATAGCTAGAAATTTCTGCTTTCCCTTTTCTCTTCTTTCTTCTAATCACTCCTTTCACCTAACCCAAGCCACATGTCACTTCCCTAATGGTGGGATTTAGCCACTCATATCCTACAAGCAGGCAATACACCACATACAAGACCTCCCTCACTAATACACACCTTACTAAGATATGCTCAGACACACACTATTACAACCCAACTTACTCACTTACATCCTACAACCATGTGAGCAAACACACACAAACATAAACCAATTTACATACACTCTAATACCATACATGAGCCCATACTATATTAAAGCCCATAAATATGCAATTTACCCAAAATACCCTTATAACAAGACAAAACACACTTAAAGCACATACACAAACATAGCTCAAACTTCTAAGGGGCAAATTGGGTGTGACAGATTAAATGTGTTTTGATTTGATTTGATTGCAAGAATCTGGTGGCAAGAGGAAGGATAAGGGTAGATGTAACACCCCATTCCCATCCACTAACACAGCTTCGCTGCGGTAGTCGAGAATGGTTGTCACGACACACCACATGCACATCTCATACAATTATATTATCATACACAATCCTAAAGCAATTAATTTCTTTCACATGCAGGTGAAGATATTCACTACGCATTCTCATACCCATATTTCATCTCAGTTAACAGACAAAACCATAATTATAAATCATGATCCTATGTTGCATCACTAGATCAGTTATTACATATTATGTATACTTATTACATACCTAAAAGGATTAAGCTTAATTACATAGTAAAAAATCACAAAACCTACACTAAACGAAGAGTCCTAGTGTTTGCCGTTGGTATGTGGAACCGTCCTTCGACTCATTTCTCTTCTGAACCTACACGGATTGAAAACCCGTGCTAAGCGATAACGCTTAGCGGGGAAACAACATACAAGAGATGCATATATATAGACAAAGCATTCCTTAATTAACAACAGTACATGCTCACAAATTAACCTTCACTTCAATTCATGCCTTGTAATCATACTTTAAGTACACTTTCAATGTTTAACAAGCATGCTGTTTACTCACATTCAAATCACATTATCACATGCCAAACTATTGCATAGTACATTCCTGTTCTCAAATCATATCGTATTCATTTAAATTTTATAGGTTATTTAATTATTACGCTTTGCCTGCAATTCAAAGACGCGGACAAAGGGTATCACATTAGTACTTAAAAGTACAGTAGTTGCATTTGTATCCGAAGATACGCACCATTGCATCAGTACCCCTAGGTACAGATATAATCAAAGAGATATAATATAAACATTAAGAATCCAAGAAGGATTCAATACACACTGAGATTCCAGAGGAATCGAACTCTTTGGCTGCAACACTTAGACCCTATAGACATCCTTCTCTATCCACTACTTGACTAGCAGGCTAAATTGTTAAACCGGTTTATTTATAATGTCATAGGAAATATCTTCACAATTCATTAACCATGGCATAGATATGAGTATACACTCACCTATATATATATGTTCACAAGCATATCACAATAATTACTTTCACATACATGTATATTTATTAGCCAAACATATTGATTTAACAAATTAAACAACTTAGGAAGTCACTTAAAGCACCCAGAAGTGTCGTGCTCGCAATAGACCTGAGCATTAGCATCTGTCATGATCGCGACCAGAGTCGCGTCCACGATAGAACCTAGCCCTCACCTCTGTCGCACTAGACCACTTGCGCGCGCTCATAACAGAAGCCAACATCTGCCTAAAGGAGGATTTTGTTGCACTCGCGACAGAACTGAATATTCCATTCAAGCTCCCTTACACCAGCTTCCTGCTTCCTCACTTGCCACCCTCACACATAGAACTCTCATAACCCCCTTCTAACCTTATTGTTTGCCAACTTGACCTTCTAAACACTTACTTATTTACATGCTCAGAGTACAATGGCACAATTCACATTATGCTTAGTCTTATATTTGATGAGTTATGGCCAATGGAACCTTACATGCTTCTAAAGCCCTCCTACCAAAATTTAACCAATTTAGGTACACATATTTGAAAACCATACAGTCCCCAAATCAACATAGCTACTTCTGCACTTTTGTAAACACATTCCTTAAGAACTTACTGCCTTATATCTCATTCGAAACAGAGCTAACTATGAAAGTTATAGCTCATACAACTCATAAGGTCAATTACCCCACCAATTCAATTTTACTATCACAAACTAGTTAAGCTTAACTTACCAACTTAAAACACCCCCTTCACATACATTCCTACCCTAACACCATCACAAGCTTCTCGGCAAGCTCAATTTCCCAACAAGTACAAAATACCCATAATTTACATAGCATTCCCTTAATCACTCAAAACAGAGCATCATACTTTATTTAATAATTAAGACCACTATTTAGCTAATCAATTCATCATGTCAATCTACTACATCACAACACACAAGTTCACATTTTCTATTCATTTAAACCACGTATTCAATCAAGCATTTCAAGCTCATACTTCATTAAAATACACACGTAGGGCAAGGTTTCCCAAACCTCACAATCCTTTGCGCCTATTGATCACTTTGCACTTGATTCAACAACCTTCTCCTTCCCTTTGTTATTTCTTGGTTCAACAACTACAAACATCATCCAATTCCAGAATTGGATACAAGAATCAATTACCAATATCCATCATAAGAAAGAGTAGAAGATAAAGAGGAATCAAGTACTACCACTTACTTTTAAAGCCAACAATTATCATACAATTACAAGATCACTTGATCACCTAACAGAATTTGTGAATTCTAACTAATGGAAACAAAGTAAATAAGAAGGTATTTGGAAAGAACAGCTGAAGAAGAGAAAGGTACACGGCCAATGAAGATTTTCTCTCTCCAAACCCATATATATTGCATGGCTAAAGTGAGGTGGCATCACCACACCAAAACACACGGATTCCACTCAACTCCCCTTAATCTCCATTAATGAAATCTATCTCCATTAACACTAATTAACCTCAATTAACTCTAATCATGCACAATTACAACTTAGCCACTTAAAGTTAATTTATTTATGCAATCAAGTCCTTAGTTCAATTACACTTAAATCCTTAATTAAGCAAACTTCAAATTAACTTTACCCAATTAACACAATTAGACCAATTTTACTACTAGGGTATAAGTCAGGCAGTTACAACTCTCCCCTCCTAATAAGAATTTCGTCCGCGAAATTCATACCTGAATCAAATAGTTGAGGATATTGCTCTCGCATAGTTGCCTTTGGTTCCATGTCGCCTCTTCAATCCCATGATGCTGCCAAAGCACTTTAACCAATGGAACTTGTTTGTTCCGAAGCTGCTATACTTCTCTTGCTATAATTGCTTTAGGCTCCTCATCATAGGAAAAATTCGATTGCACTTGCACATCATGCACTGGAATAATGTGGGATTCATTCGAACGATATCTCCGAAATATTGATACATGGAAAACATCGTGGAGCTTAGATAAGGATGGAGGCAAAGCCAATCGATGAGCCACATATCTCACTCTTTCCAACACTTCATATGGCCCAATGAACCTCGGATTTAACTTCCCTTTCTTTCCAAACCATAATACCTTCCTCTAGGGGAACACTTTTAGAAACACTTTATCACCCACTTCAAACTCAATGTCTTTTTTTTTTCAAATTCGCATACGATTTTTGTCTATCACTTGCATCTTTTAATCGTTGATGAATCATTTTTTCCTTCTCCTCAGTATCCCATACCAAGTCAGGACCAATCACCCTATGCTTAGTCAATTCAGTCCAACATACCGGAGTTTTGCACTTCCTACCATAAAGGACTTCATATGGTGCGATACCAATACTCGCTTGATATCCATTATTGTAAGCAAACTCCATCAAAGGAATATACTGATCCCAACTTTTTGAGAAGTCAAATACACATGTCGGAAGCAAGTCTTCCAATATCTGAATTACTCTTTTAGACTGTCCATCAGTATGCTGGTGGAAAGCTGTACTAAAATTTAATCTAGTACCCAAAGCAGCTTACAAATCCCTCCAAAACTTTGAAGTGAATCTCGGATCTCTATCTGATACAATGGACATAGGAATACAGTGCAATCTAACAACCTCTTTCACATATAATTCAGCTAACCGATCCATGGAGTAATCAAGTCGAACCGATATGAAGTGAGCTGACTTAAAAAGCCAATCAACTATTACCCACACGGAATCATGCTGCCTCGATGTCATTGGCAATCCAGTGACAAAGTCCAAAGTAATATTATCCCATTTCCACTGTGGGATTGGAATGGGATTCAATAAACCATGTGGAACCTGATGTTCTGCTTTCACTTGTTGGCAGGTCAAACACTTAGAAACATATTTTACAACATCCCTTTTCATACCAAGCCACCAATAGAACTGCTTTAAGTCTTGGTACATCTTATTTTCGCTTGGGTGCATAGTGAAAACTGTGTTATACGCTTCATGCAAAAGCCTCTTTCTTAACTCTTCATCGTTAGCAACACATAACCGATCACGGTAGCACAACACACCCTCTTCATTCACTGAATAGTCAGCCTTGTCTCCATTTCTGACTGACTGCAGAATCTGCTGCAACTTAGCATCACCTTTCTGCACATTCACTACCTCTTCCCTCAAATCGGCTTTGTTTTCAACTGTGCCACTAGAGCACCATTTGAATCTAATCTCCACTTAACTCTTTGTACTAGCAGGGCTGAAACAGACTTCCTACTCAAAGTATCTGCCACCTCATTGGCCTTACCCGGACGGTAATCCACAATACAGTCATAGTCTTTAAACAATTCCATCCACCTTCTCTGTCTCAAGTTTAACTCTTTCTGAGTGAGCAAGTACTTAAGACCTTTATGATCAGTAAAATCTTACACTTTTCACCATATAAGTAATATCGCCAAATCTTTAAAGAAAACACTACTGTAGCCAATTCCAAATCATAAGTCGGGTAATTCTGCTTATGTGGCATCAGCTGCCTGGAAGCATAAGCTACCACTTTCCAATCTTGCATTAACACATAACCCAATCCAACTCTGGAGGCATCACTATACATAGCATACTCCTTACCCGAAGGTTGAGCTAGAATTAGTGCCTCAACTGACATCCCTATCAACTGCTTGAAACTGGCTTGGCACTTATCAGACCACTCAAACTTAACTCCCTTACGAAGTAACTTAGTGAGTGGAGAAGTAATTACTGAAAACCCTTTCACAAAGTGACGATAATACCCTTCCAATCCCAAGAAACTTCGTACCTCAAGCACATTCCTGGGTGGTTTTCAATTCATCACAGCTTCTATCTTAGCTGGATCAACCTTAATACCCTCAGAAGAGACGATGTGACCCAAAAAAGACTCTTCTTTTAGCTAAAATTCACACTTGCTAAGTTTAGTATACAACTGATGCTCTCTCAAAGTCTAAAGCACATTCCTTAAGTGCTCCTTATGCTCCTTCTCATTCTTATAGTATACCAAAATATTATCGATGAACACAACCACAAACTGATCCAAGAACGCCTTAACAGCCTATTCATCAAGTCCATGAATGCTGCAGGCGCATTAGTCAACCTGAATGGTATCATTAGGAATTTGTAATGGCTATAACGAGTCCTAAACACAGTCTTAGGTATATCCTCCTTTTTCACTTGCAGCTAATAGTAACCAGACCTCAGATCGATCTTAGAAAATACACCTGCCCCCTTCAACTGATCAAACAGATCACCAATCCTTGGCAAAGGATATCTATTCTTCACTGTCACCTTATTCAGTTGCGTATAATCGATACACATCCTCATAGTCCCATCTTTCTTTTTTACAAACAACACGGGTGCTCCCCAAGGAGACACACTTGGTCTAATGAAATCCCTATCCAATAACTCTTGCAACTGAGTCTTCAATTACTTTAACTCAATAAGAGCCATCCGATAGGGTGCTTTAGACACAAGAGTTGCACCAGGCACAAGGTCAATTGATTGCTCCATTTCCCTAACAGGTGGTTCACCAGCCAATTCTTCTAGAAACATGTAACACCCCTTACCTATACGTAGAGATCTTCACCCTGCGAAGAGGATGAAGGTCCCCGATAGATATGGGTTACCACCGACAGACGCACAAATAAAACCAATTGCCCACCAAACACATATGTAAATGAACAAATTAAAATTTCACAACTCATGAGAGGAAGAGTCATAGAGCAAAATATTACATTTCATGAATATAACAAAGATAGTTTTACATATTCCAAAAAGGTACAAAAGTGCCTCAGCACGATTATATAACAGCTTCTTTACCTAGCTTTAAAAAAAAATACAAGACTTTAATACATACAAAAATAATACAAGGCCTAAACTACAAAATCTTCTATCCACTAGTCGTATTGGCCCTGCTGATGCGAATCCCGCTGATATACCCTTCAAAAGCTTCCACACATGCACG
Organism: Excoecaria cochinchinensis; assembly: GCA_947683425.1. NCBI lineage: Eukaryota > Viridiplantae > Streptophyta > Magnoliopsida > Malpighiales > Euphorbiaceae > Excoecaria > Excoecaria cochinchinensis. The sequence goes on from CANTUQ010000208.1 coordinate 7,329,204, forward strand.
GATAAAACACCCGTGCTAAGCGAAAACGCTTAGTGGGAAAAAAGATGCACAACGACCACTCACAGTGGCGTCAACACACAATTACAAGCAAATGACACAATGAAATATTAAGGCTTCAGAAGTTAACATAAAGTATAACAGCACCCTAATCATATTATTCTCAACATGCAACATCTCATGGTTCACGTAGGATAATAAATAACATTATTGCACCTGCTATATCAAAACAGTGGATAACGAGTACACGTAGATACCCGAAGGTATTAACAGTATTCTCATAACACATGGATACCCGAGGGTATCAAAACAATCTTTTTAATCCTGATCAAGGTCCAAATCATTCAGTAGCTGCAGCGACAGAAACTCTATTAGGCATGCCTAACTATCCACTTATTTGCCATTAGCAGGTCATGCATAACACCCATTCCTGTTCATATAATTCATATAAAAATACCAGTGAAGTTCTAAAATAATCATACATTCAAAACTTGGTAGCCAAAACAAAAGAAAGAATAAAAGTTTTTAAGCCAGAACTGTCGCGCTCGCGACAGAGGCATGTCTTGCCTCACATCGCGATCGCTGCGGTCTTTGCGCTCGCGCGATGGCGAGTGTGCCACTCCCTATCGCGCTCGCGATAGAGGCGACTCATTGATCCTGTCGCGCTCGCGACAGAATCCTGCCCTGCTTTGCTCGGCGAATGAGCGCTCTGTCGCGCTCGCGATAGTGAGCTCCCCGCCACAAGCCGACGGCGCAAATCTTACGCGCGCGCAAGGGCCAAAACCTCCATACTCTGTCGCGCTCGCGACAGACACGGGTTTTCCAGCTCCTACGCCCAAAACCTACAGAAAACACACTCCAACATACCCAACTTCCAAAATTGGCTTCAAACCTCAATTCAAAGCCACACAACCATCCCAAGCACATTATACCACAAAAACCCAACTCTAAAACTAATTATCCACTTTAAAATCATGTAATTCACAAGACTAACTTCAGATTTCATAAACCCACAATTACTAGCAAAGTTGATGCAAAATTCATAATTCCTCCCACATCTCCACACAAAACACACCCTAACTTAAATCATATTATCTTTAGATCACTTAGATTCATAATCACATAATTCACATAATAATTCCAACAATTATCACACAAACATCACACACAATTCGAAATGCACAAAAACAGGGTTTATTCCCAAACCTCAATTCCTATGCTCCTCGCCTTGAGCTCCTCTTCCACTTGCTATATTTTTGCCCTTAGACTCCCTATGAGGATTTTCTGAGTCACAAACCCAACGAAAAACCCGATTTAATTCTGAACTTACATACCAAACAACCGAAGCTCAAAGAAGAGGAGAAGAAGAATCTAAGATAATATTTAACTAAAACTTACCAAGACCTTTAAAAGACACAAACCCAGCACTAATTCCACCCAAGGGAAGGAGAATCAACGGAACTTCTAAGAAAGAAGACGAAAGAAAAAAGAAGAAGAAGGAGAAAGAGAAGAGGAGATGGCTTGAAAGGGGAAAACGGGAACAAAAGGGAAAAGAAAAGGGGACAGCTGTCTTCTCTCCCTCTCTTTCATTCTCATTCTTATCTTCTTCTATGCCACATGTCACTCTCTCAATGAATAAACACAGCCAACTCTCCTCCTCTATCACTTACCCAATTCTAATCTCCTAACCCACACACTACTCTCATGCACACACTCACACTAGAACATACCCCAATTAAAGCATAATAATAAATTAATTTAATAAAATAAACACATACTCAAAATAAATCACACATATTTACATGCTCACAAGGCTCACTTTACTAGGGTAGTTTCGGGGTGTTACAATACTCCCCCTCTTAACAGAATTTCGTGCTCAAAATTCTTACCTGCTCCAAATAGCTGAGGATGCTGTACTCTCATAGCTTCTTCTGGTTCCCAAGTGGCTTCCTCAATACCATGATGCCGCCAAAGAACCTTAACTAAAGGTATCTGTTTATTCCGAAGCTGTCGGACTTCCCTGTCTAGAATTGCCTTCGGTTCTTCATCAAAAGAGAAATCTGACTGAATCCGGATATCTTGTACTGACAACACGTGGGAGGGATCTGATTGATATCGGCGAAGCATAGACACATGGAAAACATTGTGCAGTCTGGCCAGTTCTATTGGCAAAGCTAAGAGATAAGCTACTGGGCCCACTTTTTTTAAAATCTCGTACGGTCCAATAAAACGAGGGCTTAGCTTGCCTTTTTTACCAAAACGGAGAACTTTTTGCCACGGCGACACCTTCAAAAAGACCTTGTCACCAACTTCATACTGAATATCTCTACGCCTCAAATTAGCATATGATAGCTGTCTATCTTTAGCCGCTTTCAAATTCTGTTGCACAATCCTTACTTTCTCCTCTGTATCCCGCACTATTTTCGGACCTATCATCGTTCTTTCGGACAACTCAGTCCAACATATTGGTGTCCTACACTTCCTTCCGTACAACACTTTGCAAGGGGCCATACCGATACTTGCCTGATAACTATTATTATATGCAAATTCCATTAAAGGCACATACCGGTCCCAACTCCCTAAAAACTCTAAAGCACAACCCCGAAGCATATCTTCTAGTACCTGAATAATTCTCTCAGACTGACCATCGGTCTGAGGATGAAACGCTGTGCTGAAGTTTAATCGGGTACCCAAAGCTGCTTGGAGTTCCTTCCAAAACTTGGATGTAAACCGCGGATCCCGATCAGATACAATAGACAAAGGAACTCCGTGAAGTCTGACTATCTCCCTCACATATATTTCTGCCAATTTATCTATAGAATAGTCTAGCCTAACTGGAAAGAAATGCGCTTACTTCGATAACCTGTCAACTATAACCCATACAGAATCATGCTTATATTATGTCATTGGCAAACAGGACACAAAGTCCATCGTAATGTCATCCCATTTCCACTGGGGAATGGGTAAAGGGTGAGCAAGCCCGATGGCACTTGGTGTTCGGCTTTCACTTGCTGGCACGTAAGACACTTTGAAACAAAATCCACTATATCCCTTTTTATGCCTGGCCACCAATAAAACTGTTTAAGATCCTGATACATCTTGTCTCCTCCGGGATGCATAGAAAAAACCGACGAATGGGCTTCTTGTAGCAATCTTTTCCTTAAATCTCCCACCTCAGGTACGCATAATCGGTTTCCAAGCTTAAGCACCCCGTCACTATCCACTGAATACTCAGTCCGCTTACCATCCTGCACTACCTGACAAACACGTTGTAAAATATGATCATCCAACTGTGCCTTCACAATCTCTTGCCTTAGGCTCGGTTTAACCCTGAGCCGTGCAATTAAAGCATCTTTCAAATCAAATCTCCATTTAACTCTGTTAAGAAGCAAAGCTGACATAGACTTTCTATTGAGGGGATCTGCTACTACATTAGCTTTACCCGGATGATAGTCAATAATACAATCGTAGTCCTTGAATAGTTCTAACCATCTCCGTTGTCTCAAATTCAATTCTTTCTGAGTCAACAAATACTTCAATCTTTTGTGGTCGGTGAAAATTCTGCACGTTTCCCCATACAAATAATGCCGCCACAACTTAAGTGCAAATACCACTGCCGCTAGTTCAAGATCATGCGTCGGGTAGTTCTGCTCGTGGGGTTTCAACTGCCTAGATGCATATGCCACTACCTTCCCGTCTTGCATGAGGACACAGCCCAAACCAATTCTCGAGGCATCACTGTACATGGTGTATTCCTTACCCGATATCGGCTGTGTGAGCACAGGAGCCTTAATCAACATCTCCTTCAACTGATCAAAACTGGCTTGACATTTTTCAGACCAAACAATCCTAATTTCCTTTCGGAGCAATCTAGTCAAAGGTGAAGCCAATACTGAAAACCCTTTAACGAACCGTGGGTAATACCCAGCCAAACCCAGAAAACTTCTTACCTCTGGCACATTCTTAGGTGGTAACCAGTTCACAATCGCTTCCACCTTTGACGGATCTACCTGGATACCTTCCGCTGAAACTACATATCCAAGAAAGGTCACTTCCTTTAGCCAAAACTCACACTTACTAAGTTTGTCATAAAGCCGGTGATCTCTCAACACTTGCAATACTAAACGAAGATGTTCTTCATGTTCTCTTTCATTCTACAAATAAACAAGGATATCATCGATGAATACTACCATAAATTGATCAAGATACTGTCGAAACACCCTATTCATCAAATCCATAAAGGCTGCGGGCGCGTTGGTCAGACCAAATGGCATCACTAAGAATTCATAGTGACCATAGAGCGTCCGAAAAGCTGTCTTTGCCACGTCCGTATCTTTTATCCTCAATTGGTAATAACCCGATCTCAAATCTATCTTGGAGAATACTCCTTTTCCCTTCAACTGATCAAAAAGATCTTCAATCCGAGGTAACGGATACTTATTCTTTACCGTAACCTTGTTGAGCTGTCGATAGTCTATACACATCCGCAACGTCCCGTCTTTCTTCTTAACAAATAAGACCGGAGCACCCCACGGTGACACACTGGGCCTGATGAATCCTTTATCCAGAAGTTCTTGCAACTGACTCTTCAATTCTTTTAATTCCACTGGAGCCATCCGATATGGAGCCTTAGAAATTGGAGATGCTCCCGGCACAATCTCCACTGACAACTCTACCTCTCTTTCCGGAGGTAACCTCGGTAACTCTTCCGGAAAAACATCCTCAAAATCCCTCACAATCGAAATGTCTTGAATTTCTACTTGTCCTCTCCGAGAATCCAGAATTAATGCCAAATATGCTTCACATCCCTTTCTGATAAACCTTTTTCCCTTCATCGCTGAAATAACATTGTGCAACAAACTACTCCCTTCACCTTTTACAATCACTGGTAACTGATCTTTATCTTTAAGAACCACCACCTTCCTATGAAAATCCACTATAGCTTGATGCTTGGTCAACCAATCCATCCCCAAAATTACATCAAACTCATGGAAAGGCAACCGAATCAAGTCCATTACAAATTCCATGCCTTGAATCATTAAAGGACAATTCCGATAAACCCGATTAACAACAACACTGTGACCCAACGGGCTAGACACACAAATCTCATAATCCAACCTTTCCTCACTCCCCAAACCAACACCCAACTTACTAGAGCACAAGCAAGAATGGGTTGAACCCGGATCTATTAAAGCATACACTTCAAAATCAAACAATGAAAACTTACCAACAATTACTTCTGGAGCATTCTGCTCATCTCTAGCCTTTATGGCATAGGCTCTACCAGCTGTCGGAACGGGGAGGTCTATAGACTCAAATAACTCTCTCTCTCGAGGCCGTCCACCACGACCCCGTCCTTTACCTCTACCACTGCTTCCTTGAGTAACATTAGATCCTGCTCGACTGCCCTCTGGTGGTCCTGAAGCATTGTTACGCATATTTGGGCAACTAGCCAAAAGATGATCGTTACTACCGCACCTAAAACATCCTCCTGTCAGCCATCGATATTCACCCCAGTGGCGTCTACTACAATAGGAGCATTGAGGCGTAGCATCGCCTCTTCCTGCACCTCCTCGACCCGAGCCTGGTCCTCTAGAAGAGTCTTGTCTCCTCCCTCTAGAAGCCGGATCAGCTAAAAACTCATCAGTCGGATTTCCTAGAGATTCCCTAGATCTTTTTCTCGAAAAAGAACTGCCTCTAGAGGTCCTTCTCCTTAAAGCCTTCTCTCTCACCACATTCTCAGAGCGCTCCGCTCGCAAGGCCGCCTGAACCAACTGATAGTAATTAACATTTGGAGCCGACATCAAAGAAACTAACATAGCCTTCAAAGATTCATTCAAACCCGCCTCAAAGTGTTGACATCTGAACTCATCGGTAAGAACTCCTGGCGGCGCATACTTGCTAAGTCTATTGAACTCATTCTCATAATCTGCCACTGACATTACCCTCTGCCTGAAACTCAAGAACTGCGCCCATCTGGCATCTTTAAAAGCCTTGGTTATATACTTATTCTGGAACTCCTTCTTGAAGAACTCCCATGACAAAGACTCAGGAAGCTGAGGCTGACTGAGCACAACCCTCCACCAATCATAAGCAGAGCCTTGCAACAGAGACACTACACATTCCACTTCCCTATCAGGCGGACATCTAATTTCCCTTAACACTCGCTTCATTATATCAATCCACATCTCGGCCTTCTTTGATTCATCTAAACTTGTACCAAAGAAGTCCTCCACTCCATACTTTCTCATATTCTCAATAGGTGCCCTAGGTGCAGTTACTCTCTCTAACACCCTAGCCATATCTTGGGACATCTTAAGCATTGCTTCAAAGGGAACCGCAGGGACATCAGGTGGCACCCTAGGAGGTTAATTCGGACCCGAAACTGAGGGATCTTGCTCTTGGGGATTCGCGCTTTCGGCTGACCCCTCATGCAATCCACGAGCGGACTCCATAACTATAAAATATAAACCATAATTCGCATCAGGACAACACAACCCTAAATAGACTTTCTATAATACTCTAGCCCAGAAACGTCTAAACCTACGGCTCTGATACCACAAAATGTAACACCCCTTACCTATACGTAGAGATCTTCACCCTGTGAAGAGGATAAAGGTCCCCGATAGATACGGGTTGCCACCGACAGACGCACAAACCAAACCAATTGCCCACCAAACACATATGTAAATGAACAAATTAAAATTTCACAGCTCATGAGAGGAAGACTCATAGAGCAAATAATTGCATTTCATGAATATAACAAAGATAGTTTTACATATTCCAAAAAGGTACAAAAGTGCCTCAGCACGATTATATAACAGCTTCTTTACCTAGCTTTAAAAAAAAAATACAAGACTTTAATGCATACAAAAAGAATACAAGGCCTAAACTACAAAATCTTCTATCCACTAGTCGTATTGGCCCTCCTGCTTATGCGAATCCCGCTGATATACCCTTCCAAAGATTCCACACCTGCACGGATAAAACACCCGTGCTAAGCGAAAACGCTTAGAGGGGAAAAAGATGCACAACGACCACTCACAGTGGCGTCAACACACAATTACAAGCAAATGACACAATGAAATATTAAGGCTTCAGAAGTTAACATAAAGTATAACAGCACCCTAATCATATTATTCTCAACATGCAACATCTCATGGTTCACGTAGGATAATAAATAACATTATTGCACCTGCTATATCAAAACAGTGGATAACGAGTACACGTAGATACCCGAAGGTATTAACAGTATTCGCATAACACATGGATAACCGAGGGTATCAAAACTATCTTTTTAATTTTATTCCAAAAACATTTTCACGTAGATTCGGTATAGAGGGATCACGATGATCCAGTCGGGGGACCTGGTCCAAATCATTCGGTAGCTGCAGCGACAAAAACTCTATTAGGCATGCCTAACTATCCACTTATTTGCCATTAGCAGGTCATGCATAACACCCATTCCTATTCATATAATTTGTATAAAAATACCAGTGAAGTTCTAAAATAATCATACATTCAAAACTTGGTAGCCAAAACAAAAGAAAGAATAAAAGTTTTTAAGCCAGAGCTGTCGCGCTCGCGATAGAGGCATGTCTTGCCTCACATTGCGATCGCGGCGGTCTTCGCGCTCGTGCGATGGCGAGTGTGCCACTCCCTGTCGCACTCGCGATAGAGGTGACTCACCGATTCTATCGCGCTCGCGACAGAATCCTGCCTTGCTGTGCTCGACGAATGAGCGCTCTGTCGCGCTCGCGATAGTGATCGCCCCGCCGCAAGCCGACGGCTCAAATCTTATGCGCGCGCAAGGGCCAAAACCTCTATACTCTGTCGCGCTCGCGACAGACACGGGTTTTCCAGCTCCTACGCCCAAAACCTACAGCAAACACACTCCAACACATACCCAACTTCCAAAATTGGCTTTAAACCTCAATTCAAAGCCACACAACCATCCCAAGCACATTATACCACAAAAACCCAACTCTAAAACTAAATATCCACTTTAAAATCATGCAATTCACAAGACTAACTTCAGATTTCATAAACCCACAATTACTAGCAAAGTTGATGCAAAATTCATAATTCCTCCCACATCTCCACACAAAACACATCCTAACTTAAATCATATTATCTTTAGATCACTTAGATTCATAATCACATAATTCACACAATAATTCCAACAATTATCACACAAACATCACACACAATTCGAAATGCACAAAAACAGGGTTTATTCCCAAACCTCAATTCCTATGCTCCTAGCCTTGAGCTCCGCTTCCACTTGCTATATCTTTGCCCTTGGACTCCCTATGAGGATTTTCTAAGTCACAAACCCAACGAAAAACCAGGTTTAATTTTGAACTTACATACCAAACAACCGAAGCTCAAAGAAGAGGAGAAAAAGAATCTAAGATAATATTTAACTAAAACTTACCAAGACCTTTAAAAGACACAAACCCAGCACTAATTCCACCCAAGGGAAGGAGAATCAACGGAACTTCTAAGAAAGAAGAAGAAAGAACAAAGAAGAAGAAGGAGAAAGAGAAGAGGAGATGGCGTGAAAGGGGAAAACGGGAACAAAAGGGAAAAGAAAAGGGGACAGCTGTTTTCTCTCCCTCTCTTTCATTCTCATTCTTATCTTCTTCTATGCCACATGTCACTCTCTCAATGAATAAACACACCCAACTCTCCTCCTCTATCACTTACCCAATTTTAATCTCCTAACCCACACACTACTCTCATGCACACACTCTCACTAGAACATACCCCAATTAAAGCATAATAATAAATTAATTTAACAAAATAAACACATGCTCAAAATAAATCACACATATTTACACGCACATAAGGCTCACTCTACTAGGGTAGTTTCGGGGTGTTACAAAACATATCAGGAAACTCCCTTACCACAGGTATATCCTGAATTCTCACTTGTTCTTTCTTTGAATCCAACACAAGGGCTAAGAAAGCCTCACATCCTTTCCTTAAACAACAGTAAGTTTGCATAGTAGATATCACATCTACTAGCAGGTTAGAGCATACACCCCTCACAGTCACTTTAGCTTTCTTAACACTACTAAGCACAACTGTTTTCTTCCTATAATTAACTATAGCTCGGTGCTTTCTCAACCAATCCATATCCAAAATTAAATCAAACTCATCAAAAGGCAACTCAATTAGATCTACAGGGAACACATGACCTTGAACTATTAAAGGGCAATCTCTAAATACTTTGTTCACATTCACACTATTCCCCATTGGGCTAGTTACACATATATCATAATCTAAACAATCAGCAGTAGACAACTTATCACATAATTTCTTAGAACATACATAAGAATGCATAGAACCAGGGTCAATTAATGCAAACATTTCTACATTGAAGGGTAGAAATGTACCTGCAATGACCTTTGGCGCATCCTACTCCTCTTGACCATTCATCGCGTATGCTCTTGTTGGCGCTATTGGAGGTCTATCCACTATCTCAAACACTACTCAACCTCTGGACTGGCCACCTCTGCCACGTCCTCTACCTCTTCCTCTTCCTCTTCCTCTGTTAACAGGAGGCAAATTCGATGCATTCTGAATTCCAGTTGCCTCATACGCCTTAGGGCAGTTGGCCAAATAATGTTCTGTATTACCACATTTGAAGCAAGCCCCTGTCAACTTCAAATAGTCCCCTCTATGTCTCTTACAGCAATATGGACATTCAGACACCTCACTTCTGTTCCCAGATACACCCTTACCAAAGCCAGATGTATAAGAAAATCCCTGTCTTTTGCCTATAACAGCTGGCCTACTAGCTGACTCAGTTGGAGGTACCGCAGAAGGTTCTCTTGATCTCTTACCCGAATATGCCCCACCTCGATTAAGATTCCTCCTCTGCATTCTCTCTCTCTGAATCTCCAATGATCTTTCTGCTCTCATGGCTACTTGTACTATCTGGTAGTAACTCACAATCTGAGATGTTGTCATAGAAATCAACAATGCCTTGATTGGCTCATTCAATCCTTTTTCAAATTGCTGACATCTAAACTCCTCAGTTAACACTCCCACGGGTGCATACTTACTCAACCTGCATAATTCTTTCTCATATTCTACTATAGACATAGCTCTTTGCCTCAGATTCAAAAATTGCTTCTAGTTAGCTTCCTGATACGCTTTAATAATATACTTGTTTCAAAACTCTTGTATGAAAAATTCCCAAGTAATTGAGTTTGGAAGTGTCAGATGCCTTAAAACTAGCTTCCACCAGCCGTAGGCAGATCCCTGAAGTAGTGATACCACACATTCAACCTTCTGCTCAGGAGGGCATCTTATCTCCTCTAATAACCTATGAACCTTCTCAATCTAATACTCAGCCTTTACCGATTCATCCAAACTGGTTCCATATAACTCCTCCGCCCCATGGTTTCTCAAAGATTCCAATGGAGCCTTTGGTACTGTCATTCAGTTAAGCACTCTTGCCATGTCTTGCGACATTTTGAGTAAAGCTTCCAGAGGAACCATTGGAACCTCACGTCCCACACTAGTTGGTACAGACTGACCAGACTCAGACACTTCAACATCTCCGGGGATTCAAGCTTTCAACGGTCTCTTTTCTAGCATCTTGAGAAGGATCCATCGATCTGAGACATAGACAAGGATGTCTGCATTAGGTCAACACATCTATATGCATCCTAATCTACACTATGCCAAGAAACAACTAAACCTAGGCTTTGATGCCACAACTTATAACACTCTATTCCCATCCACTAGCACAGCTTCGCTGCGGTAGTTGAGAATGGTTCTCACGACACACCACATGCATATCTCATATAATTATTTTATCATACACAATCCTAAACCAATTAATTTCATTCGCATGCAGCGGAAGATATTCACTACGTATTCTTATACTCATACTTTATCTTAGTTAACAGACACAACCATAATTATAAATCATGATCCTACATTGCATCACTAGATCAGTTATTACATATTATGTATACTTATTACATACCTAAAAGCATTAAGCTTAATTACATAGCACAAAATCACAAAACCTACACTAAAAGAAGAGCCCTAGTATTGACTGTTGGTATGCGGAACCGTCATTCGACTCATTTTGCTTCAGAACCTACATAGATTGAAAACCCGTGCTAAACAATAACGCTTAGCGGGGAAACAACATACAAGAGATGCATATATATAGACAAAGCATTCCTTAATTAACAATAGTACATGCTCACAAATTAACCTTCACTTCAATTCATGCCTTGTAATCATACTTTAAGTACACTTTCAATGTTCAACAAGCATGCTGTTTACTCACATTCAAATCACATTATCACATGCCAAACTATTGCATAGTACATTCCTGTTATCAAATCATATTTTATTCATTTACATTTTATAGCCTATTTAATTATTATGCTTTGCTTGCAATTCAAAGACGCGGATAACAGGTATCGCATCAGTACTTGCAAGTACAGTAGTCACAATTGTATCTGGAGATATGCACTATCACATCAGTACCTGTATGTACAGAAATAATCAAAGAGATATAATATACACTTTAAGAATCCAAGAAGGATTCAATACACACTGAGATTCCAGAGGAATCGAGCACTTTCGCTGTAGCACTTAGACCGTATAGGCATACCTATCTATCCACTACTTGACTCACAGGCAAAATTGTTAATCTGATTTATTTACAATGTCATAGGAAATATCTTCACAATTCATTAACCATGGCATAGATATGAGTATACACTCACCTATATATATATGTTCACATGTATATCACAATAATTGCTTTCACATACATGTTAATTTATCAGCTAAACATATTGATTTAACAAATTAAACCAACTAGGAAGTCATTTCAAGCACCAAGAAGTGTCGTGCTTGCGACAGACCTGAGGAGTAGCTTCTGTCGCGATCGCGACAGAACCCAGCCCTCGCCTCTGTCGCACTTGTGCACTTGCACGCGCTCGAGATAGAAGCCAACATCCGCCTAAAGGAGCATTTTATCGCACTCATGACAGAATTGAATTTTACATTCAAGCTCCCTTACACCAACTTCCTACTTCCTCACTTGCCACCCTCACACATAGAACTCTCATAACCCCCTTCTAACCTTATTATTTGCCAACTTGACCTTCTAAACACTTACTTATTTACATGCTCAGAGTACAACGACATAATTCACATTATGTTTAGTCTTATATTGGAGGAGTTATGGCCAATGGAACCTTACATGCTTCCAAAGCCCTCCTACCAAAATTTAACCAATTTAGGTACACATATTTGAAGACCATACAGTCCCCAAATCAACATAGCTACTTCTGCACTTTTGTAAACACATTCCTTGAGAACTTATTGCCTTATATCTCATTCGAAATAGAGCTAAATATGCAAGTTATAGCTCAAACAACTCATAAGGTCAATTACCCCACCAATTCAGTTTTACTATCACAAACTAAACAAGCTTAACTTACCAACTTAAAACACCCCGTTCACATACATTCCTACCCTAACACCATCATAAGCTTCTCGGCAAGCTTAATTTCCCAACAAGTACAAAATACCCATAATTTACATAGCATTCCCTTAATCACTCAAAATAGAGCATCATACTTTATTCAACAATTAAGACCACTATTTAGCTAATCAATTCATCATGTCAATCTACTACATCACAACACACAAGTTCACATTTTCTATTCATTTAAACCATGTATTCAATCAAGCATTTCAAGCTCATACTTCATTAAAATACACACATAGGGCAATGTTTCCCAAACCTCACAATCCTTTGCTCCTATTGATCACTTTGCACTTGATTCACCAACCTTTTCCTTCCCTTTGTTATTTCTTGGTTCAATAGCTACAAACATCATCCAATTCCAGAATTGGAGCTAAGAATCAATTACTAATATCCATCATAAGAAAGAGTAAAAGATAAAGAGGAATCAAGTACTACCACTTACCTTTAAAGCCAATAATTATCATGCAATTACAAGATCACTTGATCACCTAATAGAATTTGTGAATTCTAACTAATGGACACAAAGTAAACAAGAAGGTATTTGGAAAGAACAGCCGAAGAAGAGAAAGGTACACAACCAATAAAGATTTTCTCTCTCCAAACCCATATATATTGCATGGCTAAGTGAGGTGGCTTCACCACACCAAAACACACGGCTTCCACTTAACTCCCTTTAATCTCCATTAATGAAATCTATCTCTATTAACACTAATTAACCTCAATTAACTCTAATTATGCACAATTACAGCTTAACCACTTAAAGTTATTTTATTTATACAATAAAGTCCTTAGTTAAATTACACTTAAATCCTTAATTAAGCAAACTTCAAATTAACTTTACCTAATTAACACAATTAGACCAATTTTACTACTAGGGTATAAGTTGGGCCGATATAGTAAAGAGAAATTGGGTCTTGAAGAGGAGTGCTTTTGAGCTGCCATTAAGGTTTGGGAGTTTTTGTTTTATTGTTATGTTTTGGTCATTAAATTTTTTTTAATTTCTGGAAATTGGTATTGAGAAGCATGTTTATGTGTGTGATTGAGTGGGTTTTTGGTTAAATATGAGTATTAAGGGAAGTGGTATTAGTGTTTGCATGTGGGCATGGTTATAAGTGTCTATGGTTAATTTGATTGTGATTTTTTTTAGTCTAGTTGTTTATCTTGTTAATTTGTTAATTAATTGCTTGTTATGAGTGTGTAATGTTATTGGCATGATTATAAGCATGTTTTGATATGCATTTGATGAGTTGATTGAAGTGTATGCTAGATTGCATGAGTTTGGGAGAGGTTGTGTGTCAGAGGAGCTGTAAAGTTCGGATTTGAGTGTGAATCATGACTCAGTCTTGAGCATGAATCCTATCACGAGCGCGATAGAGTGCATGATAGCCAAGCTCTTACTAAGGTGCTCTCTATCGCGAGTGCGATCTAAGTCGCAAGCACGATAGAGAGCTCGGTAAGCCTAGTTTTTGTCGGGCTGTTCTTCGTCGCGAGTGCGCAATGGGGAACTACTTGCCCTCTGTCTCAAGCGCGACCTTGGTCTCGAGCATGAAAGAGGCCTACTAGCTCCTTTTCATGAGCATAGAACTTGTCGCGAGCACGATTTTGGTCGAGGTTTGCCTTTATCTCGAGCGCGACCCTCCCCTATTCTTCAGATGTGCTTTATTTATTGCCCTTTGCATGGTTTCTCAATATTGATTCTTCATGGGAACTAGTATATGATATTGCTGGTATGTCTTATGTATATGATAGGTATACTTGTGACTTTGTGACTTTGATTAATTTATAGTATGATTATGGAATAGAGTTTTTAAGTTAAGCCTGAATGGTCATAATAGTGGACAGATAAGCATGCTTATAAAGGGCTAGTGATTGCAACTGCTAGTGTTGACCACGTTTGGGTCTAGTGTTTGATACCTTCGGGTATCTAAAAGTTTTAATAATGCTTTGAGACTTCGTCTCCCTTGTTTGGTATTGCTAGTTGGTATCCAGTGTACCCTTATCCAGCTCAGATGTAAGTTCAAGCTATTCTATTGTAATAATTAGGATAAGATGCAAAGATGTATATATATGTATATGAATGTTTGCAAGATGTAGAGTTTTGCCTTGGCACATTGTTCATGTTAATTGTTAAGATCAAGTGAGTTTATATATATTAGAGCATGTAAAGTTATAAGAGGGATTATATTAATTGGGACTTATGATTTTCGCATGCTTGTAATATAGTATTCATGAATAAATGATTTGTGATAAATATGCTTTTACGTTATTTTTACTTGATTTTCTTGTGACTTTGTTAGAATTCTTTTTGCTTATGTTTCTCCCCACTGAGCCTTCACTCAGCACGGGTGTTTTCCCGTATAGGTTGCAGGTTCGGTTTTGGAGTGGTGCATCTGCAGGTCTTGGCCACTAGGAGTTGGAGCTTGTCGAGAGTTCTTTTATTTTTGTTATGTACTCTTTTGTATAGGCAAAGAGTTTTTTTTTTTATATTAGAAACTTTGTTATTTATTTTGTATATTTCTATAAAGTTATTTGTATATGTAAAAAGGATGCTTTTGTAATTTTTATGAAGATTATTTTATGAATTTAAGCTTGTTCACTTATGTTATATTTTATTGCTTTTACTTTTGTATATGTATGTATGTCTTTAAGTGTGTTTGTGGCGCTCTGATATCCTCCCAAGGGGTATTGGGGTGTTACATAGCTAAAACTCATAATACGAATAATCCTCTACTATCTGTACCAATATTAAACATCATAAAAAATGTGCATAGATGCACTTTATTCATTACTTTAAAGAACAAGCCAAAAGGTGTTGAACTTTAAAAGATTGATTGTTTAAATCAACAACTATATACATCATAACAACCTTTCATATGTTAAAAGAGTTTAGTACAATGAAAAATTAATCACCATACAACCGGCCAACCAAAAGGCTGACTTGAATTCTAAAACAACGGTTAAAGGCGAAGCAAAACCACTATAGATTACATATAAACAATGCTTTCCTCGCATGAAGAGTTGTTACTAACAATTGAAAGAGATATTTCATGGAATATAGCTATATAAAGTATTTCATGTTCTTTAAGCAGCTCTAGCTGGAAATTTTTAAGGTTCATATTCATGACATCATTCCAAAAATCTGAATGCGTGTTTTATACTTATGGATGAAACAAGATGGGGTATAGGAAATATACCCTTGCCTCACTTCAGAGGGCAAAAGTGTGTATTAGGATCAAAACTGTGTACTTTTGAGGTTAGGTGTAGGGACTAATACTTGCTACCTTGCTGATTCCAATAATTTAAGGCATGATTAGATAATAGCAAGAACTACTCCAATCAAAAGAAAAAAAATAAAAGGAACATTAATTGCACAACCATAATGCATGAGATTATAATTCCACTATGAGAGTATATAAACACATGCCAAACTATTGAACGATGATGATATCCAGTAGCCATCACATACTCTGCATAGATAAAGTCCCAACTGCAACCATAAAGAATACAAACAAAAACATGTTCACAAGTGTTTATGTGATCATCTACCTAACAACTTCAAGGAAGAGAGACAAATATTTGTTCCTGAGACATCCAACACTCACAACTAGAATCCAATTCACATATCTTATTTTTAAAGCTTTCCATGCATCTTCATCATATATTCAAAACTAACACACGAACTTCTAATTATGATTTTTTTTAACAAAAAAGAAAAAGAATGTAGGATTTTTATCCACAAATTCAATTATTATGCAAATAAAAATCAGAAGGAAGCATGTTCTCAAAATTTTGTTGCCCAAGCGGTCAATTATTCATGGAGGAACAGTCGTGAGAAGCAATACTCAGATGATAAGAGGCTTTGTTGCTTTGTTGTTTCTGTATTTTAAGCAATAATTGCAAATGTGGCACTTGGTCTGTCATCTAGGAATATTTATTTTATACATAAAAATCAAGTGACCAATTTATACAATATTGTAATACCAAGTAGATAATATTGGACATACTTTAGAAAAACCATCTTATACAATATTGTAATACCAAATAAATACTTCAAAAAAACCAACTTATATAGTATTGTAATACCAAGTATATAATATTCCATAGGATGACAAAAGGATAATCACCCGTATATATATATATATATATATATATATATATATATATATATATATATATATATATATATATATATATATATATATAAACACACACATATATGTACACACCATTACATGGGCTCATCAAATTCTAATACCTTAGATCCCAAAAAATGATTAAGTAACAAAAAAACATTAGCATAATGCCCTGTATTGTAGGCACAATAAGCATAACTAATTATTAAAAACCAGGATATAACAAAGGTGAAACTGAACTAGCAAAATGAAGCTACCCTTAGTGATGCTTATTGAAAGTAAGGTTGGAAGTATTATGAAAATGAGTAGTTGAGCCATCACCAAAATCTATAGCTTCAGCCCACAATCTAGTAGGATCAGGATTCATAATAGGGTTAAAAGTTGAGGGGCAAGAACCCTTGGGTTTAAAAAATGCAAAGGATCTGTCTAATGTATCCTTTAGAGTGGAAGAGCTGTTAGACCTACTGCCAGTGTAGTAGAAATCTATTACAAGCTTTAGAAGTTTGTTTGATGCCATTTTATCAAGTTGTATGCTATCAAACCATTTTTTATGAGAAATATGATCTTCTCCCTCAGATATTATCAAAGGCTTTGGGTTTTTGCCTTTATCAGTTGCTTTAGGTAATGGAACCAGCCAATTGGTAGTGGGGTCTAGTGCAGTTGCCTCTTCATGTAGTTTTTCTTTCTTTTTTAAAGACAAGGCAGGTGGGTTGTAATTAACCACAGTTTCTACACAGTGATTTATAATGAATTAGTTTTGTTAATGATATTTAGGAAGATAATAACTTTTAATTATAATTAAAATTGATTACCTTGGAGATCTGGGCTTTGTATCATATCATAAGAGTTATGAGGATTGTGGGCCTTTGGCATAATTTCAGATAAAAATCCAAAGTGAGGTTTGAGCCATCTCCATTAGTGCTTTATGCAAAGTTAATTCAGATCCAGGAAAAAATATGGCTCCATATGCATCTTATGCACTTATGTTATGTAACCTCACCAAATGAGTTGATGGTCCTGCAGAAAAAAACTAAAGTGCCCCTTGAAACCATTGAGGAACTACTGCATCACCAATCACATTATTTTCAACATGTGTAGCCTGGGATTATGATCTTTTAATAACCATAATATCTCAATCTCGATTAAAAGCCTCAACGCGAATAGAATCACCATAAAGATATTGGCTTTCCTCAATAATTCTCCCTTCACGACCTGCATATTGTTTAATAGATAATTCTCCCTTCACGACCTGTATGTTGTTTAATAGGACATGAGTTTATTATGTGATCTATGCATCCACATAACTTACAAATATATGGCATTCCCTCATATCTGAACTCAAGCTACCTTGAGATACCATTTTCATTTTTAAACATTATCCCCAAAGGAATGGATTCATTAACATCAAACATAATCTTGTACCTCAAATATGGTTCCCAACCAATCCATTTTGCATCACTATAGTCAAACTCAACCCCTCCATAGAAGTTATTAGCAATCTTATCTACGTTGAAAATGTTTATATATGGGGCTCAAGGCCGTGCACGTAGACGTAGAAAGGTGATAAGCTAAAATAAATGCGATCAACAATTTGGTTCATCTATCATTCTTGAATAATTATCAGTTGGTCCTTCACACACCAAGGGCGACCATCAAGCACTCTGTCTTTGTCATGTGGGTCTTTGAAAATAAAAATAAAAATGTTATTTTTGATTGCATAGCATAAAATTTGGTTAGTTATGAGCCAAAATTCTAAAACAAATGTTATAACTTTTTTTTTATTGGGTGGGTGATCCTTAAGAAACTTCCCAACAAGTGCTATTGTTTGTGGAAGTTGGTAGATAGGGGTGCGTATGATACAATTTTCGGTAGTAGATGGTGGGTTTGTGTAGTTTGGTTGTGCATGAAGGGCTAATAATAAGTTTTTTTAAGGTGGGAGGTTGAGGTTTCAGTTTCTTAAATAGAGAGAGGGGAATCATAGATTTTGCTTAGTTAATGGTAAAATGTTAAAAAAATCATTCAGACTATTAATTGTTTTATAATTGAGAAGTTAGGTTTCAAAGCAAAATTCAAGTACTAAAAGTCTGATATTGAAAAATCCACAATATGTGAGATCTCTTTCTTTACCTTTATAACTTTATACATGCAATATACTGTAAATTGCTCAGCTTAAATATAGGGATAATACATAAGGAGTTCCTCAAACTTGTCACAAAAAATCATTTGAACACCTCAGCTTTAAGTATGACTAGATAGACACCTATAGTTGGCTAATGTGCATGAAATAAACACAAAAAATGCTATTTCCCAAGTAATTAAAGTGCGTGAGAGGCAAACGCGACGACATGGACGTTGACCATCTGAATGAATGACACATGGTGATTTACTTTGACCATCTCAATTGGAACATCTGAATGAATGACACGTGGCAGTTTACTTTGACCATCTCAACTGGAAAAATAACGAGAATCCATTGAGAACCAATTCCAAAGTATTTCCCGTAGGCACATAAATGTACTCATCCACATCAAAGTAAAAAGTCCAATTAGATGCAAGTAATCATTCACCACCAGAAATTGGTTATAATAATACCCATCAAACTTTGCTTGGCCTCTAATGTCCTGAACTATGGCTCTTCCAGCTTATAGGATGCTTATAAACAAATACTAGGAACTCTATTTGACTGTGAAATCAAAAGAGAAAGCAATTGAAAGATGATTTCACTTAGACAATTTAGCAAACAGGTTGTGGGCAAGAACAACACTTGATGATCACAAAAAGCTCTATTTTATTCATTCATCCAAAACACTTAAATAATGCAAAATACAACTAAATTTCCACAAATTAAGTAACTATCTGATCAATCTCCTAAAATCATAACATGTATTAACTACCAATGTATTAACTAAGCCTTAGCTCTACCGTTGTTGGAGATCTACTCGCATTTATACCATGGATGCCCAAACACATGAATCAGCTTCGAAGCCAGCCCAACCACATCAAATGTGGATGGTACACCACAGTATTCTCCCATCTGATCAAAAGGAGCAGCCGCGTTGCCGTATGCCTTGAAGATCCACTTGTTTGGGTCGATGGCGATTAGGGTGGAGTATTTTTTTATCAGACACTGCGGTGGTAGAGGTAATAGGCAATGAGGTAAGATTAGACGCAACTGAGGAGGTGGTGGGGCGGAGCAAGGACAAGGAGTGGATAATAGATTTAGATAGTAAGGAGGTAGGTTATAGAGGAGCATGAGCGGAGTAAGGGCTAGAAAAGTGGCCACCAACAGCTTTATTTCGAAACAAACCGATAGCTTACCCATAGTGGCACCGTTGATGAAATTCAGACCTTCCTTTTGATTTAAGAGCATAAAATGGACAATGGGACAGAGAGAAGAAGTAGAATAAAATTACATGTTCATGACCCTTTTAGCCCTTTCCGCAATTTTTCCTGTTGGACACAATAAAATAATGGCTTCACTTGTCTTTGATTACGTGGGTTACACGCGATTTTTCATGTCAAGTTTTGTGTTTATTTCATGCATATTAACCAACTATAGGTGTCTATCTAGTCATACTTAAAGTTCAAGTGTTCAAATAAAATTTGGGAACAAGTTTGAGGGGCTCTTTATGTATTATCCCTTAAATATAAGATAAAATTTTGAATTAACTGCTTCTGTGATTATTGTCTCCAAAATGGAAATTAGAAAATCTATACTAGCACACCCTTATAGTATAAGTTGGACTAAAAAAATAGAAAGAGAGTAGGAGAAAAGGGAAAAGGAGCTTTGATTGAGTGTCAATGATAGACTTCTTGAGTTGATTTTGGGTCTAAGATTTCATGGCATTGTTCTATTTTCTCTAAAAGAAAAGGTAAGAGGGCATCATTCAACGTCAAATCTGTCTTTTTTCTTTTACCCTACTTCTCAATTTTTTCCATTTTTTTCTTCCCAAAAAGGACAGCATGTTGCATTTTTGGTATAAACTGGATTTTGACTGATTCACCTGTTCATTGGTTTTCACTAGTTTATAGTTGTTTTTTAATTGGAAAATTCAAAAAAAACTTACTTTATAGCCTTGAAAAAGATTGACATACACTGTTAACTCCTCAACACTTGCAATATAAAGAACAATTTTCTGTAAACTTGATAGCAAGCTTGATTTGCAAGCTAAACATCATAGTTCTAATTAAATTCATGACAGAACTACAGTTAAGGCTAAAGTAATATATTTTACTCTACCTAACTAGTAAGGCCAACAATACATTTGGCCTTTTTGTTCATGAAGGTGGTGGAGATGCACGTGATTATAAATAAATTACTTTTATATTGTCCTTACGTCACATGTTAAAAATGTCATGCACTTTTTAATTTTCAATACATGGAAGATATGGGATTGCTTTTACATCACGTCTTCAACATTTCTAGCACTTCATTTCAAGCCTACCACGGCTCACACTATAGCTTGAAGGTTTATATATATGAAAGTCTCACATTAAAAATGAGTTAAATAATTGCACATACTATTTGAGTCTATCAATTGTTAACATTTTATGCATCTTTCCATTTTCAATGCATGGGCAATTTTTTTTTTTTGTATATATACTCCATTTCTAAAGTGGTACAATTTTAGAAGAAAAAAGATATAATATCGGTTAGTTGTTTTGTCTATTTGATCGCATCTATAATCCATATTGTAGTTGATAATTAATCCACTATCATTTTACTTCCATGATATGCTATCTATCTAATGTGATACATAGACACAAGGAGATGCAACTCAACAATAGGCTTTATCTGAATTGTTTCAATTTATGAGTTAATATTAAATTGTATTTAATTTATGTGTATGCATCCATCATAAGTACGAATATCGGCATATTTATATTTATGCATATTATGCATATAATTTTATTATTTGTGATATGTGCATTTATATACGTAAAGTTAATGGACATGCTAAAACATGCCATTTGGTAGGCGACAACAAAACCATGCGCTCATTTGTAATATGTCATATGCCTGATGTGATTGATGCTCGGTCAAGTAATGCTCTCGGGCTATGGATATGGCTATGTTTATAGGACGTAAGTGAGCTTGGCGGTTGTGTTCAGTTGAGATATACTCTCGGTCCCCTAGCCGATTGGGTGTGTGTTCGGTCTTAGTTTTCTAGTCATTGGATTTAAGAGCGCCACCTAGCTTAGGTATGTTAGTTAGTGATTTGAGGATTATTTTAGGGCTTTGACATGTCCATTTTCACTATTTGTTTGATTATATGCTGCATGACACGTGTATGTATAAGTATATTATTTATATATTGTCAGTGAAATTAAATTGCTTTCTAATATTAATTTACTTAGTGAGACCTGGCTCCCTTGCCGGCTACCCTCATCTATTTTTTAGGTTCTTGTCAGCTTTTAAATTCTTATGCAGAAGTCTGAATTCCAACAGCTCGGACTTGATTAATGAAATTGTTTGAACTCATGATTTGTAATATTTGATAATATAGGTATCACAGTTCTATTATAAATTTATTGTTTTCTTGCATGATTTGTTTTTCCAGATATATTTATTTTGATTGCTTATATGAGTTTTGTATGGAATGTTAAGACTTGCTAAGAATTCTGATGGCCTTGAGCCTTTCTAAATTCTAGCACCGCCCATGGCTTTAGATGGATCGTGACAAATTGATTTAATTAATTTGAAAATTGGTTGAAATTAATTCACTTAAAATTAAAATTGCATTGATTTGAAAATTGAGTTGGAATTTGATAATTGATTTGATTTAAAAATTGAATTTGAATTGAAATTGTAAAGAATTAGATTTGATTTAATTTGAAAATTCGGTGTAATTAATTCAATTGAATTAAAATTGAGTTTGGAAATGAAATTGCAATTCAAATTGAAATTAAAATTTGCCATACTTTGCTTTTTATATGTATATATAGTTATAGATATGCACCATGCAAGGAGATTACTAGCATAAAGAAGTTGATAATGAAAACACATTAGATAGGCAACAATCAGACAGGCAGAACAGAATCCAAATTCTTATGCATTGTTCTGATGACAGAAACAACCTGCTTAATTTGATCTTCACTTGAACATGCTGACATAAGCACTTTGGCTGTTCTTCCATCAGGATGGCAACCAGCATCAATCATCTCCTCAAAAATTTCCAAACATCTCACATATTGTTTCTTCCTAGAGTATGCTCCTAACCTTGCAGTCCAAGTCACAACATCTGGCTTCAAATTTTTGGTGGGAAGTGACTGAAAAAGGCTTTCCATTTTCTCGAAAAATCCTCCGCGCCCGTATACATTGATCAAGATGTTGTAGGTGCTGATATCAGTCACATATGGTCCCTTCTCCATTGCAGTTAAAACTTCCTCCATCTTTTCAAATTGGCCTAGTCGGCCATATAGGTTCATCATACTGTTCAGAAGAAAAGTATCTGGTTCAAGCCCCGACTCATGCAATTGGTTCACTATATCTTCACATTTAGCTACATTTCCAGCTTTTGAGTAGGCAGATAAAAGTAGCATATGTGATTTCATTGTTGGGGAGATCCCAAGTCGTTTCATTTCATCGAATACAGCCTGCGCATCTGAACATATAAATGAATCCAACAAATGGAATTAGCTAAACCTTTTTCTAGAACTTCAAAAACACATCAGCACTGAATGGATAAGGATCCAGAAGTGGCCGAAATATAGATCATATCAAGTCTTTGAGTTTGTTTGGTTAATTGATGCAAGTGAACTTTCTAGGAAAGAAGAGAGTAAAAACATGGAAAAAGATGGGATAAAAGAGAGAGGGAACACAAAGAACATTTTCTAAAATGTAAAGTAGGCATTTTACATATCTTGCCAGAACTAGATGAGCCAAACTTTTCTCCCCTTATTGTTGAAATGTTTCTTAAAATTTTAAATTGGGATAAGTTATTGAGGGTAGTCACTTAACAAGAACAACAGCAAAGAAAACACTTCTACAACTATGTAGGGACTAAGTCACTAAGCTATATGCCATCTCTTTGTTCTACACTATTGCTATAATCACTTTAGCAGCGTTGCTTCATAATGT
This sequence comes from Excoecaria cochinchinensis, assembly GCA_947683425.1. Classification (NCBI taxonomy): domain Eukaryota; kingdom Viridiplantae; phylum Streptophyta; class Magnoliopsida; order Malpighiales; family Euphorbiaceae; genus Excoecaria; species Excoecaria cochinchinensis. Next base: position 7,352,950 of record CANTUQ010000208.1, read on the forward strand.
TGTTAGCGATCAAGAAAGTTCAACATATATTGTATAGGAATCATTATTTGGTGTAGTATTTTACCCCCTTGAAGGCCAGCTCTCCCATATGCATCTACCATGATATTATATGAAGCTCTATCTGGTTCACATCCCATGTGCTGCATGAGTGAAAATATTTCAGCAGCTCCATATGGAAAACCTGCACGACTGTTAAAGCCAGACATAAGAAAACTCTTTTGACCACCTTTCCTAGGGCATAACTCCATCTGATAGCTATAGCTGAATTCATCAAAAGCATAAAAACTGTTTTTACAACCTTTCCTCTTTTCAATTCTCGATAATATTCCATATGACACAGAAATTATAGTCCACAACAGAACTGGCTAATGGTAAAACTAAAGTGCAATTAGGCCAACAGAAGCATGTAACCACATATTCAAACTACTGATAGATTGTAATAAAAAACAGGCACAGCCTTCAAAAATTTTCAGGGTGTAATTAGTCAATTTAGAATTCTTTCTCATTTCTAGTAAATAATTTATACCATTAGATTTCATTATAATTACCTATATGCCTCCATAAGAGCATTATAAGCATACACATCAGGTTCATGGCCATCATCTTGCAACTGCTCAAAGATTTCCTCAGCCTTCTCACAAAGTCCTTCTCTAGCAAATGCATTCACCAGAGCAGTGTATGTGCAGATGTTTGGCTTACACTTTTGAGTTCTCATTTCATTGAACAACTCTAAGGCCATGTATGACTGACCTGCCTGCATCAAAGCAAAGGGATATTCGCACCTTGAATTTCAGAGAGAAGGTCAAGGAAAGTGATCTGATTATCATCCTCTCACATATGAAACAATTCTAACAACTGTGTCTGTAAACTTATGCTTCTCAGATGAGGTTTTGATGCATGCTACACTACTATACCATTTTAAGAGTAAAGATTTGATCAAAACAAATGCCACTTTAATCATAGAGCATGACTGTGATGCCAATTTATTACTTGTGCATAGTTGCAATAGTGTAGGAAAACAAATTACTGAGCTCACCTTGCCATGTAAGTTTATCAATAGTGTGTAAGTATCAGCAGATGGTTGGCAGCAATTTCTTTTCATTCGAAGAAAGATCTCTACTGCCCTTTGAGGCTTTCCACCCTTCATTAGCCCATCAATATAGGCATTATATACAATTTCACCTATACAAAATAAGAAACACACATTTTCACAAGCTGAATATACCAACAACAAAAGCAAAAGATTTAAACTTCTAATTTGAAAAATTTAACAATAAATAAATAAAAAAAAGTAAATATCATTGTGCCGATTCATTTGAATAATGCCAGTGCTTCTGGTACCTAGCCTCATCTAACACGAGAACTAATTTGTTATGAATTCTGTAGTTGAACATACAAAGACATACTTGGAGGAAGGCCATATTTTCGCATCTCAGCAAACACAACTTCAGCTTTCTCTATTTGTCCAGACATGCAGTATGCTTTTAAAAGAAGAGCATAGGTATCTTCAGTAGGAACACATCTGGCTTCAAGAAGGTCGAAATAAGTGGACTCTGCCTTCTTGAACTGTGACTTTTGCCCGTAAGCATCTATAAGCAAATTGAATATCATGACATCTGACTGGAAGGAGCTCCGATGCAGTACCCATTGACATAGCTTGAGAATTTATAGTTTAATATTACAAGATCAGGAAGGTATGAATAATTTGACTTATATCAAGATAAGAAACAGGACATTGTTTATATATTCCATACAGGCTGTTAGCAAAGATGATATTTTGAACTGAGATGGTCTCACAATATTCTGTTCTAAAGCAAATCTAATTGTGAACTTTGAGCCTAGAAATATGATAGCCAATTCTGAACAATTCAAGCAACCATTAGAGCTGCACCAATGCAGAGAATGCTCATTGAAGTTAAATCAGGTCAAGCAGACCTTCAGGAGTAATCAATCAATCTTCTCATTTATTATATTTTAAAGTGTTTACCATATATTTTTCTAATTGCAAATACAAGAGATAAGACCAATTGAATCACAGGTAGCAGGCTGTACCTTAAATGGATTTAAGCTTAAATTACATTAAAGTAATGGCATTAATAAACAAAGGACCTAACCCTTTCTTTTTTTTCTTAAAAAAAAGAACAGGAAAACACATAGAATTCCACTAAGACCACCTTGCCATAGCAGAATTCTGTAAGCACTAGAATAACATTGGGGCTTGTGATCATACAAGCAAAAACACTTGTGCACTGTGATCTGACTAGCTTGAAATGTAAACCACTCACTACCCACAACAAATGAAAGAAAATGATATAAGGTAAGACATGCTTACCAACATAATCAGATCCCATTCTTTATTCAAACGGAGTTTAACAGCCACATTAATAAGATCATCCCATATGTCATGACTGGCAGGAAGAGTATCAAGAGCAGCCCAAACATTATTGGGATCCATTTCCTTGTGTAAGAAGTTAAGAATTCGCTGAGCAATGGGACTCAGCACAGGGAAAATTCCATCAACAAACCCAGATCCATATTTCCATCCTTGTCCCCTTAAAGAGCCACCTGCAAAGATGAGTTGTTTAAATATTTAGCATGATCCACACTGAACAATCTTATAAATGCCCCACTAAGACATCACAAATTAAAGTGCATTATATTCCTCTTCATACATCGCTTCCGGGACAACTTTTTACTGTTAAATCTTCGCCGTCTCCCGTGTTTGTCAATGACAAAAGTATCAGGCTTGGACTTCTCAACAGTTCCACCATTGGAGTTATTTGCTTCGCATCTCAAGTAACTTCTGCAGCTTCTTGGCTCTATAAATATGTAATTCAGTTTGCATAAACCAGTCAACCTGTAAAAATTAGTTCAGGTCGTAATATAAGCAATTGCTTACTAGCAAGCAGCAACACTTGAATCTTTTTAAGGAAACTCAGATGGCACAACAAGAATAAAGCATCTATTCTTTTAGAACCACATGATATCCAAAAACACTAGCCTCACTAATCCAGATTCGCGCGGACAGCTCCTTAAAACAGCAAAGCCTTCCTAAGCATTTTAAAATGCCCAATTCCCAAAACTCAAATCCAAAAGACCTGTAGTCAAAGAAAAGGAACCCTGCTATCCCAACTCATTTCTCCGGTAGAATAAAGCTTGATACTATGTAAACTAGAAATGGGAAAGAAAAAGAGGGATCCCTTTCTTTTTCGTTAACTTTTACCCTTTCTTTTGTTGTCAAATCACAATGGAAATATTTGAAGTTCAAACCAAAAGACAGCCAAATTTTTTTATTTTTTTTTAAAAAAAGGCCTGGGACTATGAACTATAAAAGACCGATTATAGCAGTTCGACAAAGATAGCAGTTCACAATCAAAATTAGTTGACTCTTTGCCAAAGAATTAAACGTTACCTAGAAAGAGAAAGCAAAATGCTGAAGCTGAAATCAAAGTGAAAGAGATTTAAATAGCAAATCCAAGTGATAGGAAAAGCATCCAAAAACAATCAAAATTCAAAGCCAGAAGTGATATAATAATGGAAAAGGAAACAGAGGAATAAAATTATTAGGATTATAGGCTTACATGAACGGATGAAAGAGTATAATACAGTTATGTGTTCAATGTTGAAATTGCAGAGACAAGAAGAATGGAAAATATTGTTTAAGATAATGTAGCCATGGGTGAAAACTGAAAATAGCTTCGGACAAAAGTGTCATTATATTCTGTTCATGGATGATATGAAATATATTCAAAATATCTATGAGAAACTGACAAAATATGCCCAGATACGAGAGAACACTTTATATTATTACCATTAATTAGTTTTCTAAAATGGAAAGAATAACACAAATAACAAAAGTGTGGAGGAGCTGCATGGCGCTTGCGGCATGGTTGCACGGTGGATAGATTTACAATCCGAAAGATAGATTATAGATTTACAACTCCAAAGATGAGTAAAGGTTCTTTTATCATCTTGTTTGACAAAAATAGAAATACATTTGGTTGAATAGCTTTCATATATCGTGCATCACCCCTAAATCACTCAATTTTGTATCCGCGAAATCTTTCAACTCCAAAATAATATTATTTGTAACCTTTCTTTAATCATCGCTCTCGATTTTGATAGAAGCACAGAATCAGGATCATAATCGATGGAGAATTTTTCTCATTTTATTATTTGTAACTCTTTTATTTGGATGATTGTATTAGTGCTAGATTAGAGGCACTGTATCTTCTACTGGTTGTATATTTGTGACTTTTGTATCTAATAATATGATTTATTTTCATGAAAATCTCTTATGGTATCAGAGCTTCTCTATCCTTGAATAAAGCTGATCCTCCTATTCTCATCATCAATTTTTCTCTCTTCCCTCAACAGCAATGGTGAACCCTTCCCTATCACCCAAGAATGACTCTTCTAGCTCCAAAGAACATACCATTATTTCAACACCCACAAATATCATGACTCAATATAACCTTCTTACTGTCAATAGAAATCTGATATCTCTTAATGCACCTTCTCAGATCCCATTCAAACTTGCAAAAAATAGTGGAAATTATGCATCATGGAAGTCTCAAATGACCAATCTCCTCTTCAGTTATGGACTCCTGGGCTTTGTTGATGGAACTCGTCCAACTGATTCTGACTATTCTCTTTGGACTCGTCAAGATCGGCTCGTCCTTCTTGGCATTCAAGCTACTGTTAACAACACAATCAGTCCAACAATAAACAATTGTGCCACCTCAACTGATGCATGGAACAAATTAGAGACGAGCTTTGCTAATAGATCCAACACCAAAATACTCTCATGTCTTCTCTTATGACAAATAAAAAGGAAGGAAAATATGTTGCTATTTACATGACCATCCCTTAAATGATTCTCAAATTATGTACACCTTGAATGGTTTAGCCGATGAATTCAAAGAACTGATGGCAGCAGTTCGAGTTCGAGTTCGAGATACTCCTGTTACCTTTGAGGAATTTTATGGCAAACTGCTAGATGAGGAACTAATTCACAATCAAGGAGACCTGAAAGAAAAGATGTACAAATTACGGCACAGCTTACTCAAAAGCAAACCAACCATAAAAGTCGTGGTGGTCGTGGAGGATACCGTGGTTGCTACAACAATATCATCCACTCATAAAAAAAAAAATTCTAGTGGACAAAACACTCAGCAACTTCCTTATAATCGAGGTATGAATTCTGCAAACTCACGATACTGTTCACTCATAAGAAGTTCAAAAACTCAGATCAGGGAAATCAAAGCCAACCTCGAATTATTTGTCAACTGTGTGATAAATCTGGACATATTGCAAAAAACTGTCTTTCTCGAGGCCAGCCATCTTCCCACCTTTCTCACCCTTAAGCCAATGTTGTCGATGGAAACTCAAATCACTCAACCAACAATTGGGTTCTTGACTCGAGGGCCACATATCACATCACTTATGATCTTCAAAACCTCTCCATGCACTCTAACTATGTTAGAAATGAAGTTGTAGTTGGTAATGGTAATGAAATTCCTATCTCTCATATTGGTTCTTCTTCTATTGACTCTTTTACTTTGGATAATGTTTTGTGTGCACCCTTAATCAAAACAAATATAATATCTGTCTTTCAATTCTGTAAACAAAATGATACCTCCGCTGAGTTCTTTCCTAACTATTTTTTTGTGAAAGATTTGAATACGGGGCCATCCTTGACGAAACGCCGGAGTAGACACAACCTGTATGAGTGGTCAACCCCTGCTCCATCCATCAAGAAGCTTCCTCTCAACCCCTCAACATCAGCTGCTATATCTTCTAAAACTTGGCATCAACGTCTTGGCCATCCTTCTTTTCCAGTTCAAAAACAAATTTTAATTGGCAAAAAAATTTCATTTTCCGATAAATCCAACGTGTGACTCTTGTCTGTGTAACAAAAGTCATAAATTATCATTTAAAGTTTATTCTATCAGTTGTGATAAACCATTTCAAGTTGTGTACTCAGATGTTTGGGAGCCTGTGTAGGCACCGGGTACTGAGACAGTTCAGACCGAAGTTACCAAATGATTATAATGATGCCTATTCACAAGTAAAAGACAAACAGAAGTGATAATTTCCTCGAAAAAAAATATTTTTTTCATTTTTTAAAATTAAAAAAAATATATATATATATAATTTTTGGGGGCCTGTGTAGTGAGGCCCATCTCACTAACATGAGATGCAACCTCACGTTAGTGAGAGGCTGCCTCACGCGCATCACTGCCACAACGCCTTCTCTTCCATTTTTCCCGGAATTTGGTTGGAAAATGCAGGCTACTTTTTTTATTTTAAAAGGAAAAAACTGATTTGAAAAAAAGGATCAAGGGTTTTACAAAGAATATACTTAGGGAACCCTAGTTTTTCAGGGAGATATAAAAAGAAAAAGTTAAGAAACTGAAGAGAAGGTTATTTTGAAAACTCCGAAAGAAAACATACAGAGAAGAGTTTTGAGAGCAAGAAAGTGATTTTTGGTTCTCAAAGTATTCTGAGATTGCTCTTGAACCCAGGAAATTAATTCCTGACGTTTGAGATTCAATCGTCTTATATTTCTTTCTTCAACGTAAATCTCATTTGAAACTTTTCTCATTCTCTGTTTTTATCTATTTTCAAAGAAATCAACCAAGGGAACAACACTTCTTCAGTTGCAGATCAAAAATCATATCTGAGGATAAATACTGGGATAACCATCTTTTTTTCTTTTCTTTCATTCTTTTCCTTTTTCTTTCTTTTCCTCGTTTTGCTTTACCAATTAGTTCTTCTCTTTGTACATACTCTGTTTATTTCTTATTTGATTTTATTAATCTATTTATCGTATGTTTATCGTTGTTTGTTATCAGACATGAACCTTAATAGTTATTATGATTAATTGGCATGTTTGTTATTTTATTATGCATGTTTTGATGGTATATTATCACGTTTAATAGTCTTTTAAATTTCCTCTGTTCGTCTCTATTTTTTTATTTGTTTGAGTCGTGTCTTCGTTTTTGCCTGGGTTGTGGTTTTTCGATCGGATAATGTACCGCGTCTGAGTCGTACTTGTGGTTTCTCGATCGAATACGTGACTGTCCATCCGCATCGTGCTCCTCGTTTGCCCTGATCGCCCGTTCAGTCGCGTCCCTCGCAGCAGCCTTCACGGCACGTGCATTCTTGCACGAGCCGTGAAGGCATTGCACGACTCGTGCACCTATGCACGAGTCGTGCACCTTCCGTCTCCCCTTTTTCTTCGGCTTTTCTTTCCTTCCTACACTGTACCCGAACGTTTCCGTCGTATTTTTCAAGTGCCCGAATGTTTTTACCTTCATGTTTAACCCAAGTCCCAAATGTAGGAACTGATGAAAATGCATGAAATATAATTTGTTCTATTTTCTTTATCAATTTCTGTCTTAATTCATTTTGTCATTTTTTAAGTTTTTTTACTCAATTTATGTCTATTAATAATTATTAATGCTATTGTTGAATTATTTGTCAAGGTTTAATTATTTTTATTGGCTCATTTAATTCGTTTATTTATTAATTTTTATTTAATTGTTCATTAAGCTATTATTCATTTAATTTACTTTACTAACATTTTATTTTATTTTTTTGTTTTGTTGCCTCAAAATTTATATATTTATGCGAGTTATATTTGTGAACGAGATGGAGGATCGGGTGATAAAAAACCTTCGAATTTAGGGTTTGCATTTTTAATTGTTGTATTTTCTTTTTTATATTATTTTATGTTGTATGTAAAAATGTGTTTTAAATTCTCCGTATTATAAAAAATTACGTTTTTTACAATAATTAAGAACTTGTAATTTTTCTTAATAAAATAGACCAATGTCCTATTTTAACCAATAAAATCTCACTATTAAATAGAGAACTAATTTTCATAAAATGAGATCACTCACCCCCGTTTTCTCAATTAATACCCAAAAATAATTCTCTAATTTTTTAAGTTAATAAAAAGGAACCAATGTTCCTAAAACTCAATAAATCTCCCGATTTATGTATGATGCATTTTAATTATTTTTTATGTATTCATTTATTCATTTGGGCCATTGTAATTAATTTTGTGGCAAACTTTATTATGCTTTCTTATTTTTGGGGGATTGTTCTGTCCCAATTTTTACATGTAATTTATTTATTTATTTATCGCTTTATTTAAATGCTTTCCAATGTGGTTGAGATGCGCTTTAAATTCAATGCATGATCGCATGAGAGGAAAGATGGAATTTTGATTTCTTAAAAACTCATTTATAAACTTAACTTAAAGCATTAATAAAAGTGAAGTTCCGAACACTTTCTCTGGTTTAGACTAATAGAGGTTAGATGACCTTTCCCAATTTCTCATAAATTGGGTGGTGACTCCAAAATACCTCAAAGGTGGTTAAAGGTGTCACGAGGCTAGATGATCCTTTCCAATGTTCTATTGGGAAGGAGGTGTCCAAGATGTCTCGTGGAACCCAAGATCAAAAGACGCGAACCAATCTCTCGAGTCCTAAAAGTGGGTCTCGTCTATGAGGGCTTTTACTAGGTTCGGCGCGCGTCACAGCCTGCCCTTGTGTAATCCTTTGGCAACTTTCGTTATTATGTTATTTTCATTGATTACTTTACCAAATACACTTGGTTGTACCCTCTCAAACTGAAATATGATGTTCTCGTTTTCTTTACCAAATTCAACAGTCTTATTAAAAATTTTTTTCGCACCACAATTAAAATCGCATACACCAATGGTGGTGGCGAATACAAAGCACTCTCTTATGTTTTCGCCCAACATGGCATTTAACACCTTGCTTCCTTACCTTATACTCCTCAACATGTTGGCTCTGTTGAATGCAAACACCGTCACATCGTGGAAACCGGCCCCACACTTCTCCACCATGCTGCCATTCCTCTTCGATTTTAGTTCCATGCCTTCCAAAGTGCAGTTTATGTCAGTAACCGTATGCCTACCCGTATTCTCCAACATGACATTCCGTATCACAAATTATTTGGCCATAAACCCACCTACACCTCCATTCTTATCTTTGGCTGCCTATGTTACCTATGGCTTCGCCCATACAACACTCACAAACTAGCACCTCGCTCACGACCATGTGTGTATCTCAGTTTTTCTATTCCTCATCATTCATTTCTCTGCTTTGACATTCATTCCGATCGTTTATTTGTCTCTTGACATGTTATTTTCTTTGAACATATTTTTCTTTACAAAAATCTATCCTCATCTGATTTGAGCATTTCTCATCACAATTTTTCCCAGTATATCTCTGCTTTTATATGTAAAAATCTCGACAAATTCCTAGCCACTACTGATGATTCTGTTGATGTTAGTCCACTTCCTGCATCCACATAAAATCCACTTCCTCTCCATCTTTCCTCGTTTTTCGCACCAGCTCAACAGGTTGCATCATCTTTGTCTCTTTCACAGGCTGTTACACCCCATTCTCCAACACATGTACGTAGTAATTCTATCTCCTCCTCCAACTCCACCAATCATAGTGTCACAACCTCACCCACCCCATCTTATGACCCCACTTGCCCTACTTCTCCAGCCCAAGAATTATTTACTACTCAACCGTCCTCCTCACAAACCCAGACTCTACATTCTGCCTAGTCCACTGACCCTTTGCACAACCCATATCTCCACCAGCCTAACCAACAGGTATGGTTACACGGGCCTAAAATAATATTCACAAGCCCAAAATACCTTTTTCTCTTCACACCACTGCCTCAACTACATCCTCCTCAGTAGAACTCACCTCTTTCACCAAGGTAAATAAGCATTGTCATTGGCATGATGCCATGAAAGAGGAATTTCTTGCGCTCCGTAGCAATAATACTTGGTCTCTTGTACCTCCCTCCTCCACACAAAATATTGTCGGATGTAAATGGGTCAATAGGATTAAGAAAAATCCAGATGGTTCTATTGTTTGCTATAAGGTGCGCCTCGTAGCCAAGGGATTTCATCAATGCTCTAGCATAGATTTCACTGAAACGTTTAGCCCAGTTGTTAAATCTGCCACTATTCGACTTGTTCTTACTATTGTTATGTCCCATGGTTGGGTTTTGAATCAATTGGATGTTAATAACGCCTTCTTGCAAGGCACTCTCTCTGATTGTGTTTATATGCTGTAGCCTCCGGGCTTTATCGATTCCAAATTTCTATCACATGTTTGAAAATTACATAAAGCTATCTATGGTCTTTGTAACACTCTACACCCGTAAGTAGTACGGATACCGAATGTCACAATACTGCACTAAAATACATTGTAATGCACTCAATAAATTCAGTAATTTTTTTTTAATTTTTTATTACAATCATACATATACAATAACATAACAATCACACTAACACATCATTCATATACTTATCCTGTACAATCTCGTGTTCATCCATTGCAGTCATATACATGCCATGCCTATACCTTTATCCTTGCTGTCGAATATTCTTTCGATCATCAATAAACCTCAGCCACTACCACTTTTTTTCTTTCTACAACCTGCACGCAGTAACCACACTATGTGCTGAGCATTAAAATTGCCCAATAGTGGATACATATCCTAGATTTTCCACAACTAATTTCATACACGCATGCATAATTTAAAAGCTTACATACATTACTTTTATTCATTAACATGCACATTATTCATTATATAATTAATTACTTAGTTCACATTATTTATTTCACATTTTATATTCATAACTCATATTCACTATAGTTAATTATGCATTAATGTCCATACAACCAATTTCATATTTTATCCTTTAATAAGCATACCACCTAAATCAATTATTCTTATTAGTTAATTTATCATAATTTTCCATATCAAATATTACTATACATATACATAACATTTATTTTTATCCCTACTTATTTTTCTTTCTTATTATTATTATTATTATTATTATTATTATTATTATTATTATTATTATTATTATTATTATTATTATTACTAACATATAATAATTCTAATGGAAATTCTAATTCACTTTGAATTCTAATCCAATTAGAGTTCTATTTCAAACAGACTTCTAATTCATTTAGAGTTCTAATCCAATTAGAGTTCTATTCCAATTAGAGTTCTAATCCCAATATCATTCATTAATTACAACTAAGTCATTTAGCTTATCATACTTTTGTAAAATTACAATTGAGTCCTTGTACTTCCTTTACATTATCAGTATGCCATTAATTACTCTTGTCATTCACATAAATCATCATTTGACTTACAAATTACCATTTAGTCCTTAAAATACTATTTTCAAGTCAAATTACATTTTAATCCTTATTTTTCCATTAAATTACGATTTTGCCTCTTAACTTCACTATATTAAAATATTTACATTTATTCTATTAGTTATTCTTATTTCATACTTAATTTATTATTTAATATACAGAATTACCTTTTAGCCCCCAAACTTACGTTTTATGCATATTTCCACGTTTAATCCATATCTACCTATCATATTACTTATTTTATCAATTAATTACTTATTTTCCTTAATTACCTTCTTTTCTTACACTATTAAGCATAATTACGATTTTACCCCTAACTTATAAATCCTTACAATTTAGTCCTTATTTACTTTATTTCTCTTATTATTTCATATTTATTCATTTTAGTTAATCTTTCCTCATTTTATCTTATCTTATCTTATCTTATCTTATCCATACCTTATCTTATCAAATCTTATCTTATCTTAATTAATCTCTTTTAACTAATTTCTTTATATTTGCCCCTAGTATTTATCCAGTATAAATCTCTAAATCAGATACACGGGACGAAGAACCATAAGAGACAGTGACCACTAAGGACCACTAACTCTTGAGCCATAAGAGATAGTGACCATCGAGAATCACTAACTCTAGGAGCCATAAGAGTAAGTAACCACTAAGGATTACTACTCTGGAATCCATAAGAGTAGTTCACCATTAAAGATTTCTACTCTAGGAGCCATAAGAGTAAATGACTACTGGGGATCATTACTCTAGGCACCATAAGAGTAAATGACCTCTAAAAGTCACTACTCTGAATTATAAAATAATCCGTTAATTCCTTAAGCCAAAATGGCATAGTGCCATACATAGTCGACCGTCACTGGCCTACACATATGAGTCATTTTGACTCGAACCGCGGTATAAAAGTCCCTATGGCTAGCCAACTATATCATGTACTAGTGATTCTCTACTGGTATACTAAGGGCAACAATTTGCATACTTTAATTCTTTAATTCTTTATATCCATAACCATAATTATTTCATAATAACCATAATCTTTCCTTATAGCCATATTCATTCCATAATAGACTTATTCATATTCTTAATAGACATATTCACTTCATATTATATCTTAATATAACCTTTTATTCTGACATACAATTTTATTTCTTATAATAATGAATAACCATACATACATTAATTCTTAAATTCTTTATTATACTTATATGCCATGAAATTATTACATAATAACCATTCCATAATCACATGTTACTTATTTATTACACTATTATTAGTGCACTTAATTTCTTTTTCATTATATTCAATTCTATTTTACTTATTATTTTATTCTAACCACACTTATCTCATTTCTTTACATAAACATAACTTATTTCATAATATTCACTTAATACATAATACAATATCAACATAAATTATATTCATTAATAATCTAAAAATTCCAAATAATTTAATTTACACTTATTTTTAATTACTCATTTATTTTATTGCCTTAATTTCAATAAATTAACATAATATACATAAATACACCTTTTATACCCATTCGGCCAAGCCTAATTATTTACACTCAAATTTATTTTTTCTACTAATTAACACTTATTAAATTATATTTCTTACAAATTAACATGAATATACAATTATTTATTAAAAATCATCAAAATATGGCTATATAATACTAAAGCATGCATTCGGCCAACCTTGGACTAATTCATATAAATTTATTTTTTCAATATTTATCATTCAAACCATCATTTTCCATGCCCATAAACATATGTATAACCTTAGATTTAATTATACATGCATAGTTCACACAATCCATCACATACAAACCTAAAAAAAATTCATGGAAAATAAAGGATATTGTATCCACTAACCTTATTTTCTTGTTCTTCACATCTTAAACATCCTTCCATAGCCATGGCTCCTTAAAACACCATCACTTTCCTTATGCTCCAATAGTGACCAAACATAAACATCAAAGAAATCGCCATAAATTTGCTTCCTGTATGCAATAAAATTACATAAACATACTCTAGACATTCTAAAATACCTATTTGAACCTTTAAACCAATTTAAAAATATCAACTTTACATACCTCAATTTGACACATAAACTTTTCCACTTATTTTCTTTCACTTATAGCACTCTAAATGGACTCTAATCACCATCACCAGATTCTAGAGAGGTTCAAATTTGTTTAAGAGGCTTAGAAGTGAGGAGAGATTGGAAGAGAAATGAAGAAAATGGAGGAAGAATGGAGAAACTTCAATTAGGCCAACGGGAGGGGGAGAAGGTCGGTTTCTCTAGGGATTTCTCTAGATAATTCTGGTCTTGAGGGGTATTTATAGGTTTAATTTGAACAAAATCGGTCCAACCAAATTGGTCCAACTGGTTTGAACAAAAATTTCGATTCTTAGGCCAAATTTCATTGTTTAATGGTAACTATAATTCCTCAACTTATTTTCACTCCCAACCAATTCCATCATTCTTAAAATATGAAAAATAGCCTCCCTGCAAAATTTTAGCTCAATCGGAGTCCATTTGGGGCTCAGTTCACTTAAATCGGTCCGATTCAACACTGTTCGGTTCTGCCGTAATTCACTAATCTATTACTGTCAAAAATTTCTAAAAGTTATTTTAAGCCTTTACACAATCCACAATACACCACTTAGAGCTCATTTACTATTTTTAAAAATTAAGTCAAAGTTTGGTCAAATCCTGGTTCAATTGAACTGAACTAGAGGCAAATTTCGGCTTAACTTTCGGAGACCCAAATGACCTCATTTTCACTCCAAATTTTAAAACTAGACTCTTGACAGTCCACAGATCAAAATTGCCACATAAAAAATTTTCAGTAACTGCTGTCAGTTTTTAACTATATGACTACCTCGAGGTTACTCATCCTGAGATTGCTATGCCTCAAGCATACTTAACTCTTTAACTTTTCTGTAGTTAAAGGTACTCAAGCCATCAATCTATACCGAAATCACATTACAAACTCTATAGAATTCACTAAATGCTACTAAGCTAGTATTTGAGCCATTACAGTCTTGGTCAAACACCTTGGGCCTGGTACATCGAGCTTCGCTCCTTCCTACTTACATATGGGTTCTTTAACTCCAAGAGTGATGCATCTCTCTTCATCTACACTTTGGGAACTTGTGTTATGTACTTGCTTATATATGTTGACGACATCATTGTCATTGGTATCCAGCCTTCTACACTTCGCAGCTTCATCACTCAGTTGTCCAACCGATTTTCTCTCAAAGATTTAGGCAAGCTCAGCTACTTCTTGGGTGTTGAAGCTACTCGGA